>VDFB02353493.1:314479848-314505489 GCA_007258455.2 Sequoia sempervirens | reverse complement strand
AATTTTTGAATGTGTTGAAACCTTATCCTTACACTATAAATGTGATTTCTTGGTACTTGGTAAAGATTGATCTCCTAAAATGTTTGCGGTTTTGACACATTACAAATAAAGGTTGTTTGTTATATAGGATTAGATATATATATATATATATATATAATCTATTTATGTTAGGAGTTCAACTCTAGTATCTAGCACCATCTTTTCTTCATCCAACAATGTTGTAGCACATTAGATTTTGTATTTTGTTTAACATCCCCTATAAACATTATCTTCTTGTTAAATTCTTTTTAGAGTGAGGAAGAGCCTTGGAAGTGTAGAATTTGAATCATTGACCTCTAGATGACAAGTAATAACTGATTGTTAATCAATCTACTCCTCATGCCTCATTCTCTAAGTTTGATATCCATTATTTGGACTTTGTAAATATTTTCTATAAATTCACCATATGTCTTTTCTTTATTTCTATTTTGTAAATGAACAAAAAAACATTAGGTAGCGGTATATATTCCACCTTAATTTACATATTAATATGTAACAAAGGTACTTTATTCATAATTTAGTAGCGGCCATGCAAATCTACTTTTCATTATTTTCTTAAGCATGTGTCCTTATTGATGGGCTTGTTGGCTATAGGGGTCTTTGCCAAAGCTAGGGATTAAAAGAAATTTGATTTGATTTGATGAAACACATGACTTGTGATTAGATTTTCTCCTAGTTTTCTTGTGGGATTGTTTTCCATTCACATGTCTTTACAATTTACAAATAATAATTCTTTTGCAATTTTACAAATAGATTTAATATTTTTTGTGGATTGTGTTTCTCCTCAAGCAAAAATTTATTTCTTGAACTCAATATTTGAAAGTTTAAGTGAAAGATTAGATTGAGTACTATTTGAAGAATCATTCATTGTTTTAGGTTCATCATCCTACTATGTCTTGCCTCACTTTAGAAAAAGAATATATATAATAATGCTCTCATTAAATTGTAAGTGATTTACTAATTTCTCCATGGCTAGTAAGAGTATACTCACGGCGTTCTTTATTTCTAATGTTTTGATAAAAAGGAAAAATGGTTTTATAGGGACCTAAAACCACAAAGTTTACAACATAAAATAGGAAAGGACAAAAAAGTCCAATGAATTAAACAGACTGCAATAAAAGAAAAATCCTGAAAAAATAGCAGCTAGCCAAAAAAAGGAGGAAGGACAACCAAAGAGCCACGGCCGAGGTACGCCACCACAAAACCAACAACAACTAATCGAGTCTTCCGGGACAATCTCAGTCTCGACCTCCACATCCTGCATATCTTGGACACCCTTCTTGAAATTTTGAATCATCTGTGGCATAGGGGGTGCCTTCCTTTTCAGATTAGCCCTGGTTCTCTTCGAAATCCCAATGTCCTCTTCCCGGTTTTTATCTTTCACCTCTTCCAAATCAACAACCAAGGACCCCTGTTGAGCTTTATCCATTTTTCCAGTCATTGCGTTGATAATGATAGCATTATGTCTTGCCATTTTGTTATTATGTTCAGTGATTATCTTCACAATATTTTTTATTTTTTCCAAGTCAATTTCTATCCTTTTGTCCTTACCCGTATTGTCTTGGATCTCTTTACTAGCAATGTTCTCATTACGCTCTTCATCCTTCTTGCATAACGCGAAAACCTTAGCTCCCACTTCTTCAAATTTACTCTGGAGGGCAGAGTTTTTAATTTTTAGGTCATTAATTTCATGAAAGACCCATTTTGACATTCTGAAATGGTCCACAACATTATTCCTAGCTATGCCCAGAAAATCAGTAGTAGGTTCCCTATCAAGATTGGGGCAACTTTTAGCAGGGTCAGAGGCTCTAGGGGATCCAGTTCTAACATCTCTTTACGTCGACGGGACAACAGAGGAAGAATTATTATTTGCGCCAGAATCCTCATATTCAGGAGAATCTTCAGAATACGAAACAAGGTTTTTAACAGGGAATTTCTTTCCAGCACCTTTGGCTTTGGGAGTAGAGCTTCCAGGCTCAGAAGCAGGGCAGACTTTAACATGCTGGGGATTATGGATTTGGATTTTCTTGCCAGTCTGGACAGAGGGCAGATCCAAGACCGTCCTTACTAGACTCAAATTTGGTTTATTCCCCAAACAGCTAGGTTCAGTGTCATCCTCCTCAGACGCCGAAGAGGCATCCAGGTTAGCAGGGGCCGACAATTTGGAAATGTTCAAAAATTAACCTTATCAGACCAGTATGTAATATAGGATATCTTTTAGGGTTTTTCTTATGGTCTTCCAGACTCTTTCTTAAGGAACAGAGTAAATAGTAGGGGAGAGAAACCCTACCTTATAGCGAAAATGATTGAGCAAGGAAAAATGATAGTAGACCCTAGTGAACCGACCATCCAGGGTGATATACTCCATAATGATGTGAAGAACTTTTCTCTAGAGAGATTTAATGGTGTCGGCCTCGAGTAACGTTGGAAACTTTCACAAGTTTCAATTTTTCCTTGTCTTTCTTCAGAAATCTAACCAACTGCTTCATCAGAGAAATTCTTGTCCTGAAAAATTTGTGTCCTTCAGTAGACATACCAGTCACTTCAGCAATGAGATTTTCATCAAGATGCCAATCACCATATCAATTTCTTGTTTCTATGTGTTTTAATCATGATTTGAATCCATGTTTCCAATTCTATGGTTGTGCATTATTTTTCAATAAATAACTATTTAAATATTGTATTGCAATGAATGGCACTACATTAAATTCATTCAAATTGATTTGATACATCGCAAATGATTCTTGTGTGTAATGAGTAAATGGCAGGAGAGATCCCAACGACAGGAGGTGTATCGCCGCTTGGCTAGTGGAAGTTGTATACCAACTCCAAAAGAGCAAGGAAAAGGAAGCAATGGTCAACGAATGGTGCAAATCACTTAAGTTTGAGGTATTTGAAAAAATAACAGAAGTAGTAGAAGGTAAAGAGGTAATATTTGGGGCCGTTTTCAAGTGGATAGGTGAAGGCGAAAGAGGTGGAGATGCAGAGGAGCTTCAAATCCCCTCAGAAGTTGTTGCCTTCAGGGGTTCATTTCCCGAAGGAAATTGTATTCTGAGAAAGGAAAATGATCACATTTGGAAAGCAATCACTGCACGCCTTGATTCAATTAGTAGAGTGGATATCGGCTTACAATACTTGCAACGCATTATTGACATCCCCGGACCTCATAACATCTGGATTGCAGGCCATCTGGTGGGAGCTTCCATTGCAATGGCCGTTGCAAGAAAAATGAAAAAAGAAGACAGAGCTAAAATTGAAGCACATCTCTTCAATCCTCCCTTTCTTTCCCCAAGACTTCCCGAGGTGAAATTCTTTGAGATGGTCGGAAAAGGTTTAGCAGCTGTGCGTGATTTTTGGCGTTCCCATGCTTTTGTTGCGCCCAATGTGTTGGATTATATGATGATAGATGATGAGATATTGCGTGGCTTATATAATGATTTCATTGGGGTTAGTGATTGGATCCCCAACATATATGTCAATGATAATGATCCCATTTGCTGCTCTTACATCCTCTATTTTGAGGTGATGGAGGTTATATACAATCAGAGAAGTCAGCCCCTCCATGAGCGCATGAAGTACCTCTTCTGCTTTGAAGTAGCCGAAAAGAGAACACCCTGGCATTTGCTTCCCTCTGCTATGCTGTTTGTCAAACACACTAAAAATCATGATATTAGTCAGTGGTTGTCGAGGAGCCTCAAACTTCAGGGAAAGAAATATGTCCCTCCAATTGAAGCCCCACATCCTTAAAAACAGTACTCCTTCAGGCTGAGGGCAAAGGAGGAGATAACGAAGACCGGAAATGAATGTGTTGCATTTTCATGGGCACTAATAATGTGTTGCAGGCTTCTAATATTGGAATTATAAATAATTTTAATACTATATAGTATTATATATTATAATCCGGTAGTGTTCTCTTATATTTCTTGATCTTTTGATTTTATCTCTTCATTTGATGATTATGGAAAGTGATTAGAAATATAAATTGCTGTTTTATTGGAGACTTTGAGTCATTTCTATTAACAATGGAGTAGAATGAATTTCTACTATTAAAAATTATGGTTTTAGGGTCAAGCATATGGGAAAAGGATGTGTTTAAATGAAGCTTTCTTAAACTTTATGAAGATGAATATCCAGAATTCATAAAAAAAATTACGAGTTACCCTTCTTCAATCAGTGATTCAAGCTCTTCCTATTTATAGAAGTTTTGTTCAGGCAGTTCCTGTTTATTTTCTTAAAGAATTTGATGTTTTGTCACACCAATTTCTTTGGAGTGGTAATTTGTAGACTTCTAAGTGGAGCCTAGTTCGATGGGAAGTTGTATGTCGTCCAAAGAAGGAAGGGGTTCTAGGTCTTCGATTTTCTATCTGGAATGGGCAAGCTCTAGCAACCAAATTATACTGGCGATGGTGCACAAGTCATAACTAGCTTTGGGCTTGGATTCTCAGACAGAAGTATTTATCTAGTGTAGATCAGGTGGATGTTGGCTTCTATCCTTTGGAGGGAAGGGGCTCTATGATTTGGCACACTCTGAAAACTGGGGCTTAGTTGGTTAAGAAGGGTCTTTCTTGGATCTCTAATCGGGGCTTTGAAGCTCTCTTTTTTTTGGATTCCTGGGATGGTAATCCTCCTTTGCTTTCCATGTATCCACATTTCCAGCCCCTCTATGATTGGTTTATAGCAACTGGTTGGAATAAGGTTATGCATTATAAGTGTGTTCAGAATATAGGCCTAACTGTGGGGTACAAATGGAGGAACCCTTGTGAATGGTCGTTGGGTGGTTCAATGGAGCATCAGAATGAGTTGGCTCAAATTCTTGCTTCTTAGGAGTGCAACTCTTTGGTTGGGCAAGATGTTTTGGCTTGGGGCAGTTACTTCGTTGGGAAAATACTCTATTTTTGTAGGATACTTGGAGCCTCTTAGGCAAATGTTTGAAGATATTAAGGTCCCTTGGTGGAAGCAGGTCTAGAGTAAATTTTCTTGGCCAAAGTGCAACTTTTTTATGTGGTTGGTTGCTCATAATCGGTGTCTTATGTAGGACAATTTATGTAAGCGAGGCTTCCAAGGTCCCTTGATGTGCGTTTTGTGTCGTACCGATGTGGAATCTGTCTCTCATATTTTCTTTCAATGTTCCTTTGCTAAAGAGATCTGACACTTATGGTGGACAGCTTAGAGTCAATCTTGTTGGCATGTTTCTTCTTTGAGTGAGTTTTGGGCCTGTTGGGGGAGAGCCCTTGTGAGGACCTCTTTCCTTCAGGTGGCCTGGGAAGTGGGTCCCTCTTTGATCATTTGGCATATTTGTTTGGAGAGGAATCATAGGATTTTCAAGATAGTAGGATGGTCTTTCAACATTTGTGGTGGAAAATTGTTCATTCTCTCTAGGAGACTATCTTAGCGAAGTGTGACTTTTCTAGAGGTGTGGATCTTGGAGATGTAGCTATTTGTACTCTCCTCACTTTTCCTTTTCAAGGCGATGCCCTGCCATTTGTTGGCCAGGCTATGAAGAATAGATGTAGACACCCCCTGAGGAGAATCAATAGGGAGGATCGTTGGACCCCTCCTCCAAAGAGAATTTTCAAAATTAACACTGATGGTTCTTCATGTGGGAATCCCAGTGTTGCTGGTATTGGTGGGGTTGGTCATGATAGTTTTGGGGACATTCAATTTATTTTTTTTGTTTATAAAGGCCTTCAAACGAATAATCTTATGGAGGCTCTAGCCATCTTTTGTGCTATTGAGTGTAGTTGTGTTCTAGGCTAGAGAAGGATCATTTGTGAGTCTGATTCTCAGGTGGTGGTGAATTTTCTTACTAAACAATAGTTTGATGGTGTTGTTTGGCACTTGTAGCTAGTTAGTAGATAGATTCTATGGTTGTGTGGGTCTTTTGATTCTGTTGTTTTCAGGCACATTCCTAGGGAGTGGAATGGGTTTGCTGATAGTTTGGCCAAATGGGCTTCTGATCAAATGAATGCTTGGAATATTGTGGATAAGGGGCAATTGCCTCCTGAAATGGCTACTATGTGAGATCATTTAGTGGACATTAATAGGGCTCTTTAAGCTCTTTGTGGAGTGGCATGTCCTTCTTCTCTGTATCTTTCTTGTTCTTCAATAAATTTTTACCCCTCTTTTAGTAAATAAACTTACAGATTTTTTGATTTTGGTGTTCATATAGTTTTCCATAATGTTAAACACATTGGTTGTTGGGTATTCTATGGGTAGAAGAAAATTGATGATGCATATCAATTAGATTAAAGGATAATTATAAATTATTAACAAAATTTGTCTCAAGAAAACTCTAAGAGGTCTTATAATCAAAGACAAGACTTATACCATATAAACATTTAAATGTCTATTTGTAAATGTATCATAATTTCTTTATATGCCTTATTATATTTTTCAACCAAAACTACTCCATCATATCATGTCTATACTTTTGAAGGAAACTCCCAACATTTTTTGGTTGTATTATGAGCACAATATAAACCATTAATAGTTTGTAGTCCATATATATATATTTTTTTGATAGAATGGCTTATGGAAAAATTGAATGTAATTTTTTTTTTTTTTTTAAAACATTTTAGATCACATTATGGTAGATATATCTTCAAGAAATTCAATTCTAAAAGAAAGAATGTGAAATAAAAAATTTCAAAGATGGACTATTATAAATAGAAAAAAATAGAGAGGGAAGAGTCAATAAAAAGAAAAAAATCATAAATAATTAATAAAAAATAAAGAAAAAATAAAAAAGACAAATAGAAACAAAAGATAAATTGAAAGAAAAATATTAAAATGTAAAATTTAAATCAATTATATGTATAACTATGCTAACTATATTTTATATATATATATATATATATATATATATATATATATATATATATGGTATATATATATATATATATATATATATATATATATATATATATATGAAAATATAAAATAAATAAAACAATAGATTGAGAATAAAAATCAACAATACATAATTAACTGAAAAATTTCAATTATTATTTAATTTCTTGTGGAAACTTCTATATTGGAGAAACATATTGCTCATTCAATAAAATGTTCAAGGAACAATGTGCAAATATTAGGATGACCACAAGAATTTTGACTAAATTTTGTTTAATTTATATGAATTCAAAATCCCCCAATAGTTGATGAAATCCCTCATTCGGCAATTCGTGAAAAATCTACCAACTAAAATCCAATATAAACTCTTCCAATAATTATTCGATATCCTCCCACGACAGAAGAAAACATATTATCACAAATAGAAAATAGAAAGAGAGAACTTGAGACAATAATTAAAAATTTGAGAGATCCATTAGCAAAAACCTTCAATTGATTTACCCTAGCCACATGACTAGAATCTATCATCTCTCACATAGATTTCATGATTGACCAAATTAACACTTGGTAAAGAAAGAGGGAACAATCAAGACAATATTATTTTGAAAATTTATCCTACTAACAAATAAAATAAAATAAGTATTGAAATATGACGTGTGTGCATTGTTCACTAAACCACGAACAAATACACCAATACACAGTAGTTGAAGGAGGTTCCCTATCCATTAGTCCCACCATGAAGGGTTAAGGGATACTTTTTTGAATATTTGGTGGATGGGTTTGAACACCCCCCATGCAATAAAAATGAGGTCATGTAGAACTTTTAAAAGAAACTTTACTGTGAGTATGTCCTCAATGAGATACCTTATTACATTTACATGCAGGAGTTTGAGAGTAAAGATGGGGGTTTTGCATAGGATAGAGTAGGGAAACAATGTTCCCAAAACTAGGCATCAAAACCCCTCACTCAGTGAGAGATTGAGCATGTCACTGTCCTTTTGGTTTTGAAAGAGGGCATTAAGGTTGAGACCATATAGTCCATTAGCTCATTTACTCAAAATTTTTTACAACACACTATACCTCTAGCATAGGGTGATTTGGGTGAGTCTTTGAAGTCTTGATATTCACCTTACTTATTTCAAAATTGTGGATCTCTTTTAGATTATGGGTCTAGGGATTATTAGGATGCACTTTCCCAATAGTAGGATGCATCTTTGTTGGATTAGATCATTGATAGATGAGCAATTGAATTAAAAAAAGATCACTCATAGATAGGTAAATTAACTCAAGGTCAAAATCAATTTATTACATTTCATTTTGAAATGTAAGATTAACTAAATTACTAGATCGATTATAATAAAATTTTAGGGTTAGAGTTTTCAATTTTCTTTTGATAGTCTCCAACTCATCTCTAGATGCTACAACATAAATATAGCTCCATGTACTTCTTATAAAAATTATATTTACATAACTACCAATAAATTAAAAATAAGATCTCTCTGTTGAATATTTAAATCTGAATTTTTTTTTTCATTGACAAAATGAAAATTAAAAAATATTACATAGAGAGAATGCATATTAGAAAACACGATGCAAAATATATAGAAATTTCAAAAATTAAAGAAGCAACTTAGAGAATAAGATACAACCAATAGACTGATTGATAGCCACTAAATACTTGATAGCTAGAGGTCAATGATTCAAAGAGCCAAGTAAATGCAATTGAACTGAAACCAACCCATGTTATAAGTGTAGTAAAATCCTTTTCACCTTTGTGGCTAAGCTATTAAATCTATAATCTATGGCTTGGTGGAACCCATTGGCATGGCGACATCAAGAATGTTGGTACTAGCCACCGCCTCAATGTGGTCCAACACCTACTCTAAACCCCCGCGTAGCTTCAGCTTGATGTACCATATTGTCAGACTTCAACCTCATTACAAACTACATGTTAACGTTCGTGTTGGCTCATGCTCTTTCATGTCCATTAATTAATTATTCCCCCAGTCTGGTAATGGGAAGCCGATTGGTATCTGAGCATTGCAAGACAATTATGCCCATCAGTCACTTTTCCTTCTCTCTTTTGGTATTTTGAAGCAATGATCAGATGTGAGAATGTTGGCTACCCACCCTATTCTTTACTTTAAAAAAGAGGCATGCACACGTCAGAGACCCAAAAGAAACACATCGAATTATTATCTCCTATATGCTTACGAAGGCTCCATGAACGGGGAACTTAGACTATAAAAGAAATATCCTGATGTAATTAATGAAGAGGCAAAGAAGATTTTAAGATAGTAATCAAGTTATGAAAGAGTAAAAGTCAGTTATTGGAAACACAGATTTCAATCATAATGATGCGATAAGAAAGAAAATAAAGTGCCGGAATAGAATAGAGTTCCTGCTTTGGGCAATTATGTTTCAAAATTGAGAATAAAACGTCATTCATGAAAGTTTATGCTTGTGGAAAAATCTCTTCTTTCCTGTTGGAAAATCAAACTGATGGCATTTCAGCTTGTGCAATCAAACCGGGTATTGTTATATATATATATATAATTTTAATTAATGTATTTTATATTTGTCATAAATATGAAATAATTTATCAGATTTTCATATAATAGAGGACATCTTGAAGTGTTAACTTGTTTCTACTTTTTATAATTACCATGGGTTTCATCCTTGTTGAATTTATAACAAGAGTGATAATGCTCAAGGAGCTATAATAAGTGCACTCCCCATCTTGCTTAGTAGTCCCACTAGTTTCCACATCACTTGCTTGGATAACAAATACAATGAAAGTAGCAACAAAATCATCATAACTTCATTATACATGAGCTTGGAAACCATGGTTTGAACAAAACCAATGCCTCTTATTCTAGATTTAACCACATGTTGACTAAATATAAATTTAATTTCTGATGAGAACCTTCTTCATGCTATCCATTCCCACTAGGTGGATGACAACTCTCCAAATTTTCAACCATGCCTTTCCTCACCATCATACTAGAGCTTAAAACCTTCAGCTATAATCATGGACCTGCTTGAGTGAAAATGGATCTAAAGATGAAGAAGATTAGGATAGGGGTTTTGTACTTTATTGTGGTCTCCTCAAGGAATTCTATCAAGACATTGTACCCCCACTTTTCCAATTCATGGTTATAAATTAAAAACATGGACTCTTTCTTTGGACAATGTTTATAAAGAGATCATCAACCAGAGTTGGTCTCACATATTTTCTTATGTTGTCCACCAAACTTATATCAAATCACCCTTAACATTTTCTTGTCACACATACCTTACATGTTATAACATCCTTTTGTAGGCTTCTCTCTTTTGATCACTCATTCTTCGGTCACCTACCAATAATGTTATTTAACTTATTCCAAATCAATTTGATGCATTGATGGATGTTCATGCACTGTGCCCAAACTTCCCACTATACTTTAATAAATATTTTTATTAAATTAACAAATTAAAACTAATATGTAAATCAATATATTTTTACAACAATATAATATTAATTATAATATAATTTTTAGGTTTATTTACATTTAAAATAAATAAATACCAAGACAAGTTAAAGAAAGTAGAACCCACCATCTTGACCCTTTGTTATTTAATAGACATAAACCTCATTACAAATATCTATTACTCTACAACATTGACAGAAAATCTTGACAATAATCCCATAAATAACTACACGTATCCCTCTAAAATTGTATTTAGGAACTACTATTAAATTAAGAATAAATACTCTTTGCTGCATATTTAAATCTGAACCATGGTGCTATAACCATGGTAGTGTAAATATCCCTCTGTAATGTTGTTAGTAATTGACAAAATGCAAATAAAAAATATGACACAGGGAATGCATATTAGAGACCAGGACGCAAAATACATACAAATTTCAAAGAGTGAAGTTGTAACATAGAGAATAGGATACAACCAATAGGCTGATTGTCGATAGCCACCGAGTACTTGATAGCTTTTAAATAGTTGCAATTGAACTGAAACCAACCTACCCTACCCATGTTCTAAGTGTATTAAAATCCTCTTACTTTTGTGGCTCGGCTATTGAATCTATAATCTAGGGTTTGGTAGACCCCATTAGCATGACAACTAGCCACAATCTCAATATGGTCCCATACCTACTCTAAACTCCCACCGACTATTTTGTTATATATATCTTTCCAACCTATATATGTATATTTTATATTGAAACCTTATATCTTATATGGGTCATAAATATAAAATGACTTACTCCATATAATGGAGGGCATCTTTATAAGAAAGAAAGTGGATTTGAGTATCAGGGTGGAATAGCATAGGATTCCTGCTTTAGGCAATTATGTTTGTGCTTGAGGAAAATTCTCATCTTCTTTCTCTGGACTTCTATATAAGATCCCATTGTCAGCTTGAACAATCAAACCGGGTATTGTTATCTTTTGTCCAACTGCAATGGCTAATCAGGGCGCCAACAATGTGCAAGCGGTTCCTGATCTCGCCAATCTCAAATGGTAATATTTGCAGAGAAATTTCTTTAAATTGAACTGTCAAATTTTTATGTCATACAAATTTCAGTTTGCTTGTTCCTGAAAATGCTCTTTCATGGTTGAACATATAATTGTTCTAAGGACATCTATGTCACCACAAACGGTTAACATAGAATTCCACCGTTTCCCATTTTAGCGAGCAAAACAGCATTTCCATTTTTCTAATGATTTATTTTAAATCCACAACATTGTTTTAGATTTTATGAAGAGAAATAATATATTTATTTTACATTGAAGAAATTTTCAGATAATCATAATTATCAATAAAATTAGAAAAAAATAAAATAAATGGCTTTAAAAAATCCAAACTTTTACCAGATTTCAAAAGAATAATTTAAACCTGATCATGCTAAATCAATTGATGAATAGATTTAGGTGAGAGCAAAGACCCCAACAACAGCTGTGTTTTTTTGTGTATGGTTTCGTTTCTTTCTTTTTGTAATTTATCATGAAAGCTTGGTCCCAAACATTCTAAATTTGATGGTGGATCCTTCCTATCAATAAATTTTTGTTTGTGATTATTCATTCTGATTTGTCCATTCAAAATAAAGAGATTTTTTTTTTTTTAAATCATAAATAATTTTTCTCACACATATATATAAAGTTTATCTAAATTTCTAATTTTGACAACATGGAAGGAAATTAAAGAATATGGTAACTTAGTACACCTTACCCTTTTGTTCTTTTTCCTTTGGCTAGCATTGCACTTTCTTAATGAGAAATTGTGTACACTTTTGTAGAATTAAGAAAAAAATTTACTGCCTAAAATATAAATTTGAAATTTTTTACTTATTAACAAATACAAACAAATAGAAAAAGATTTTTTTTTCATTAATTCTTATAACTATCTATGATTATTAGACTAAAAAATGTTTATAAATTAGTTATATATATAGTTATTTATTCATTTTTCTTGTTCTTATTAGATCATTTGAATTTTTTTAAAAAAATTTAGTTGCATATTCTTTATATAGGTATAAATCTCTATGTGTTATATAGTTGTCCCATATATTTATGGAATAAGATATGTGTATATGCATATATAGATGTCTATACATACATATATACATTATAGACAAATATAGAATTATAAATCTATATATGAAATGTTCATATACATATATATTCATTTTATTTCACATTTTTACCTATCCTTTTAATTTTACATAAATAGACATATATTTATAACATATTTTTATTATTTCTTATTTTCTACATATATATTTTCACATTTATTTATCATATACTTATCTTCTCTCAAACATTAATTCAGACATATCTACAACTTGTGTTTCATATCTGTATATATACTCAACCTTGGTATATATATTTTTATTTCTTATTCTTCCTTTTTATTTTCAATCTTCTATCATCTGATTTTCTCTCATTTTTTATATATATTTGTTTTGTATACACACATTCTTACATGTAGGTTATTATATATCCCAATATCACTAATATACAATTGCTCCATTCAATTATAGAATTAATTAATTAATTAATTAATTATATATATATATATATATATATATATATATATATATATATATATATATATTACATGTCTATGTGTGTGCACACATGCCATCACTTATATTTGTATAGATTTTCTCATATATACAAATACACATATTCACTTATACACATACATATTGACTATAGATGTATATATTTATACATTCTATTACAATATCATATATATTTCTATATTTTTATCTATGCATATGGATATATACATATGATTATATATCTGCACATGCATACACTATTTTATAGTCATATATATATATATACACACACACACACACAAATACACTTACATATTTATTCGTGTGGTTATTTTTCACTGAATTTATATATACTTTATTTTATTTTTATATATTTTTCATTCATTTACTTTTTTCTCTCTTTCTTCACCTCCTCTCCTTGATGTTTGTCCTATAATTTCCTCCTCCCTAATCATTTTTAAGGATTTTTCTACAATAGATTCCTTCAATGTCATCTCCCTAATTATGGATTCCTAAGGGTAATCCAAGACGTTGATTTAAAAATTACATAATAAATTCTAGAAGTAATCCTTTTAACATCATTTATTATGTTTAATAGAGGCACATATGTTTATTATTTAAAACTATAAAAATTATTCTTGTGTGGAATTCATAAATGGTTGGAACAAGCAAAAGAGGTGGAGCTATAGAGGAGTCTCCTTTAGAAATTGTTTCCTTGATAATATAATTTGTAAATGAAAATCTTCTAGAAATGATTTTTCATGATTAGAAACCAATCATGGAATTCCATGAATCCATTAGTAGAGTTGGCATTAACTTACAATAGTTGGAAATTATAAATTAGAGGCATGGACCTCAAAATAACTAGATTGCATGACACTTTCTAGGAAATGTGATTGCAATTGTGGCTAAAAGAGAAAAAGGAATGAGAAAAGAGATAAAATGAAGGAACACCTATTAAATCCTTTCTTTATTTCCCCAATATCTATTGAAATGAAATTATTTTATATGGTAAGAATAAATTTATTAGATGTGCATGATGGACTACCTTCTCTTCATCTTCCTCATTTGGAGGAAGTTTACAAGAAGATAAAATGTTCACTTAAGTGTGTGTAAATGAGCTTGGGATTGAAAGATGACAATATATGGCTTGAATTTTATATGACTTCATTGGGGTTAGTGGTTAGATCCATGAAATATTTTGGAATAAAACTGACCCTATTTGTTTCTTTTTCCTACACTATTTTGAGGTGATTCAAGGTATATATGAGGAAAAAATATGGCCACGCCATGGGTGCATGATGTACCTATCTTGTTACAAAGATTCCAAAAAGAGAAAACTCTAGCAATTCCTTCCCACTATAATTCTATTTGTCAAAGACACTAAAAATATCATCTCTTCTTAATGGTCAAGAAGGAAAGGAATAGATCCCTCTATTTGAAGTCACTAAATGGAATCCTAATAACATTAAAACTAATGCAACCCTCTCAACCAGGACTAAATGAGAAGGAGATAACCAAAATTCTAAATGAATGTTTTGCATTTTCATGGCTACTAATGCTTTACTATTTATGAAAGCTTATATAATGTAATTATATAGATGCTTATACTATATGATCATGTAGTGTTTGGTTATATTTTAAGATTTTTATTTTCTTTTATGTGATGATAATGTAATGCGACTAGAAACATTTATTTTTATTAAATATTTTTTTGTAATATATTTATGAGTAGAGTATACCTTGGTTTTTAAGTTGTGATTTTTAGTAATAAAATTCTCACACATGATCATTTAACTTGCTTAAGATAGCTTTTTAAAATGTTAATCAAAGTTCACATTTTCTATGTTTCATTTTCTTTGATAGAGTGAAAGCTTTCTTCATTTGGAAAAGTGTATAGAATTTTTTTACGCCCAAATTTAATATTTTTTACATGGACTAAAGTTTTATAATGTCAATTAAACTCTTTAATTTATAATTTTTTATTTTAAATATATAATTTAAAATATATTTTGATAAATTTAAATAGAATTCAAAAGTTTTGAATGCTTAGAAAAGAGATATTTTTTGTAAGGTTATTTTTTCAATTAAATTATAAATTACAATATAAATTATGTAATTTTAAAACATTAGCTAATTTATTTTGTAATAGTGTAAATTGTATATTTGTATCTTCTTTAATATTTTAGATCCACTTTTATAGCATTTAAAATAGAATAATTAACTTATAAATGATATAATTGTGTATTAAATTCTTCTTCACATCCCATATCCCAATCGCTTGTATCGATAATTTCTAGATTTGTATTTTATGTTCTTATATCTAAAATTTTCCACTTTAGAATATATCTAGAAGAATAGACTTAATCCAAGTCACTTTTGTTGAAACAAATTGAACCATTTACTTTTAAAATTGAAAATTGAAAATTCTACATCACCAACTATTGTTTGTAACTGTTTTAAGATAAATTTATGTATATTACATGGATTTTTTTGATCTATTGTTGTAATTATGGGAATTAAATCATTCTTTTGAAAGCACGAGGGGGAATTAATACAATATTTGTTTCCCTTCATTAAAAAATATGGATTCATGCATTCCAATTTGTATTTGTGATTCACTTAGATAGGTTGAAGTGAAAAAATTCAATTATTTTTTCTTGGATCACTTACAACAACTATAGTTTGGTATTGTAAGTTGACTTGTAGCATATATATATATGCAAGTTATTCTTATTTATAGCTTTATATAATTTTTCCCTTTTTAGAATTCATGCTAGTTATGCTGTCTCAAGCTTAGTGTAAACTTGGGTTTGTGTATCAACTGTAGTTGGGTGATGCCTTCAATTCTAATAATGCTGGCAAAATATTTGAGTTTACCATGTCTTGCAAATTCAATGATTTATGTAGACCTTGAGGGTGTTGTGTTATTTTCATATGATATTCAAATGTAACATATATGCCAATAGTTTCTAATAACATTGCAATTCAATTTGATGGACCAACCTATATAAAAAAATTGAGCTATGTAGTACAAAAGGAAATATGGGAGCACTTCCAAATATTTGATTAAAGTTAATTTTATCAGGTGGTGAAGTCACTAAAATTAGGAACCATAATAAAAAGGGGTTTATTGACACATTATTTGGATGTCATGTAAATTTTATATAAAGATAGGGAGGGCATTATATAATATTTTATATTATTTACCACATAATGATGGCCTCACATGTGAGGGCCCCTCCAAATCATGTTATGGGGGACATTAAAAATATCTATGAAGAGGGACTCTAATTTGTATCATATGGAAACTAATAAATTGTGGGGCACCTCATATATATATAATTCTTTTATTGAATTAAAACCCTATCATAGGAACTATTAAGGTGATTTCTTAGTATTGGGTAAAGGTTGATCTCCTAAAATGCTTATGGTTTTGAAACATTATAAATAGGAACATTTGTTTTATATTTATTTATTATTTATTTAAGACTTCAACTCTAATATCTAGCACTATCTTTTCTTCATCCAATAATATTGTAGCATGTTAGATTTTATATTTTATTTAACAACCACTCTAAATGTTGTCTTCTTGTTAAATTCTTTTAGAGTGAGAAAGAACCTTAGAAGTGCTGGATTTAAACCATTGATCTTTAGATGACAAGTAGTAATTGGTTGCTAATCATTCTCTAATAACTATAAACCCATTAGATAGGGGTATACATTCCTCTTTAATTTACATTTTAATATGTAACAAAGGTACTTTATTGCTAATTTATTAGCGGTCATACAAATCTACTTTTCATTATTTTCATAAGCACGGGTCCTTATTGATGGGTTTGTTGGCAATAGGGGTTTCTTCCAAAGTTACAGATTAAAATAAATTCTATTTGATTATGTTGCTTTGTTTTGTTGAAGCCCACTATGCTCTATTTTTTATCCAAACAAATTTGGATTTCCTGAAAATATAAATTGTGATTAGATTTTCTCTTAATTTTCTTGTGGGATTGTTTTCTATTCACATGCCATTACAATTTACAAATATTTGCTATTTTATAGATAGATTTAATTATTTTTGTGGATTGTCCTTCTCCTCAATCAAAATTTTATTTCTTATACTCAATATTTAAAGGTTTAAGTGAAAGATTAGATTTTGAATACTATTTGAAGAATCATTAATTGTTTTAGGTTTCACCTACTATGTCTTGCCTGACTTTAGAAAAGGATATATATATACTCTCATTAAGTTGTAAGAAAGGATATATATGCACTCTCATTAAGTTGTAAGTGGTTACTAATTTTTCCATGGCTAGTAAGAGTATACTCTGGATGTTCATTTATTAATGTTATTAGGGTGCCAATCACCATGTCAATTTCTTGTTTCTATGTGTTTTGTCATGATTTGAATCCATGTTTCCAATTCTATGGTTGTAGATTATTTTTCAATAAATAACTATTTAAATGTTGTAATGCAATGAATGGCACTACATTCAAAACAATTTGATACATTGATATGTTGATGTGTTCCAAAAATGATTCTTGTGTGTAATGGGTAAATGGAAGGAGAGATCCCAACGACAGGAGATGCATCGCCGCTTGCCTAGTGGAAGTTGTATACCAACTCGAAAAGGGCAAGGAAACGGAAGAAATGGTCAAGGAATGTTGCAAACAGCTTAAATTTGAGGTATATCAAAAAATAACAGAAAAAATAGAAGGTAAAGAGGGAATATTTGGTGCCGTTTTCAAGTGGATAGGTGAAAGCAAAAAAGGTGGAGATGCAGAGGAGCTTCAGTTCCCCTCAGAAGTTGTTGCCTTCAGGGGATTTCGTGATGGAAAGGATATTGAGCATGGTTGGAAAGCAATCAATGCACGCCTTGGTTCCATTACTAGAGTGAATATCGGCTTACAATACTTGCGAAGCAGTATTGAGAGGCACGGACCTCACAACATCTGGATTGCAGGCCATTCGTTGGGAGCCGCCATTGCAATGGCCGTTGCAAGAAAAATGAAAAAGGAAGACATAGCTAGAATTGAAGCACATCTCTTCAATCCTCCCTTTCTTTCCCCAAGACTTCCCGAGGTGAAACTCTTTGAGATGGTCGGAAGAAATTTAGCAGCTGTGCGTGATATTTGGCGTTACCTTGGTTTAGGTGCGCCGAATGCGTTTGATTATATGATGATAGATGATGAGATATTGCGTGGCTTATATAATGATTTCATTGGGGTTAGCGGTTGGATCCCCAACATATATGTCAATGATAATGATTTCATTTGCTGCTCTTACATCCGCTATTTTGAGGTGATGAAGGTTATATACAAGCAGAGAAGCCAGCCCCTCTATGAGCGCATGAAGTACCTCTTCTGTTTTGAAGTAGCCGAAAAGAGAACACCCTTGCATTTGCTTCCTTCTGCTAAGCTGTTTATCAAAGACACTAAGAATCATGATATTAATCAGTGGTTCTCGAGGAGCCTCAAACTTGAGGGAAATAAATATGTCCCTCCAATTGACGCAACACACGCTTAAAAAGAGTACTCTTTCCAGCTGAGGGCAAAGGAGGAGATAACGAAGACTGGAAATAAATGTGTTGCATTTTCATGGGCAGTAATAATTTTTTGTAGACTTCTAATATTGGAATTATAAATAATTTTAATACTATATAGTATTATATATTATAATCTGGCAGTGTTTTCTTATATTTTATGAACTTTTTATTTTATATCTTCGGTGATGGTCATGGAAAGTGATTAGAAATATAAATTGTAGTTTTCTGGAAGATTTTTGTCATTTTTATTAACAATCGTGTATTTAATGGATCTCTGCTATTAAAAATTATGGTTTTATGGGTTAAGTAAAATATGCATAACTGGAATAAAATTACAAGTTATTTAATAGTTTAAATTTAGCAAACCTAGTATTAAAAGTAATGAATTAATTGTCTTATAGGTTAAAGAGAAGAATTCATAGATTACATAGATGTTAGATAAACATTGTGAGATAAGGCTGCTTGCGGCCCATTCCATTCGACCTTGAAAGAAATGTACACCATGCTGATTTCCTCTATCAAAATTTTACTAATGGATATAGTGTAAAAATGTGGTGGATAAAAAAGCGATATTAGAATTATTAACTTGTGAATGATAAATAAATATTAAATTTATTATATTATTTAATTTATGAATAGTATTACCAAAATGGGGACAAATTTATCAGTCAACTTCAATTGTAAACTTCTCTTTAAATATTGTAAGTATCCTAAAAAAATTCTGAGTTTTCTTCCCCTATTCACCAGCTTTCTGTAGTTTTTCTAATTTTTAAATTTAGCCAACAAATGAAAAAGTTATCGTTGTTTTCCTTGAACTATGTTAATCTGAATTTTAAATTGTATATGTTGCATATTCATTTTTTATGATTAAACATGCAAGATACTTAAACTAGCGCTTGCACCTCAACGAGGTGCAATGGTTACGCCGATAGCAAGATATATTCTCACAGTACGTTGAAGGGCAGGGGGAAAATCACAAGAAAATGTAAATTGTTTTTCTTAAGACTAACTATTTATAGCAAAAGTCAATTGATGATGGGGTGCGAGAAGATTTGAATATGAACAAATGGAACTTTATTTAAATCGGTATGATATGCTTAATGGTTGCACAACATAATATTTTTTGTACAATGAAAGAAGACCTATAACTAAAAAGGTCAATTGGATTAAGTACAGTTGGTAACTAAAAAGGTTGATTGGATTAAGTACAGTTGTTGCTAGTTAATGATATACCTTGTGACCGAATGTAACATAATGGAAAATTGCATGTTGCGGGAAAATATTTTTTATAATACAATAACTAATTTATGACACAAAAATCACTAACTCAAGAGATTGGTTATGTATAATACAATTGTTGGTGGTTGACGATGAGGTTCTATTATATATGTCATTTGTCTTCAAGACCTACAGAACAAAAGCAATGGAATGGTTAGCAAAAATCCCAATAAATTTTTTTGGTCTTGTCAATTAGGCAAATACCAATTATTTTATTTATAACCCCACAATGAGGAGGCGCTGAATCACACATGATTAGCATCAAGGTATAATCATCTCCCCTTGTTAAATATTAATAAACCTTCAGTTACAATTCTTTAGGTTACATTAATAACAATTGATACCTACTTAAATGCGTACATGGTCAAGTCCTTAAGTTTGACCTTGCCTTTAATTAGCTTACCTCACATTATTTAAATAGCTTACTTAGTCGTCTCAAAATTTGAGGAGGTATGATATACCATTGACGGTCCCTGATCCTTTTCGATGTAATAATATTAATGTGCCACTATTTTCCCTTAATATTAATATTAATATGGATTTCACTTCTATTAACTGTAACACTAGTAGTAATGTGGCTCTGAATATTAATATTAATGCTTTACTTACTAATATCAACAATAATATTAATTCTTAATATTGGCACTAATATTACATTTAGTATCCCTAAAATAATATAGGCATATTTAATTGTATTATTAATATTATCTCCATACTCATTTTATTTTCTAAATTAAGAAATCTAAATTATTTATAGCAACAATTCCAAGATATTAAGAATCAACATCAAGCCTGAACCTAAGGAGAGTGTTCTTCATGTCCAGGTTGTAATCACATGATTGAATAATGAGATTGCAGTGCAAGTGTGTAATTCTTGGAACATAAGTTTGTCTATAGTAGATGTTAAAGTCTTTGGAATTTTAAGCAACACATGTTCCATGGCTACTAAACTATTCCATAGACAAATTATAGCACTTAAATGCTCTATTACTGAAAGTAGGAAGATATCTCTGTTTGGGAAGACATATAGCCATAGTTCCTTTGATTCCCTTAAAATTTTGAGTGTAGATTCTGATGTTCTTAGTGGAAATAAGAATGTGTAAGAAATGTTAGTACCCCTACAAATTACTACAAAAAGGTCTTATGTAATGCCCAAAAATTTTAACCAAAATACAATTAAGGACAAAACACAAATTCCAAATTTTGTTCACTTACACATGCAAAAATCTCAAAGTTTTCTACTAAAGCAAGCACTACAAGAAAGCATACAACTTTTTACCAATCATAAACTATAATTATTTTAGTTAGATAACTAAATTACTTAGACCACCTAGGTCAATTTGACGAGAGACATGGAATCCACATCTCCGAGGGAGAATTAAATAGTTCAACCAACCCAAACTTAATCTGAAACATTGGACAAGTCACATTCCAACAATAACACACACACACACACATCAATAGTAATCACAAGAATATTAAGAGAACAATCCTAGGGGCCAGACCTAGTCCTCGGGGGCTCGTCGTCAGACGCCCTTGCCTATGTATATAATTTGCAGAGGCACCGTAGTTCCACAACTAGACTTCAACCATGTCCCACATGGTTGGATAACAAGGAATATAATCACAAGGTTAAAAAGATAGCTTAAAATCAACTTCAACTCAAACCACTAGCACCTCTCCACATTGTAGTAATAGATAGTAATAGTTTAAGGTCAAGGGTTAAGACTAGACCCACAATGATGATCTCCCAAGAATTCTCTAAAACAACTAACACACACAATACTCATGAACAACCAAACTCAATATTAGTTTAACCATTCAAATACACACTCCCTATGATAATAAATCAGTTATAATAAAACCACACTTACAATGTGTTATTGACATCAATTTCAACCATAAGCACATATATACATATATATTTTAATCCTTAAGAGTAGAATAACCACATATATGTACTTTCATAATACTATGAGATTACATAATAATAAAATAATCCTTTTAGTCAATTAATAACTAGCAAGACAAAACTAGGTTTAGAAGGGAGGAATTAATCATTCTAACAAGTCTATAATGTTTACTTTAAATATATGACCTCTCTAAGTAATAATTTACAATCATAAAGTGACTAATACTATTTTGGATACTTAAGTTCTTAGGATTATAACCAAACTCATTCTAACTCTAATATGAGAGATTCTAGCTAGAGTTTAACATACATCCCTTATACACATGGGTATCAATAATTAAACATTTTGAACAACAATTCTATCATGCCTCAATATCTCTAACCCATACTACAAAGGAAAGAACTTTATAAGAATAAGGATTGTCAACAATGCCTAACAAGCTAGAACTTCACTTGACTAACAATACATGAATACTGCAAGAGATGGCTTTGAACCATTACATATCAATCCATATGGTATAATTTTGATAACTTTAACTCAATTTAATGGATGAAACAAAATTTCCTAAAAATAATAAATATATATATTAAGAGTCAAGTCCCAAATTTATATCATATTATTACTTTTCAAATTTTATCTACTATTTTGCAACAAAACATGGCAGCATTCAAATGATCATAACTTTCATATTACTAAGCCAAATTTAAAAATTCAAAATGTTCTGGAATGGTGGATGAATGGATGACAAAACCCAAAATTACTTTTTGCAAAATCCACAACCATACATGAGCAGTTTTTTTTGCAAAACAACACTCTAGTTCACCCAAAACAGCAACAGTTGACAATAAAAATATCTTAGTTCATTTCAACATATACAATTTTATTACTCATATCAAATTAAACAATAAAAAAAGGCTAAATATTAATAAATAGAGCATATAAAATAAATGCTCAAAAGAGTGCCTTATTTCATATTTTGTTGCGAATATTTAAATCATTAAATGATATTTTTTTGTCATTAAACCCAACACATTGTATTGAAAACTTTTCTTGTGTATAAGAATTTTGGGGTTTTAGCATAAAAATATAATATTATTACTTCTCTTTGAATACCATTAGTATTTTATTTTAATTATTTATCTATTTTTATTTATGTACAAAATTTAATAACAAATATATAATTGAGAACATGCTTCAATAATTGATCAACCATTAGTGATAATAAGTAATAACTAAATTAAATCTAGGACTTGTTGCACCATTGTTTGTTGTTGCTATTTATTTATTTATTTATATCATGTTTTCACCTATCGAATAATTCCTTTTGGTAATTGAATAAATCATTTTATTCTACCATGCGATGACATTAATGTATTAAATGATACGTGAGCACGGCACTAGAATCCCTTGTTCTTGCATTGATTTCATGTACATTTTATTTTGCTGCTCTCTCTCAATACATCTTACATTGATATAGCTGGAAGTATTACGTATAGGATTTCATTCGAGGCTGCATACACCATTGGCTTGATGTAAGGGCCAGTGTTTGTTGTTTCCTTAGTAAAATCATTTTCAGTTAAATTATGGAACAACAACAAGGCAAATAATGTAGATGCCTTGCTTTGAAAAGATGGTATCGTCAATAGAGAAATTGAAATGGCACAAAACAAATCCTTGTAAGGTTTCCTAATCTTGAGTTCAAGCTCCTTGAACATGGGTTGCAAGGGACAATAAAAATAATCCTTCATAACATTATCAAATGTAATCACCGATTTTTGAGCAAGGGTTCAAGAAGGTATTTGAACAAATGTAACAGAAGTTTAAAATGTGGACACATACAAAAATATTTTTGATAGAATAATGTTAGCACCAATGCAATTATAAAGCTAAGAAAATAAATCTTGTGAGCAGCTATTGTTAGGCAGACAAACATTTATTTTTTCTTTTTCTTTTTTTTCCCAGAATTGCTGACAGAATAACTTATTTTGACTCAGAACATGAGAATATTGACTTGTTCCTAGATTTAAGAACTAATCTACCTAATTGGATTTAAAATAAAAAATAAAAAAAATTAACTCTATATTTTCCAAATCCCATCAATATTGCGAGGGCTTCCCTTCTGCTGGGGAATAGTCAATTAAAAACTACAATAGCTAGAAATTACAGACTGTGGAATATAATATAAACAAGAAATATTTGTCATTTATTTCATTATATTACAACTATCCTTGCCGTTGTTCATTATATGTAACCTAGGCAGGTTTTCTTGTTCCATGGGAAAAGGGCTCTCAATGAAATATAAACAAGCTAAACATGAACATATTATTATTCCTTGATCTTTTAAAAGCTAAGAATTGATTTTAATCTCATGTGTTACCACTGTTAAATTGCATTGAATGCCTGTAGATATCCCTTTTTGTTTTGTGCTCTAATTTTTTTTTCCAAACAAATAGCCATCACAGGATTTTTCTAACAGAATTCTACGCATGGCTTGAACTAAAATAAAAAGTTATCATAATGAAACATTAACTACAAAATACTTTTAGAATAAGCCCCTCAAAGAAATTGCTACGTTGATGCATACCTTTGCACTACATTCTAGGAACAAGGCTCCAAGTTGCCTTTCAAGATCAAACGCCCCTTATTGGTTTGTAGTGATGACATAGAATCTTTTTTTTTTTGTTGCTCTCTAACACCATTGTTGGCCTCCCATGCCTCTCCCTCATATTGCTACATAAAACCCCATTTTTTATTCTTCCTTACATGCCCTCTCTCCGCTTCCTCTTACCACCACCATTAACATGATTGCAAATAAATAGATTCACTTTGTGATCCACAGGAATAGTTAGAGGGAGCATTGAAACAGTCCAAAACATTCTGATGCAAGAGCATCTAGTGGTGTAAGGGCAATCTTGCATCACCCAAAAATAGTTAAATTTCAAGTTTCTCAATTTTTAGATGTTTTTACATTTTTGGATACCCTTTTCATCATAATGAAATTCCCAATTTACGGTTTTTATTTTCTGTTCCTGGGTTGAAAGATATTGTAGTCTTAATTTCCCAGATTTGCACATGAAAATCTTTCGAGTTAGATTTGAGGCACTTAGATTTCCTGGAACGGCCCCAAAACTTGTCAAAATTAGCGTAGAAAATTTGAGCATGTTATTCACTTTGAAAATTTTCCAACGGTTCAAACGGTTCGCGAATTAGAGTCCCGGATCAAAAGTTATGGCCCCGGGAAGTTGGCACACTTTCTAGAAGATACAATTGCAAATGCTCTTTTGAAACTCGAACTTCATGTTGTAAATTTTTGGCGCTAAACTGCCTAAACTCAAATTTGAATGTTTTTTTGGCTCCAAACTAATGAGGAGCTCTATTTATGGGTGGGCTTCTAATTTTTGGGTAACATTTTGGGGACAAGCTCGCATATTGCGAAAGGGTTATTTTGTAGCTTTCTGTAACTTGCATGTGTTGTAGAACTTGGGGATTGAGATCCTCTGCATGTAAGAAGCTCCATTTTCTGAATAATAAAATTATTCTCTTGTTTGTGGGTTATTTTCTGTGTCTCAGGCTGTGCCCTCATCAAGTGGTATCAGAGCGGGTTTTCTTGAGCGTGTGGATAGATCACCGATCGTGAGGAAGTTCGCACCAGAACCGTGGTTCTGGGTCGAGGTCAAGAAAGATGTCTCCAAGAGTAATGCCTGGTAGGCATGGTGGTGCCAGAGGTGGTTGAGGCAGCATAAATGTTGGTGGAAGAGATACACTTGCAGCCCTCTAGAGACAGATTGACACGTTACAAGAGCAGTTGAGAAGAGGGTTAAACCCGAGGGAGGAAAGTGAGGATGAAGGAGAGGAAGAAGGTTCAAATGTAGAAAAGGAAGAAGAAGTAATTGATCAAGACCAAATGCAACTAATAAGGGACATTTCGAAGATCGGGAAAAGACCTAGAGCAGAAGTC
>VDFB02353493.1:314432035-314472677 GCA_007258455.2 Sequoia sempervirens | reverse complement strand
TGGCCATTGGATGAGGTGGGCGATATTTTCCCAATGAGATCGAGTCCCCACTATGAAAAGGGCCATGGTGTGATAATTGGGTGAAGCTCTTGAGCTGGAGCATGGATGAGGTCCCCATGCTGCTGACATTGTAAACACCTTTTAGCATGATCATGTGCTTCTCTTTCCATCGTGGGCCAGTAATACCCAAGCCTCAGCAGTTTCTTGGCAATGGTCATTCCACTCGAAAGTGTGAGCCATATATAACAAGCAAGGAACCCTCGCTAGAGCGGTTAATGCCTCCTCAGCATTTAGATAGTGAAGTAAAGTACCCTCTATGCTTCTACGGTATAAGGTATCACCTAGGATGACAAATCTGGATGCCTTTTTGATAAAGGTTCATTTTAGGCTTGATGGTAGGTCAGTGGGTAAGACTCCTATTCGAAGATAAGTGTAGATGTCATGATACCAAGGATCGCCAGGACCAACGATTTCACACATATATTCTGATTCTAGTACCTCGAATGTGGGAACGAGAAGCTGCTCGATCAGAAATTCATGTTTCGGTATGTTGTGAGGAATGTCTAATAGAGACCCAATTGTAGCCATGGCATCAGCAGCTCTGTTGTTGGTTCTTGGAATCTGCTCAAATGTTATGTCAATGAAGGATTCCTTGAGAGTCTCAACCAATTTCTTGTATGGAGTTAGCTTGTCATCCTTAGTCTGATATTCATCATTGACTTGATTTATGATCAACTGAGAGTCTCCATAGACTTTGAGGGCTATGATATTCCATTGTATTGCTATCATGAGACCTATAGTCAAAGCCTCATATTCTGCTATGTTGTTAGTGCAAGGAAATGCCAATTTGTATGATCTTGGTATGCAGTCCCCCTGTGGGGTGATGAAGAAGATACTAGCTCTTGATCCGTGCTGTGTATATGACCCATCAAAGTATAATTTCCAATGATCAACAATGTTGAGGTTAAAGATGGATTCGTCTGGAAATTCAGATACAAGAGGATTCTCAGAATACATAGGTGCTTCTGCTAATTGATCTGCAATAACCTGTCCCTTGATTGCTTTCCTCTCTACATACTCGATGTCATATTCTGATAATATCATGACCCATTTTGCTATTCTGCCCGTGAGCATTGCCTTGGATAAGAGATACTTGAGGGGATGAATTTTCGCAATGAACTTTATCTTGTGTGCCAACATGTAGTGTCTAAATTTTTGGGATGCAAATACTACTGCGAGGCAAGCTTTCTCAATGAAGGAGTAATTTAGCTTGTGACCAACCATTTTCCTACTGATATAGTAGATGGCCTTCTCTATTCTGTTTTCATCATGTTGAGCAAGAAGAGCTCCTAGGGCTGCTACTGTTGCTGACACATATAAGATCAATGGCTTTCTCGGGATAGGTGGCATTAACACTGGAGGTGTCAGTAGATATTCCTTTATCTTGTTGAATGCCTCTTCGCATCTTGTATCCCATTTGTATGATACCCCCTTGTGGAGAAGGTGCGAATATGGGTTTTGCTTGTCTGCCAATTGTGCTATGAACCTTCTAATGGATTGGAGCCTTCCTTGGAGGCCTCTCAGTTGTTTTAGATTCCTTGGTGCTTCCATCTCAAGGATTGCTTTGACTTTTGCAGGATCCACCTCGATACCCCTCATGGAGACTATGTATCCTAGTAATTTGCCTGATTGTACGCCGAAGACGCACTTCTTGGGATTTAATCTGACCTTGTATTCCTCTAATCTGTCAAAGATAGCACTTAGGGTTGCTATATGATCTTGTCTCTTTCTTGATTTAGCTAAGATGTCATCCACATAGTCTTCGACTATTTTGTGAATTATATCATGAAATATTAGTGTCATGGCCCTTTGATAGGTTGCTCCTACATTCTTTAGGCCGAATGGCATCATGTTCCAGTAGTAGGTTCCCCATGGGCAAGTGAAAGCCATCTTGTGTTGGTCTTCTTTTGCTATCATGATCTAGTTATATCCTAAAAATCCGTCCATTAACGATAGCATCTCGTGACCTGCTGTCATGTCTACTATCATGTTGATGTTGGGGAGCGGGAAATCATCCTTGGGAAATGCCTTGTTCAAATCTCTAAAGTTCGTACAAATTCTGATAGCTCCATTAGGTTTTGAAATAGGTACCAAGTTCGATACCCATTCTGGATAATCAATTGGTCGGATGAATCCAACATCTAATAGCTTTTTGAGTTCCATTTTGACTAACAAAGCAATTTGAGGATGCATTTTGCGCAGCTTCTGTCTGACAGGTTTTGCATCTGGATACACTGCTAGGTGGTGGACCACAGTATTTGGATCAAGTCTTGGCATATCAGAATAACTCCATGCAAAATTTATTTGTCTTTCCTTTAGGAATGCTACTAGGAGTTCTTGCTCTTCTGATAATAGTGATTCCGCTTAGAATGTGATATGTGGGGTCTCCTCTGTTCCTAGGTTGACTGGGTTGCATTTTTCGGCCAAGACTGCTGACTTCTCTTGATGAATAGATCTTAAGGGAAGATTGAATCCTTCATCCTCAGGTGCCTCAGAGAGGTTTTCACCGTTGGATACGTCCTTTATTTTTACTATTTTGTTGTCAGAGAGTGCCACTGCAGGGTTTTCACTCAAGGACTTGGATATGATTCTTAGTTTCTCACTTTTGCGACTGAAGGATTCAATCGTTTCCCCATAGTAGGCATGTGTGTCCAACTCCATTATGAATCCTACCTTGTGATCTCCATCTGGAATGTTATCCCTCAACCCCATGAATTCTAAGAGTGCTTCATCATTTTTGAATGTATCGAGAACTGGTGGTCCTTGTTGGTCATAATCGATCAGTTGGGGGTAGAC
The DNA here is from genome assembly GCA_007258455.2 of Sequoia sempervirens. Lineage (NCBI taxonomy): Eukaryota > Viridiplantae > Streptophyta > Pinopsida > Cupressales > Cupressaceae > Sequoia > Sequoia sempervirens. Next base: position 314,469,821 of record VDFB02353493.1, on the reverse strand, counting down.
TAAGCGGATCTCATGATTTTGCATATTTGGTTCAAAGGATATGGTACTAATCATACACAGAGTGGTATCTTCGAATAACCTAGGGAGATTGGATATGATATCTTTGTCATCGCTACTAATATAGGGCTCAGTGATAAAATTATGTGTGTCCCTACCTATGACTATTGGTGAGTGTAGTTGTACTATTACCGGCTGAGGAGAAACATTAGCAGCTCTAACCGAAGGACTTCAGCCACGTATGGTTATTCTCGGAGTGGCACATCCAAGACCAAGATTTGTTATGGGTCGCGTCTACGGCATGATAGGTATTATGAGGCCGTTGTCATTTTGTCCCAATCTCTAGTTTCGGTCATAGCCCATTGCAAGCATCATGTGTAGGCCTCTGCTTCTTTCATCCATTGGTAATTCAGGTGTCGGTCTTTCATCTCGATACAACATGTTTGATGGATCTGCTTCAATTACCTCATGGCCAAGGTCTCCCCACCTTGTGAATTTAGGATAATTTTGAGGATAGGTTTGAGATGTGGGAGCTTGATTTTCTTGTGGGCGTCCTCATGATCTTGGAGATTGTGGTAACTCTCCTATCACAAAAGCATTGTTAGGGAGCCTATAACTTCCACAACCGTCCTCTTGGATGATGAGCTTGATATCGAATATGGTGGGAATGGCGGGTGTCTCTGTCGCAAAAGTGGACATGAGAGTGGCGGGATCGATGTATGATGTGGATGGGCCTTCATCATTTTTCGGCACTTGGGGGATTTTATAATATTTGGCTTCAAGGTTCTTGCAGTATGAAAACGGCTCAGGATCCCCATGGATAGTGACCTCTTGTCCATTATGTGTGAATTTCACACATTGGTGGAAGGTTAATGCTATGGCTTTCATTGCATGGATCCATGGGCATCCCAGGAGAATGTTGTATGGTAAGTCGAGGTCCAAGACCTGACAAGTGGTTTCCATAAGCGTTGGCCCTACTTGGATAGGGAGCTTAATTGTGCCCTGCGACACTCTTTCTTGGTCATCATATGCTCTTATTCTTATGCCCTTTCCTTTGTCAATGGAATCTTCTGATATCTTTAACTGCTTGATGAGGCTAAAAGAACAAATGTTCAAACCTGCACCTCCATCCACTAGGACCCTTTTGATTTTGCTTTTGTTTACAATGACCTCCAAGTGAAGTGCGCGATTGTGAGATGGTTGGGCAGGAAAGTCTTGGTCAATAAATGTAAGGAGATTAGGTGTTATGATGTTTCCGACCATAGCTTGGAATTGTTCCGCATCGAGGTCTGCAGGGACGGTAGATGAGGCTAATGCTTCCTCAAGGATCTTTTTATGCGCTGATGAGATTTTTAACAACTCCATGATGGAGATGTGTGCTGGAATTCTTTTGATCTGGTCTACAACATTGTAGTTATACGGAACGGCTCTTGATATAGGGACTCTATTGGGTTGGGATGATCCTGCAATGGTGACTTTTCCGCCTCTTGTGGTGACTCCACAGTCTTCGGCATGGGCGCCTTTCATGGTGATGACCATGCAGTTTTCATTGAGGTTGGCAACAACTATTTCGTATACATGATTTACACTACTTTTTCCTTTATCCTTGTTATTCCCTTTGTTTCCATGATTTGGCATTGGATTCGTGTAGATTTTAAGATCCTGATTCCCAGTAGGTGCTTCCACATTTATGATTCTTTTGTCGATGAGATCTTGGATGATGTTCTTGAGTCTCACGCAATTATTTGTGGTGTGGCCTTTGATTTTGTGGAACTCACATAGTTGATTTTCATTGTACCAAGGAGGTTTGACATTAGGTTCTTGATAATTCTCAAACGTAGGAGCTTGGATGAGTTTTTCATCAATTAGCTTTTTCATGATGTCCTCAAGTGGTTCTCCCAAAGTAGTGTATTTTCATTTGGGGTATGTTTTGCGTTGAGGTGGTCCTCTTTGGTCATTGACATTATTGATGGTGGGATTATTGTTGGGTTGATATGTTTTGTGATGAGTGTTTTGGCGTTGTGGCTGGATTTGTGGTGTGGGTGTATTTTGGGGTGGACCACTAATGACCACCTTGGCATCAACGATGCCATCATTAGTGATGTTCTTGTTTCTCGCCCATGTACAAGGTTTATCATTGTAATTTGATGGTGGGCGATTGTTTTGTGATTCGTGATATGATGTTGATTCGATGGGTTGGGTTGCAAGGGCTCTTTCAATGCTAAGCACCTTGGAGATTAGTTGATCATAGGTGGTGATTCCCTAAACCTTGAGGTGGAATGACAAGAAGCTTTCAAGGTTGGTAATGATTGTGCAGACTTGTTGCTCTTCTGGCATGGTCCATTTGCTCCGATTGGCCTTGGATCGCCATCGTTGAAGAAATGAAGTGAAAGATTCATTCTTTCCTTGTTTCAGAGCGTATAGTTCTTCAAGACTAACATCCATTGTAATGTTACATGCGTAGTTTCTAATGAATGCGTCTCTAATTTCTTCGAATGTCCTAATGCCTGAAGGTAAGCGAGAGAACCATTCTATAGCATCTCCTGCTAAGCTCCTAGGGAATAGGCATCAGATAAGTATCGTCATATGCAACCTCCATACAATGAACCTAGAATTCCCTGATGTGATCTTCAAGGTTTCCCGTCCCTCGATATTTGTCAAATTTAGGGATCTCAAATCCCTTAGGGAATGGATTCATGTCTAGGCTCCTATCAAATGGATAGGGACACAAGTTGCTTTGCATTTTGGTTGGTCGCCCTGATTGAAGATCGAGTACTTGTTGCGAGAGCAACTTGAATTGTGTTGTTATATCATTCTGAGGATCAGGGGGTGGGATGAATGTGTTTTGGGGTGTTGCAATCATGGTTTGGATGGATGGGTTGGTTTGTGCATTGTTCAATGGTATAGGTATGTTGTGGCGGGAAAAGTAGGCTTCTACTTGCTTGTGGATGAACAATGCTTGTTGTTGCTCTTGTTGTTGTTGCGCTAGGATTTTTGCTTGTTGTTGCACTTGTTGTTCTAACAACGCTTGTTGTTCTGCTTGTTGTTGCGCTTGTTGCTGTTCTAACAATGCTTGTTGTTCTGCTTGTTCTTGTTCCCACAACACTTGTTGTTGGGCTTCCAATTCTGTTGCTTCATGTTGTTCTTGATATTGCTTTAATGCTTGTTGGTACGCTTTCCATTGCGCTGCTTGTGCAAGAAGTTGTGCTTGTGCTTGTGCTTGTGCGGCTTGTTGTTGCAATAAAAGTTGTGCTTGAGCGACTCTTTGTGCTTGCAATTCTTGTGCGGCTTGGGCGGCTTGTTGTTATTGATGTTGCAATAAAGCTTGGGCTTGTGCGGCTTTAGCAGCTTGCGCAACTTGAGCAGCCTGTTGCACGGCTTTTTTTTTTGCACTTGTTGATAGCCTCTTGGGAAAGTAGCTTGCAATGTTGCGTTGAATTGGTTTGATGTGGTGAATGTTGGTGGTGGTGGGGGTGGTGGTGGATTTGGAATGGTGGTAGATGATGATGTTGTGTTGATTATTTGGTTGGTGGATGGTGTTGTCGTGTTGATGTGGTGATTGGTGGATGGTGTTGTTGATGTGGTAAGTGGCGTCGTTGATGTGATTGGCCCTTGAGAGACCATGCTTTGCAGTGTTGTGGGGGTGTTTGATGATGTTGCCATTGCTTGTGTGTTTGTCGTTTGTTGTTGTGATGTCAACAATAATCTTTGAGCATTTGGAAAAATGTTTTGATTGATGGTTGGGATGTTGTTTTGATTGATACTCAGTAGAGGGGGAATCCCTAAACCAAGGAGTGGTGTTGATGATAATGGTGATGGTGGGAGAAGTGGAAATGTAAGGGGGGTGAATCCTTGCGAGAGTGTTGTGGTGTTGAAAATGCCCCTTAGTCCAAATATGTCTCCCTCCTCTTGTGAATTTGTTAGGAGAGGTGTTTTTGGTGCTCTGTTAAAAGATGTTGATGATGGGTCATAATGTAAAGTGAGAGGAACATTTTGGTGTAATGGATTATGGAGAATGTTTTGTTCCACTATGGTGTTTGCTTCCAAGTTTTGGTTATTCACAAGGGGATGTGATTGAAGTGTATTGAGGAATGTGTTTCCCTTGTTAACGTTGGGTTGAGTTGGAGCAAATGATGTGATTTGTGGGATATTTTCTATGACGTTTTGAGATGGGGGTGTAGATGAAATGGGGATGGTGGATGAGATTGGTGGAAAAGATGTCTCTACTATAGTGCTCACATCAAAATCCAAAGGCAACTTGGCCCCTTGTTTTGCTAGTTCAAGCATGTACAATGAAGGGTTAAGTCTCATCATGATGTTGATGATCCTATGGTTGTTCGGATTTTGGAGCATTTCTGTCATTTCCTCGTGAGACATTCCAAAAGTAGGGTCCTCTCCTTGGTTTTCTTCTTGTGGGTTTTGTGATGATGTTGGAATGCTAATTGTGAGATTTCCATCCCCAATGGGATTCATTTGAGGAGTGGTTTGACTAAGATCACTTGAAGCGGGTGTTTCTTTGTTGGATTCCATACTCTTCTTGTATTGAGATCTAGTTAGAACCATAAAACAAGGATCAATCTTCAAGAATATGGGAGATGAATCTCTTGACTCTTTGGATTAATCTCTATTTTATGTCCCAAAGTGAAAGTTTTTACGATGCTTTTAGGATCAAATGTGATGATGATATGATGGTGATGTTTAAAGATGGGTGTTATGGATGCTTTTGGCTTTTGATAGATCTTGAATGAAATACTAGGCTTTGGATTTTTTGATTGGTTTGATTTTTTGGATTTTGAGATTTTGTCTTTGATCTTGATTTGGATTTTGATTTGGATTTTGAACAAAAGGAACACTAAGATGTTTGATAATGATTTAAAGGATAGTTGTGTTCAAAGGATGATGATTTGGATATGTGTGAGGAGAAGGATGCATCTATCCACACCTACCCAAACAAAATGATTGTTTCACTAAGTATATGGAGAAGGATTCATCTACATACACTAAGCTAGACAAGATGATTTGGATGACTTTGACTCAGCATATGCAAAAGGATGCATTTACACATTCCTAGCTAAAGGTGTTTTGATAAATGTTTTCAAGGACTTGGTCTCAATGATTTTGGTGTTTGCTTGATTTTGTCATAAAGCCTAGCACTTCAAGGATGATTTCAAGGTTTTTTCAAAAGATGATTTGTGAGATGGATTTGATGTTTTGAAAGATGTATGAAAGAGGTTTGATTTGTTTTGATCCCTAGATGAACCTAAAAAGATCACTTTGTTTTCCTAGACCTAGGTATTGAAGAGCATTCATATGCTTCCTAAAGACCTTTGTAACCAAGGATTGATTTCATTTGAATTTTCATTTTTAGATTTTCAATGATTTTTGCTTTGGGATTTGGAGTCTTCAACACACATGAAAGTTCATTTTGCTTATCTTTGTTTAATGGCTTTATTTTACCAAAAACACTCTCTTTGATTAAAGTTTCAAACTAAGATGTCCAATGTCTTAATTTCTTTAAACCCCACAAGATATTTTATGTGGAAATTAATGAACTTAAGGCAAGGGTTTTCCTATTGTTTACTCAAGAAGACAAATTGAGGTATAATCCAATGCTTAGGAACCTCTACGACATGAACCAAGGAAAGCAAGAATATATGGATTGAGTCAATGATATTTGTCTTCAAGAGGGTTTGAAATTTTGAGAATCATGTTGAATGTTTGTTTGCAAAATGTTTTTGAATACACACTGTGTTTTCAAATGAAGAACAATTACAAGCCCTATGGATGTGTAAGACAATATTTGTTGGATTCCCACTTGGACATTTCCAGCTACGCTTATCTCTAGCGATGGTTAGATGCTTGACCCCACTGGCTCCACGCATTAACGCCAATGGGCAGCCAAGCATCAACACCCATGAAACTCCCATGGCATGCTTTCCATCTCTACTAGAAGACCGTAAGAGTGTGGGGTGGCTTCAGAACGACCGTTCTTGCACCAAAAAATAGATTAAGGATTTTGGAAAATTCTAGCACATGGGTTCTAGTAAGGACTTTCTGTTCGTGGAGATTGACCCATTCGGCAAGAGTCCCCTTTCATATCCATCTTGTCGGAGCCAACTGTGTGATAATGGCGTTTAACCAAAACCATCATTTATATCCCGGCTGGAAATACTCTTGGCTTTAGAGTGTTACCGGTTGAGTCGTTCCCTTGGGTGAGTACTTTTTCCCCAAGGCAGGCCCTCTAAGATAAACAAAAGCAAGCAAAGAAACAATCCATAACTCGATCGATCTTTGATGGCACAAAGAAAGAGAATGTACGCAAAAATTCCCCTACTCACACTCGCACAAGATGTTCAATTTTTAAGCCCAAATTGAAGTGTTTCAAAGCAATAAAATGTATTTTGAGTGTTTCTCTTGCACCCTAGATCGCACGAAGCGCAAGGGGAGAGGATACGCACTCAAAAGACAAAATCATAGAATTTAAGCACTTGTTCATTTTATACCCTTCAAAGCAATTGTGAATTCATTTTAAGCACCAAAATGAAGTGTGAGTTTTGATTGTTCAATTCTTAACCTCAAACAAAATCTAGTGTGTTTGTCCTAAGATTCATTTTAAGCCCTTTGCAATGAAAATCAAATTGTTCGTTTTAGACCTAAATGAAAATTAGTGTTCTAAAATGAAAAGATAAACTTCATAAATAAGTGTTGAACAAACACTTAAAGCGTTAAAAAACACTTTGAGTTTTCAAAAAAAATCTCCCTCCTTTTGTTTTCATTTGCTAGCCTCCTCCTTCGCTTTGTACCTTTCACTTGCCTTTGTTCGCTTTGTACCTTTCACCTTTCACTTTTCCCTTGTACCTTTGTTGATTTTTAGCTTTGTACCTCTCACCTTTCACTTTTCCCTTGTACCTATTTAAGAAAGAAAATCAGTTTATTAAAATCATTTTAAATATTAACTTTAAATAATAGAGAATATCAAAAATTAATGATTTTAAACTAATGAGATGAATCATTAATTAGAACCATAATTTGCAAATAGATAAACATTTGCAACAATTTTGAGTAAGATTACAAACCCCTTTTTACTCAATACCAATTAATAAGAATGCTTGTAATCTTTGGTTTCTGACTTTGAATTATCTGCTCAACAAGACACTACTCCTAGCTAAAGATATTCACAATAAACACAAGAGTAAGGCAGCTAGGCAATAAAGACTTCAAATCTATATTTAACATCCTTTATTCGTAAAGATCAATCATAGAAAGCTACAACTTTATTCTAGATTTTGGGCATTGAATATTCAATGTCTTTTAATGCTGAGGTATTAAATGTCCTTTTCTTTCTTTACTCTAGATTGGCCCTTATTGGTTGGCTAGCAGGGACTACTGAGTGTTTTAATGATAAAAGATTAATATCATTAAAATCTATTCATCCAAATCCTACACCTACTATTTCATATGTTGACACAGAGCAGAGCCTAGGACAGGAAGCGATTAGCAGCAAGGGTGTGGGAGCATGGAGTAACACAAGGGACAACCAACAATGTTTCCTTTCAATTTACTTCCAGCTATTGATAAAAAAAATTCAAATTCGGTGCAGTCACCACCACATGGGATTCCCATCGCACTTCCTAATGAGCAGAGATATTCATATACGATTTAGTGGATGTAAAGCCATCCCTATAATGATTGCAGGATCTTCTCATACTCCATACGCTGACTTTTGTTCATGAAATTATATTTCATTCATTTTTTATGGAAGTCAGCACCCTACAAAAAGGTTAATCATATCATATCAGAACGCCACCTACAACACTTTATCCCACTCAAGAAACATTAAAAGACAGCTGATAGATTCATAACAACATAGCATAGACTCAGCATAGCTTGAAAACATCAGAGAGAATAAACGCAAGTCAACTGAATTTAATAGTGAACGACAAAGGATAGAATGTGGTATTTAAAACCATAACCATATCACGGCACACCTCAGGCCTCTATAATCATTCCACCCATCGATTAAATCTCCTCCACTCCTCCCACAGAAACGTACCCCGAAGAGGTATTTCACAGTAATGGCAGATGTACAGCCAACTTATCTGGTCAATGGGAATGCAAAGAGAGAGAAGCAAAGGTGCACAAAGAAACACAAGTCCAACACTTCCCTAGCACTGAGATCAAGCCTCGTGTAAAAAAAAAAGATCTCAGTGCTAGTCCAAGCAAAGTAATGCACATCCCGTACCCCAAGGACCGAATGATTCCTCCACGGATTGTCCCCATATACTGCAAATTGACCTGACCACGACGAATTAAATGAAACCAATTTAAATATCAAATTTTCTCCAAATCAAATGTTATAAGGCGCACATCCTCCATAAGTTCCCAGGTGGGCATGGAATTGGTTTTGAAAAGATAAAATGAGTCTATCTTTTAGCGTGGAAAATGACAGCATAGCTCCTTGGCGCAAACCAGCAATCATACCTTTATTCAAAATAACATCATCTACCTATATTTATGTCAATTAATCAACCTCAGATAACGCGATATGTTGTAACAAGGGCGACAGATCTGGAAGCGAATAAATCTATAATATTTTGAAAGCATTGGAAATAAATAATAAAGAGAGCTTGATATACAGTGATCAAAAGAAGTTGTCAGTATTTACAGAGAATATACTACTATCACCATCAATCTATTTCATGAAGAAAGAATAAATGCTAAAAAAAAACATGGAACGCTTGCACACTCATGAAATTTAGCAACCGTAGATTTAAATCTTAGTCCTTGGCAGCGACCTTTCTGTCAGAAAATAAGGAACTTAATCAAATGATTTTAACGAAAACACCATCACAATCAGAGTATTAGAGTGCCTCAAGTTGCACGACAAATCACTCATAAGATATTTCTGGCTATTAACAAATGCAGATATTGTATCGATGGTTGATATTGACAAACAAAACTCTTATATTAGAGGTTGTTAAAAAGGTCAAGCATGTAAACAACACAAATAATGTAGGCTGAAATCTGATAAAGTTTATGTTGTCTAGATCATTCAAATGCAGACACTAGTGTGATACAAGATCCAGAAGCTGGTTGTATTGAAAGTATTAAAGAAACCCAAATGTCAATAATATAAACTGACTCAAATTTCAATCAAATGAAACACAATGTCAATGCTTGCTTGAAGTAAAAATATGTGAATATGTCAAAACTATGCAACATCAAAGCCCTCCTTCTAGCGCCAAATGTAGGCATCCATTAAAATCTGCAAAAACTAAACTCATATAGGGGTTAGTATTTCACAAATCTAACAAAATACCTCTATGAAATACCTTGTAAAGACTTCTAAAATGCAATACATGACAAAAGAAAAACTAAAGCATTAAGAAAGCAATTACAAGTCACCTATTCCATAGTGGATTGGTGTCACATGTGCTAGTGACCCTTTCCCAATCCTTGATCAAAGCTCAAGATGATAAAATGCAAATGGAGATGATGGAGTGAAATGGACATGATCAAATCTCAAATGAAGAGAGTAACCTTGCATAAAATTGTGGATCCATGAATGAGAATGAAGGCCTCATTTTATAGATTTTGTTGATGAGAGATTGGCCAAGATTGTGAATGTGGGACTAAAGATCCTCCAATGAGAAGATGACACTTGTCAAATGATGATAGGTCAATTGTTGTGCAAGATTTGGAAAGAGTCCCCATGAGAGGGAGAATTTGAATTCAAATTTGCAATAAATTTTGAGAGGGGGACAAGAAAAAAGAGCAATAAATGCCATGTTTGACTTGTCATGTTGAGGGAAAATGAGGTTTTTTTAATAAATCAATAAAATTGATTTATTCTGCAAGTGGTGATATCTAGAGAATGCAAGTGGGATGGGATTAACATTTAATCAGGGTTAAATTAAATAGATGATGATTATGCTGATTTAATGCTGATTAGGTGAGTTGACATTTTGGACTTTGATATTTGATTTATTTGAATTAGAAAATGATGGAATATGATTTAAGATTTGATTTAAATGGATTTTTGATTTATTTAAAGGTTGATGATAATGTTTATTTGATTTTAAATAAATGATCCTAGGAGATGAAATTACCTAATGAATGGATGAAAGTGCACCTGATTAATTGATGAATGGTCTTAAAGCAACATCTAGTTCAGTTGATGAATGAACCTGATCAAATGAAAAATATTAATTTTGCATGTCTACAGTTATTTAAGGGAAGTCAATTGTGTATCCCGAGGAGTTCCATGAGGGAGAACCTAATAAATGAGAAGCATAGTGGAGGAATGGCAGGACATTTTGGTCGGGATAAGACCATTGCCATTATCAGTGAGCATTATTATTGGCCTCAGTTGTCACAGGATGTGAAGAAGTTTGTACAAAGCTACAAGGTATGTTAGATGGCTAAAGGAGTGAGCCAGAATACAGGCTTATATTAGCCCTTACTTGTACCAGAGAGGTCATGGGAGGATATAAGTATTGACTTTGTTCTTGGTTTTCCAAGGACACAATCAAGGAATGATTCAGTCTTTGTGGTGGTCGATAGGTTTTCAAAGATGGCACATTTCATTCCATGTCAGAAGACCCATGATGCAATCCACATTGCTGACTTGTTCTTCAAAGAGGTGGTGAGGCTACATGGTCTACCAAAGAGTATTGTTTCAGATCGTGACACCAAATTTGTGGGGTACTTTTTTTGGAAGAAGCTGAAGACAGAGTTGAAGTTTAGTTCTGCACACCATCCACAAACAGATGGGTAGACAGAGGTTGTTAACAAGAGTCTGGGTAACTCATCGAGATGTTTGGTAGGAGATAAACCCAAGGGATGGGACTTGATCTTACCCCGGCAGAATTTTCTTACAACAATTCTATCAACAAGCACTGGTAGATCACCATTCCAGATTATGTATGGAGGTAGCCCTAGAACAACTCAAGAATTGAGGAAGATGGACCAAGAGAAGAAAATAAGTGCTGAAGCGAAGATTTTGCAGAACACATCAAGGATATACATGAGAAGGTATGAGAACATATTAACAAGATGAATATGCGGTATAAGGCTAAGGCAGATTAGAAGAGGAGGTATAAGGATTTTCAGATTGGTGATGAAGTGATGGTCCACTTGAGGAAAGAAAGGTTTCTAGTGGGAACATATAACAAATTGGAGATGAAGAAGTTCGGTCCCTGTAAAATTTTGAAGAGGCATTATTCAGGGAATGCATATGAGGTAGAGTTGTCGGATGGATTCAACATTTCCCCTATGTTCAAAATTTTAGATTTGTAGAGTATCATGAAGGTGTGCGAGAGGAAGTACCAATGATGGAACAGTGTGGGATTCCAGCACCTACTTTAGAAAAGGAGGAGATTGAAGAAATCTTGGATAGTCGTGTGGGAAGGAGTACCAGGAACAGGCAGTATGAAGAATATCTGGTGAAATGGAAAGGAAGGCCTGTTGAAGATTCATCTAGTTGCCTAAGGCAAAGGTTGACCATTTGGGTTTTCCTCCACCATCTGAGACGTGACGGGGTCACTTCTCAAATTACCCTGGGTGTCTGATGTAGGAGCATCCAGTGGTGTAAGGGCAATCTTGCATCACCCAAAAATAGTTAAATTTCAAGTTTCTCAGTTTTTAGATGTTTTACATTTTGGATACCCTTTTATCATAATGAAATTATCAATTTACGATTTTTATTTTTTGTTCACGGGTTGAAAGATATTGCAGTTTAGTTTCCCGATTTGCACCTAAAAATCTTAGAGTTAGATTTGAGGCACTTAGAGTTCTCGAAATGGCCCCAAAACTTGCCAAAATTGGCATAGAAATTTTGAGTGCATTATTGAATTCAATACCTTTCAATGGTTCAAATGGTTTGAATCAGAGTCCCAGATCAAAGTTATGGCCCCATGAAGTTGGCGCACTTTCTAGAAGATACAATTGCAAATGTTCTTTTAAAATTTGAACTTATGTAAATTTACGCCAAACGCCTAAACTCAATTTGAATGTTGTTTTGGCTCCAAACTAATGAGGACTCTATTTATGGGTGGGTTTCTAATTTTTGGGTAACTTTTTGGGGACAAGCTCGCATATTGCGAAAGGGTTATTCTGTAGCTTTCTGTAACTTGCATGTGTTGTAGAACTTAGGGATTGAGATCCTCTGCATGTAAGAAGCTCTATTTTCTAAATAATAAAATTATTCTCTTGTTTGTGGGTTATTTTCTGTGTCTCGGGCTGTGCCCTCATCACATTCATTTGAGACATTTATGCTCTCCTCTATTTTTGCAGTGATGAAGTAGGGGGTCACGGAAGCAAATATTCCATTACCCCTTCCACATTAACATTTCTTCTGCGCAGATTATCCCATGTCAATGTAATTGGAGATGCCTTATCTTTACGCTCCTCTCGAAATCTCTGCTTGTGCCTTCCATGAACCTCATTGCCCTCAGACACTGCTCCTCACAATGAATATGTATGCTAGTTGCATATGCATAGACAAGATGCATGACTAGTTAGGTGGAATTACCCCGAGAGTTATCTACTCATAGAATAATTTCCATTCACTGCATACATTGTAGACCTTTTGGTCACTATAGAGAGTTGAGATCTGATGCAAGAGCATCCAGTGGTGTGAGGGAAATCTTGCATTGCCCAAAAAGATGTATTCCATTTATGTTCCTATTGTTTGCTTTTTGTAGATGTTTTTGCATTTTTGGATACCCTTTTCGTCGAATAAGAGTTTTCAACTTTCAAAACTGCTTTTCTGCTTTTTCTGCCCAACTGCTATTTTTAGCAGGTTTGAATTTGAAGGCGTGGGAAGACAAAAATTTATGGGAAGGTTAAGGATGGAAAAATACACACTTTGGTGAAAGAATCAGGTCAAGATCATTCATGGTCTGAAAGTTATTCAAGTTCCAGTTTCTGCTTTTTGCCCTAAAAAACCTTCCGAGCTCAATTTGAGGCACTAAATGGTCCCGGATGGGCCTGAAAATTTGCAGAAAAACCAAAGTAGATACCATAGTCTCTACTTTGCAAAAAATTGTCTTCTCGAGAGCTTTCTGAAAAAGTATTATCATTGAAGATCCAACGGTCGGATTAAAAGTTATGGCTTCCGGAAGTTGGTGCATATTTTAGAAATGTACTAATTTTCAACTGTCAATTTAAATTTGAATTTATAATTGTAATTTTGGCTCCAAACCGCCAAAAATCTTATCTCGAACGTTGTTTTTGGTTCCAAACTGAAATGGGTCTATTTATGGGCTTGTTTCTGATTTTTGAGTGACTTTTTGGGGAAAAGAGTTCGCATGCTGCGAAAAGGGGATTTTCTGTAACTCTGTAATTTTTCCTAAAACTTCTATAGCTTGCATGTATCTCAGAGCTTGAGGATTTCAGATCCTCTACATGTAATATTTCCATTATTGAATAATAACAAATTTTTCTATTTGTGAGCATTATTTCTGTGTCTCGGGTTTGCTCCCTCGTCAAGATCTCTCATCAATTTCTTCAGAGGATAACACATGCTTTGTAGTCTCCCCAAATTAATCTCCTTGAACTCGATAGAAGTTTCTATTCTTCTCATCCCATAGCGTTGTGGTCTATCCATTGCTCAAACCATCTCCTCGAGCCCTCCAATGCGGAGTTCCAGGCCCAAAAGCTCACTCCCCCACCAACCACATGATAAGTATTGTAGCATGTATCAGATGATCATGGAAGAACTAGTATATCAAAAATCGTAGAGCTTCACTCCTTGAGATCTCTCACAGATTTCCTTAGAACCCCCTCCAGAAAGAGAAAAAAATAATGCACCGCCACCAATAAATTTCAATTTGACTTAAAACTCTTACAAGAAAGATATCTATTCTAGGCAGCATTAAACACAACTCCTCAAATGAACACCCCTCCTTCAATGCATCTATGTATGGTCACATCGATTAATGGTGCCATCACAATCACTATGCTCCAACCTTCAATTCCATGTCGCCTTAAAGAGAGAAACCTCCCACTAAGCGATAGAAATCAATGGAGCATTGATGTGATGCCCACTACAATAATCTTGGAAATTAATAACAATTTAGCTCCCCCCCCATATTTCCACCAACTAGGAGCTAAATAGAAGTCTCTTTAGTTCTATGAACTACATTGACGGTAGCTTTTACACCACCACCCTTGTTAATGTAATTGTGTGAAAGGTAACCTCACAATCATGCCAATGTGCAATTATTGTTGTCAGGCATTGAACTGCTATCCATTCCCTTGTCCACTCAATGTATTGATAAAGCCTTAGTAATTATTAAGATTTAAGCACAACCCCTTTTAAACTATACTACTCAAATGTCTATCTTTCAAGGTAAACTCTTGTGGAGAATACCAGTTACATGATAAAAAATTATAATGAAAATCTACAATGTATTTAAATTAAAGTCAGTATCCTTGATTCTTGGATCTAAGGATATAATTGAAATGCAATCATGAATTTTTAATTAGAATCACTATGATCCTCGAAGAAATGTAAGCCTAGTATGAAAATGTAGAGAAGGCATGATGCTATCATATAGAGGGTTTGGAGGTATAATAATATTTTACGTTTACAATGCATGGTCACTGGATAAGTTGGGTATTAATAGTTGTGCCATGGATGAGGCAATGTTTAGGACCACACAAGACATGTTATACATGGTTAAATTTATGTAAGGCTAAGACCGTTGAACAAGGCACAAGCGATAGCATGATAAGGCATGTGAATGATTAAATGCTGAGAGAGTAGTATGGTATCAAAAGATGCAGTGCCTATGTATTTCTACCCTCACCATGTTTACAACTAAGTGGATACAACAAACACAAATATTTTGCACCCTTAACATCTGTTTTAGAAATGCCACATTTTTGTTCTTGCCTAAGTCTATATCTATTGTATGAAGGGAGGGTCTTACATCTTATGATGGTGGTAATATAGGATATAGGAAGATATCTCTATTTATTCAAAGACATTAAACAAACTTCAAAAGGATTGAGAGAAGTATTTAGAAACAAATCATTATGAAATAGTTTTAAACCTTGGATGTAAATACTAAAAGGACTGGATAATTGACAATATTTGTGCCTTCCAAAATAATAATGTGTTATTGATGAAGCATTGTAAAACTAATGTAGAATCTTCTTCCTTTCGCTTCTCTGTCACAAACACTAAAAAAATCTACTTTCACTATGAACTGACAAAACAAATTACATTTTCAAATAAAAAATCTAACTATTTTCTTTTAAATGTAAGATTTACCATACTAAAGAAAATAAATAATTAAATTGAAATATAAACACTACCGATTCCATTGATGTAAAAAAACATAAAATAAAAGACAAGTCAGGAAGTACTCTTTATCAAAGCATAAAGGGGAAACTTATCAGATGTTATAGTTGCAGTTGTAAACATGCATGCAAAATGCACCAGCATAGACAAGGTGCGAGAATTGCTCAACAGAATGTCTCAACGAAATGTGGTCTCATAGACTGCAACATATGCAGGATATGCACAAAATGAATTTATTGTAGAGGCTTAGAAAATTTCAAGCAAATGAAAATGATAGGTGCGAAGTTGAATTATGCAACCTTTTTCAACCTCCAATCTGCCTGTGCCAAAATGGGAGCTTTTAGAATAGGGGACGGGCCTCCATCAAAGCATAAAGGATAGAGATAATTTGTCAGACGTTGTAATTGCAACCGCCACTATAGATAGGTATGTAAGATATGGACGCAAAGAAAAGACATGTGAGTCTTTTTGATAGAATGCCTCAATAACGTGGTCTCAGAGTTGTAATTACGGCAGGATAAACACATAATGGATTTATTGTAGAGACTTCAGAAACTATCAAGAAAATGCAGATGACAAGGTAAAAACAATTCTACAACATAAATCAGCGTTCCCCATGCATGCCAGGCCATTGAAATCCACGCAAGTGCTCAGGAATGCAAAATAATAGAAAAGAAAAACTAATCATGCGAGAATGAGCGAACCTGATCAAGTTTTGATTTATTTTTATTTTCTTTTTTAATTTCTCAGAGGAAAGGCGGGGGTGGGTTGACCAGCGGATAAAAGTCCCATTCTATCCGGCTTTGTCTGTGATGCCTCATCCTCTGGTTATATGTCTTACTCTACAACCTTTCCTAAGGTTGCAAAAGTTCATTTGGCCCAAAAGAGAAATCCCCAATGAAGCTCTCGTGGTTGATAGAAATGCCAGTCCATGAATATCAAATTCATTGATCTCCCTCTTAAAACCATTTTACTTTCAAGCCAATGATGATATTAAATTTGTTTGGTGTTTCTCAAATTTGTGAGCATTCCAACTTAATGAAAAGAAATGTTACTTGATATTTGGAGTCCACAACCAGATGGAAATGGTCTGGTGTTTTAATAAATAAATCACGATTGACAACTAATTCGTCCAATTTAACTAGAGGCAGAAGAGAAGTAGACTCTATTACTTGAGGCATCCATACAGCCATAGCCACAGACGACTCCTCTTTCTCTTTTCTCTTTCTCTGGCTGCCCCTCCATACCCAGTGCACCTCCAGTCAACGAATCTTAGCAGGGATTAGAACATTATGAAGATGCGTCTCCAACCAGATTGCTCCTCGAGGGATGAAAGGCCACCACCTTTTTCACAAACAATCCTATCAGGGTGCCCATACTGTGCTATTAATTCATCTCTAGTCTTCTTCCTTACGGTATTCTCATCGTTAATGTTACTTTTTGGCCCGAGAAGGAGTCCCAGTAGTTAGCCTAGTTGTAGTGGACTACACATCGTACACTGGTTTCCTTCCACCAACCAAGCTTTGAAACAGGGTACACTGATTTCCCACCGGAATAGTCCTCCGACATCAAACATCAGACGAATCCGATGGGATTTCCCACCTATAATAGCCTATTGGCTAATTAGTCATTATTGCATGAGAATAGAAAATAGTATGCATTAACATTATATATTTTATGGAAATAGAAATAGTAATGCATGAAATATTTAAATTGATGAAAGATACTAATATAATCATTTCCGAAATGGATAATGAGTGTTTTGTTTATGTTATTGTATTCACACGAGTATTTTATTACTGTGATTATTATGTATGTTACTATTTTTATGGGTGTTTTGGAAATTTTACCTTTTAGGATGGGTGCCCAATATGAGTTGTCAGGGAGCATAGAATACTTTTTCTAGTTCTACTTAGATTAGTTGTACATGGCTATATGCTTGACCAAGTGATTGTAGACCATTGAAATAGATTCATTTATTACATATTTTTACTCTCTGCCATATCCTAGTATCTATTATGTAACATGTTCTAGTATGATAGAAATGCATGTACGTATACTAGGCATGCACTAGATTCCATCCTATACGTTGATTTTTTTATGCTAAGCATCTTGTGTAGAGTCTGTGGTTCTTCATGTTAGGAAAAACTCTTTGGGGAAGCGTAAGCTTCATGGCCAGGCAAAAAAAACTCATAGACCATGTTCTTATCTTCTAATTTGCAAATGACTATGAGAGAGTCGATGGCAGTTAGAGACTTTATTATTTACATCTCGACATTAATATTGACTCATTATTGCCATATATACTTCAAGTTTATACATCTATTAAATTTTTGATGATTCTAGTGTGTGTAATCATTGCTTTTACTTTCATTATATTACTATGACCTCTTGAAAATGGAATGTCTAAGTCTATTATTGTACATCACATTATCTCTTCTAATTATGATCATGTAAGAACGATAGGTCATATGGTTTCCTTGCTTGTATGTAGTTATTGTTCCTAAAATGATGTAATTATGATTATATCTTGATATTATGATTAATATTATTGAGTATTTTGATTTTGCATTTATTTTGGAACCTGTGTGTTAGGTATCATCACCAACCTTCAAGATTAACAAGGATAAATTCTAATAGCAATATCTTGTCAATAGTAAGCAACATGACACTAATTTGTGGTTTTCTATTTTTTGTACAAGTGATTGGGCTAACAAATCCTACCTACTAGGGTTTTGTAAATGTAATTTATAAATTATGCTCCATGTAGCCATTAACATTAGAATTTTAGGGTTTCCCATTGTTGCATTATGAATCAAAAAGGTAGAAAGTTCTAATTAGAGATCTTGATGTCCATAGATGGAAGTGTTATAGTTTAGGCTTGCTAAATTAGGAATGGTGTTAGAATTTCATGTTTGTTGCTCAGCACTATTAACTATTGGGAATCATTTAAAAGAACCCTTTTTGGAGTAAGATGTAATTAATGAAACCTTGGTTATGTGAGCTTGTGTTTATGCATCCTTTGAGAGACCTTTAGAGGAGAACTATGTGTGACTTTGGCCCATTAGAAGCGGGTATGTACAAAATCCTTTGGTGAGGGATGCCTCTGTTACCACAAGTCTAAAAGGAGAGGGCTTAGGGGAATAACTTCAAGGGTTGTAGTTCTTCCTAATTAGTTTTACCATTCCTCCTTTGTAAGCTTCAGTTTGAGGCTAAAATGGGTACTATATGGGTATGAACAAGTTAAAGAAATATAATAACTTGTATTTAATGCATCGTGTGCTTTTATTTAGTAAGTGGAATGAAGTAAGGGACTTTACTATTTTAAAGTTGGTACTTTTCTATATATATACATACTAGGTAAATGCCATCTTTTGTTGGTTTTGTGTAACACTTATGTATTTGTGATGTTCAACTCCATAGCTTATGGTTTGTATGTATAGGCTCTTGTATTTGTTGACTGAGAATTACTTTTGTAGGTTAGTTGACCACTATTACGATTCATGTTATGTATGACACACCCAACTATGAACCTTCAAGGTTATGATATAGTAATAGTTACCGGGTTGTCATTGGACCATTACAATGGTGGCTATCTAGAGCTATGATTTTATCTTTTAGATTAGTCAACATTCATCAGGTTCATGGAAGTGGATTGTTAAGGGCTATATGAGACTTAATATGGTAATGGTTGCATAGATAATTACCTTACCATGGGGGTAACAATAACCAAAGCTAACCGTTGTATCAGGAGGGTTCACTGGTAGTCACCTATAGTAAAAGGGTGGCTAGTTCCAAGTGTTACCAATGATTGTGACTAAGATAGTTGTCATATCACTAAGGTGACAAGATGGTATATGTTGGAAGCTACTTCTTCCTAGGTGGTTAGACTTATTGCCAATGACTTGCAGGTGATTGATGTTGAAATTCACCAGGTTGGATAGGTTTGCTACTTTTGAAAAGCCATTAGATGGAAGATGGACCCATAGTTTAGTATGGGATGCACCCAATCCCCTTCCTATTTGTTAGATTGTATACCTAGCTTTGTTGGTTTGAGAATGAACCATTGAAAATTGGATGCACTGAATCCTCTTCCTACTTGTCAAATGGTGTAAAAGATTGCAGGAAAAGATGGGATGCATGATATAGTGGGCAACTGATTGGTTGTCTTTTATATTTGGGATGCATTATGGACATGTTCTAGTCGGCTATTATGACGTGTCAGCCAGTGACTATGTATGTGTTATGTGTTGGAGCTAGTCACTCTGCATTTGTGATTTGCCTTGGAACTAGTCACTATGTATTTGTGATGTATGTCGGAGTCAGTCACTAATATAATTGTGATATGCATATGAACAAGTCATTGTTGTACTTGTGATGTGCAAATGAGAGTCACATTTGTACTTGTGATATACATATGAACTAATGACCATTGTACTTGTGATCTATGTATGACCTAGACATTGTTGTACTTGTGATTTGTATCAACTAGCTAACATGTGTATACATGAAGTTATGCTCATGAAATTTATTGTACATATGATCTTTGTGATTATGGTATGATATGGTATGATATGTCCTTTGTCAATATTGCAAATGTTTGTACACTAATGCTTGGTAATGTCTCATATGGTCCAAACGCTTGATGATAATGTTTTTGAAAAGGAAAAAATAGGTTTTATAGGGACCTGAAACCACAGAGTTTAAACAACATAAGATAACAAAAAAGGTTCAAACAAACAAACGGCTGTCCCAAAAAAGAAATGACAGCACTAAGAGACAACAGGGCCTAAAAAAGGACCACCCAAAAAAACCAGCAACAAACACCACCATGCTACTCCAAGGTGTTCAGTAACTCCTCAGCCTCCTTTTCAACATCCTGCATGTCCTGTAACCCCTACTTGAGAATTTGAGCAGTATGTGATGAAGTCGGGGTCTTTCTCTTAATGTTAGCCTGGGTACGAGTCGAAATCCCTTCACCAACCGATCTGCTGCCTCCCCTGTTCGCATCCAAATCCACGACCAGTGAACCCTTTTGGTTTTTTTCAAGCTTTTCCACTATCACATTGATGATAATGGTGTTATGCCTAGCGATTTTGTGATTGTTCGCAACAGTGGCCCTAATGTTTTGGCCAATCTTGGACATACTGCACTTGATACTTGTCAATCTATCTGCTTGAGATTGTTGTCTTTTCCTTGGTAAGGGAGTTTCCTGTCCTTCATTATCTCTACAATTCCAACTGATCTTCTGCTCCAAGTCCATGACCCTATTGCTGAGATCAGTAAAACAGCCTTTCAAATCACATACTTCTTTCTGGGTCCACTTTAGAACAGTGAAAAGGCCATCCGTACTTTTTTCCACTATACTCACCATGTCCTTAGGCTTGAGCTTATTCAGGGCCGAATTAATTTCATCCTGAATAGGGGACTCATAATGATCATTCCCCAATCTTCCAAATGCAAGGGCACTAGGGGTCGATTCCTTACTGACCATGGGTTTATTAGAGAGGATTTCCATGGAATTCCCAGAATACGAAACAAGTTTCGTAACAGAGGTACCTTTAAAGCTAGGGGACAAGCTCAGAGTAGGGCATCTAGGAGACGGCTGGGGGTTAAGACAGGGCGGTGAAGCAAAACCCAGACTAGGGCACTCATGCAAAGGCTGCAATTTAGGACAAGACAGCGGGGTAGAATCCTTAAGGGTTTCCCGACAAGATAGGGATTGGGGAGCAATGGTTTCATGACCAACAAGAACACAAGCAGGGGGGCCCAGGGTTCGAACTCCCTACTACTTTCTGTCTCCTCATCATCCAAATCTTTAATATCAACAGTTTTAGGCAAAGCAGGTAAGTTTTGAAAATGCTCAAAAATGAGCCTAACAAGACCAGGGTGAATAATAGCATTCCTCATGGGGTTTCTTTTCACATCATCAAGGCTATTCTTCAAAGAAGAAAATAAGTAAAAAGGCAGAGATATACGAACCTTGTGACGGAAATGGTTCAGTATGGCAAAGTGGTAACCATAAACTCTGGTGAAGCGCCCGTCAACTGTGATATATTCCATAATGACTCTTAAAACTTTCCTCCATATAGATTTGATGGACTCAACATCAAAGTAGCTATTGGCAACCTTAACCATCTTCGCTTTCTCCTTATCTTTTTTGGGAAATTTAATGACCGCTTCATCAGAGAATCACCGGTCCCAATAAAATTTAACACCCTCAGTCGAAAGACCTGTTATCTCACCAATTAAGTCCTCACTCAGCTTAACATTCCTACCAAAAGCACAATCTCACCATTTTTCCAGTTTTTAACAAAATAGTCCAGCATCCCTTCATCCGTACCATGGAGCTTTTCCAGATACGGGATTAAACCTCCCTTTTCAATTCTTTCCCACGCTTTAGCGTTCTTTCTGTGCTCTTGGAAATTGCTCGACTCCACACGTTTTCTTTCTCCGCCCATATTTAGAACTCTGTAAAACAACACTGTACAGTTGCTCTGGGTCCCATTTTGGCATTTTTTGTCGAACACCCAGAAAGCATGCCGAAGACTCTTCTTGAAAAATAAAATGACATCGGTCCCATCAAATCTAATGAAATCGATGTACCTGATCTTTATCCGTTTCATCATGACTAAGACTGCCTTCTCTTCCATGCACCGAATCATAATAAATTAGCGCTTTCACTTCAAAATGAAGGTTATCATTCTTCCTCCACGTGTTTTCCCCACCCTTCTTAACCCCTTCATTGGCGAAAAAATCCGCCACCTTATTGGCTTCTCTATAGGCATGGGATACTTTCACTTTATCAAATTTACTTAATAAAGTTTTCGTATCTTCGATCCATTTTTTGATGGTCCACGAGGGGGGGTAAGCCCAAGAATGCAATTTATTATATTTAATGAATCACCCTCCAACCAAAGATATTTCGTGTTGATCTTGAGGGCTAAGCTGACCGCATGAAAAGCCCCAACAGCTTCCGCAACATGATTAGTTTGAGTTCCAATGTCCACAACAAAAGCTGCAATAAAAGCCCCCGAGTTGTCCCTTAAAACACACCCACTGCCAGCTTTCCCAGGATTACCTTTAGCTGCACCATCAAAATTGGCTTTCAGCCAGCCCAAAGGCGGCATAGAACAAATAGCCTTCTCTCTCCCACAGACACCAGGTTTGAGGACATTTGACCCAACTAATTTTGAATTCCACTTTTCGGCCATAGCAATATCAAAAGGAGACCAGATAGCTTTCTCAAACATTTTTTTAGGAATTCAAGATAGGTTTTCCTTTATAGCCCTTACAATTTTAGCATGCAAGTCCCCTTCTGACATCTCTTTATCCCTAAACACTTTGTTGTTCCTTTCCTTCCAAATATTCCAGGACACAAAAGGTAGAATAAAAGACCATAGCTTTCTCACAAAAATATTTCTTGAAGGAGCTTTCCATTGCATGAAGAAATCTTCGATAGAGGCAGGAAAAATCCACACCACATCAAGAAGCGCCAGAAGTTTATCCCAAATAATCGACACAAAAGGGCAATGAAGAAAAAGATGATTAACAAACTCGGCTTCATTCCTGCACATATAACATCTATTTGGTAATTGAATTCCTCTTTTTCCAAGATTGTCCAAAGTGAGAATCTTATTCTGTAGCATTATCCAATAGAAAATATTGATTTTCGGAGTTAGCTGGATAATGTTATTATTATTATTATATTATAATTGGCTAAGTGATAACTTATGCTTAATTTATAGTCATGGTTTAAATATGAGATTATAGATCTCATACAGGAGGAGATAATGAACTTCCTCTAATTTTTTTGGGTGAACTATGAAGCCTTTAATTCCCAGGAGGGGATATGTAGGCAGGGTAACCATGAACCCTCGAGGTTTAGGTCTGGGGCTAAGAATGACTCTAGCTATAGGAGCTTAAAACTTTTGAGTGTAACCATATAAGTGGTGATGGTTATTTATCATTACCATGATGAATAGAGAACTTTTTAAATTAGCACTTCAAATTTATATAAAAGATGTTTTTTTGGTTAAATTGGTAGTTGATGCAAATTGAGCTTTACAAAATATGTAGCACTCAAGGGGTGAGTTTTATAGTTAACAAATAAATAATTAATATATAGAACAATTTAATTTATTTGCAACAACAATATAATACTATTATAATATATTTCTTAAATTTATTTACGTGTAAATTAAATAAATGACAATGGAAATTAAAGAAGGTAGAAGCCATCACTTTGGCCCATAGTTTATAAAAATATCCAAAAAGAAGATTTGTAGAGTGAGAAAGAAGATAATAATGGAGTAATGAACAAATAAAAGTTCACTATGGAAAAGAAAGACTTTGATCATAATGCTATGATAAGAAATAAAGTGAAGTGGATTTCGATCATATTGCTGTGATAAGACAAACTTTGATCATAATGCTATGATAAGAAAGAAAGTGAAGTGGATTTCGATCATATTGCTGTGATAAGAAAGAAAGTAAAGTGGATTTGACAAAATTCTTCATTTACGACAACAAAGAAAGTAAAGTAGATTTAACTGACATCTTCCCAGCTCAGAGTTTCAATAATACTTCAAATTGAGAAAAAGAAGCGCCTTTCAATAAAGCTTGTGCTTCATCAAAACAGTTTTCGTCTTGTGGAAAATTGGACTGCATTCTCGACAACTTGTGTAATCAAAGCAGCCATCGTCCAACTGCAATGGTTGATGAGGACGCCACAGTATCAATGAGATTCATGACTTCGCCAATCCCGACTCGTAATATTTGCATATAATCTAATCAAATTAAACTATAATTTTTAATAGTACAATTTTTTAAATTTGTATGTTTTACACCACTACATAAATTTTTCCATATTTATTCATAAATTTCATTTGTGAATTATTATTTACAGCTTTGTAAGATCTATATGTCTAGAGAAACAATTGCTCGTATAAATAAATAAATGTATAAAGTCTCTCTTACATTAATTTCAATAAAGCTAAGGAATACATACGAGCAGAAAAGTACAAGTTGTATCAGAAAAATAGGATCATTAAATTCTGCTGCTATTTTAAATATGAGTACTTTTTAAATCATATTATTTTTCTAGCAGAAACACTCAATAATTAAGATAACTGGCAGGAGAGATCCCAACGACAGGAGACGCATCGCCGCTTGCCTGGTGAATGTTGTATACCAACTCCAAAGGGGCAACGAAATGGTCAAAAAATGGTCCAATCTACTTAAATTCCATGTAAATGAAAAAATAACAGAAACAATAGAAGGTAATGAGAGAATATTTGGGGTCGTTTTCAAATGGGTAGGCGAAAGCAGAAGAGGCGGAAATGCGGAGGAGCTTCAGCTCCCCTCAGAAGCTGTTGCTTTCAAAGGTACAAATCCTCAAGGAATTTATATTCTAAGAAAAGATATTGAAAACATCTGGAAAGCAGTCAATGCACGCCATGCTTCCATTAGTGGAGTGCATATAGGCTTACGGTATTTGCAAAGGATGTTCACCCTTTTTTTTTTGTTCTTTTGATTTTTATCCCTTCTGTGATGATCACGGAAAGCGCTTAGAAAAGTAAAATTGAAGTTTTCTGGCTGATATTTAGTGATTTCTATTAACTATGGGATAGACTGGATCTTTGTTGTTAAGTTAATAATTCTGGTTTAATGGGTTAAGTACATGGTAAAAGGATGCGTTTAAGTGAATCTGTGTTACAAAGATGGATATCCATAACTCTTAATAAAAATTAGTAGTTCTTTTAATAGTTTAGATAAACGTTAAAGTCTTTTGGTTTGGTAAAGATAGCTTTTATGAATGTTAATCAAATTCTTCAATTTTATTAAAGTCTTTTTGTTTGGTAAAGATAGTGTTTTGAATGTTAATCAATTTTTTTAATTTTAGGTTTTGTTTTTTCAATAGACAATTTTTTTTATTTTATTTTTTTAATAAATTTAAATGGTAAAAAGTTAAATGTTATATAAATTTATATAATATAAATTTAGCTAACTATTATAATTGAGATCATATTGATGTAAATGATATTGAAATCTCATATTCTTCTCTAACATGTTGTGATATTGAAATCTCATATTCTTCTCTAGCATATTAATAATACATCTAAGTCAATGATTTTTGGTGTGATGTATTTCCTTTCAATTCATAGATATAATATTGAATTTGAGCATGGCTTCGTCAATCATAAACATTAGACTATCTAAAAAATAGAAGAATGTAAATAATTTTCTGACATATTAAAAAAACACACAAAAAAATTTCTAACCTAATAGTTATATTAAGGACAATCAAACTTCAATTTTAGTGCATAAAACTTGAAACTAATAGTATGACTAAGGTTCATCCTTAAAATATGATAGAAAGAATGAATGTACAAATTTTAAAGAGTGAAGATGAAACATAGAGAATGATAGGAAATATATATATATATTTCAAAGAGTGAAGATGAAAGTTAGAGAAATAGACACAACCGGTGGACTGATTGGTAGTTATTGAGTACTTGCTAGCTAAAGGTCAATGAGGGCCAAGAAGCTACATTAATCCTCTCCACCTTTGCTGGTATAGGATTGGTGGATACCATAAGCATGACAACATCTCGATGTAGTCCAACACCTACTCTAAATCCCCATGTAGCTCCTAACTTGATGTATCAATAGGTGCAAGAAAAATATTCAACATATTATTAAATACAATTTTCATTTTATGTACTTGAAGTGGCTACAGCCCAATGCATTGTATATAATTAAATTGCACTCATTTATGCCTTAAATTTTGATTAGAATGTAAATAAGGAATAAAATGCATGTGACCCTTCATTTTGTCTTATTTGTATCTTTTTGGATGGAATGAATTTTAGTCTTTCACATCTAAATTAATCTATAATATACATTTGTAACACAATGTAAAGATTGAAAACCATTAGAAATTTACTATCAATACAATATATCAAATTTTCCTTCTATTTGAATTTTTATTTTTTATGAAATTTTCTAAACATTAAATATATTTATTTTCTCAATGTATTTAATTCAAATTAAATGATCAATCAATTCTAAGATTTTTTCCATACCAATGATTCCTTGTTAATAGTAAGGTGTTATGTGTGATCAAACTAAACAAATTTGTGCTAAGAAAATTTTAACATAAATTATGGATGTTGCTTTTGTTACTTTAAAGATTGCACTATCCTATTTTCTGGTTATGGGTAATAGGTAAGGGAAGATAAATTATTCATTTAAATTTTTCTTTTGTTAAATGGTTTATGGAGTTTCCAAAGGTAGGCTTAGATTATTCTCTACTACCCTTTTTTTTCTCAAAAAATTATTATGATCAATTTTAGGGTTTTGATGATTAATTTTTATTCACACAAGATGAAAATTGTAAATGAATTTTCAAATTCCACATGTTTTTCATGTAGACAATGGAACCATAAAATTTGGAGTTATATTTTATTGAAATTCAAACAAAAGTATATGAATGAATTTGTTAATTTCATGATATCAAATTATAATTTTGATGGAATTATTTTTTATAATGATTTATTTTAACTCAAATTTAATGTTGGAAAATACTTGTGTAGTGACAAAAAAAGTATCCCTTTTCTTCACTTAATTTAGGAATAATTGACAAGATGAGCGAAGTGGTACTTTAATTTGGTGTTGTAACATCTTCTACTTATTCAAATTAAGTTTTGGGCCCTTTTCATTCAAATTTGGCTTCTTTATGTCCTAATTGGTCTTATTTTGTAGCCACAAGCCTAATCAAATGCATTTTTTTGAGGATAATCCTGACATTTAATAAATAACAAATCATTATTCAATGTTTGAGGTTGTGTGTTCCATATTTAGTGATTCTGAGAATCATATGCCACCTTGGGCATATGGCTCCCACCTAGGTCTCAGGACCTAATTTTAATCATTGCATTAAGCAAGACACTTCTTGAATTTTGTGTCACATGTTTTCATATGCCCCAACTGGTGTGTGAGTCTCGCTTTAACCAAGACCTATTTTAAATCAAATTCTTGGTGGGATTTTATTATCCTAGATCTGATGTTAGCTAGTAGTGTTGTAATTTTGGGAAATTTGGTATAAACAAGTATATATACAAGCTTATTTCACATATTTTCTCCTAACAAGATCTAGAAAGTTTCCAAGCAATCAAGAGTACTTTCACAAGAGCATTCAATAGATGATTATCAAAAAATTTGGAGCATCATTTCAAAGTCTTTATGCATCATGTGTGTTTTCGAGCTAACATTTGTGATGTAGGCTTTCATGATTCAAGAAAATATTCAAAGACATTATCTCATATCAAGATCAAGAGTCAAGATTTGCATCTATTGGAGTCATTTCACACAAGATTGCAGCCTTTATTTCAAGGTTTTGGTAAGTTGCAACATCACATTTGTTCATTCATCATTCCTTCATGCTATTTCATTTCATTTTAAGATTTGATTACCAAAACAGGCTTTGACCAAGGCTATAAAAAAAAGTTGAAAAGAAGCTTGAAGATCTTTTGAAAAAAAAGTTGCAAAAGCTATAAAAGTTTTCAAGATGTTGTCATCTTCGTGGAAATTCACCTATAGGCTAGAATTTAGACTTTCGGACTTGGAGATTGAGCAAGATGAAAAATACAGAAGATCACTAAAGGATACAAAAGTTTTAGTCAAACCCTAATACTTTGAATAAATCGCCCCTCTAGGCATATGAGTTCCAATATATCTCTTTTTAGTAGTTTTTTGTAGATCCTAACTTGCCAGCATAAGATTCCAGATTATGCCCAAATTCTTGTAGTGGGATTAAATCACCGTACCAGGTGTATGAGTCCCAGTGCACTTCAGAAAAAACAAATTTTAAGGTTTTCAGATCTTATCTAGACATCTTGTATCCTCTAGGTACTTTTTTTTTTCTCTATGTTTATGAGTATGATTTCATGTCTTAAGTTTCTATGGTTTTGTGCTTACAAGGTTGCATTTCTCCTTTGAAACTTCATTTAATGGTGAACCCCTTGTTTAATCACACCTTAAGAATCCCTCTACTAGTCCTAATAGATTCTCCCCTTCCCTCAATTGAGTCACTTGGTTGAGGGATCTTGGTTTCCTAATGAATTGAAGAGTGAAATAGTTCCTAACCCTTGTTCCATCTCCTAAAAGGTGGAACCCTATTTCCTTCAGTTCATTTTGGTGAACCTAAATAGCAACTACAAGAAAATTCAAAACCAAATCCTATGAACACTCTCATTGCCAATACCATAGAACTCTTGGACATAGTACTAATGAGTTTCATGCCTTACAAAGGATATTGAATAGATATACTCCAAAAAGTATTGACTTTATAATTGAATACCAATTATAGGCATATTGCTCTTTACCATGTAATAGTTGTAAGATCATAATATTCTCTTTATTACATGCTTTGCATTCATCACAAATCATTTCAAAATGAAAGGAGATCTTTCTCCTCACCTACCTCACCTCATTCTTGTCTTGCACATGGTGGGGGAAAGAATCAGATAGCCTTGTCCTAGTTCCACACTTGTTGTTCTCCCTTTGGATAGTTCTTTTCATTTCACATATGATGAACAAAATTTGGATACGAACGACTTGCTATAGGTTGAATTGTATGTTCCTTACTAGTTATTTTTTATTTCTTTTTTATGTGTTTTATTGCATGTGCATAATGTTATCTCTCATACCATTCTATTTGATGTACCTCTCTCTATGTGGCATTCCTCTACTTGTATCTACATTCTTCTATATGTCATAAACCTTTATTTTTTCTTTGTCTTATGTTTTCCTTTTGGGGGTGACACAAGGTGTCAAGACAATTAAGTATCTTCCATGTTGAACCAAAAGATTTTCTTTGTTTTCACTCTCTTTGTATCATTCATCCTGTTCTATGAGTATTCAAGGGATGATGAAATTTTCAAGCTCTCTATAACAAGATTGTAGCAAAGACATTTTGACCTCGAATCTGTGGATCCCTTATGTGATTTTGGGATTTCATTTTTTAGGGTAACCACTTTTCATGACGTAGCTTCATTTGGAAACATATGACTTGGCATAGGGCTTTCCAAACAATCTCTCATGTCCTCTTTATTTCTAGCATTTATCATTTTTTTCTTTAAAGTAATTCCTCATAGCATGGTGTTTAACAATTTCTTTAAAGTGGGGGCATACATTGGCATTATTCTTTTTTATTTCATTACAACTTATATTTCATTGTTTGTTCTTCTTACTTTTTGTGATGCGTCGTTCTATTGGTGATGACATTGGGTGTGATGTCCTTCAAGAGCATGATCTCTCTTAGCATATTATATTCCTCTTAGTGGCTTGATGTGACACACTACATCCCTTGAGTTGTGAATTTTCTATCCTTTGATTGGTCCTCTTTTGGGGACATTAGGCATGATGTTCCCTAAGTTAAGACCTTACATAAACTAAGAAAAACCATTTTAAACATACCTCGCACTATTTTACATTTAGAATAGTTGTTATATGGCCACCTTGCATAACACACTTTGCTTGCCTGTGGAGCCATCCTATTTGTTCATGGGTGTTATCATACAAAGTTTTGCTTGCATCATGAATCCTATTGTTCATTTTGTGTGGCACCTTGTAAAATTTATAAGAAGGTATAGCTTTGGTATGTTTAGTGTATGGGAGTTGAATGTAGGCATTAATTTCCCATAGCCACTTGCTTGTGTGTGTGAGCATAAATCGGTCGTGTGTCTATGTGTCTCACTGGGGGCTCACCTAGTGGATGGCTTGAGGTTCCACTAACCCTTGTGAGTGTGCATTTGATTTTCATAGTGGACATCATGTTCCACTTGTAAGCATTTTTTGGACAAAAGCTTACACCTAGTCCACATCGTGTTGGACATACTGTCAAGGCTTTATCCACCTTTCCCTTTTCCCCTCCTTTTCTTTCTTCTTTATGTCTTTTACAGTGTATGTCTCTACCTTGTTGAAGCTTCATACATCATTCACATGCATGTTCCATTGTACCTATGATTGTTTGATGTAGGATCTTGGATCTTGGGGGCTTGACCACCCCCTTGATTCTTTTCATTCTATACCATCCACATTGGTATAGTTGTAACCCTTTTGAATGCCTACTTTAGTGCGGGTTCGAAACAAGTTCCTCCTCTCACTAAAGTGAGGGCTAAATGTAGTGATGGAAAAAGTATCCCTTTTCCTCACTTAATTTGGGAATAATTGACAAGATGAGCTAAGTGATGCCTTAATTTGGTGTTGTAATATGTTTTACATACGCACATTAAGTTTTGGGTCCTTTTCATTAAAATTTGGATTCTTTATGTCCTAATTGGTCCTATTTTGCATCCAAAAGCCTAATTAAATGAATTTTTCTCAGGATAATCCTGACATTTAATAAATGAAAAATCAATATTCAATGTTTGAGGTTGTCTTTTCTAGATTTAGTGATTTGGGAATCATATTATACCTTGGGAAAATGGGTCCCACCCAGTCTTGAGGCCTAATTTTAAACATGGCATTAAAAAAGACACTTTTTGAGGTTTTTGTCTTGTGTTTAAGAAACTAGGACTCATACGCCCCAACAACAATATGAGTCCCACTTTAACCGGGAGCTATTTTAAATCAGTCTCTTGGTAGAGTTTTATTATCCTAGATTTGATGTCAACTTGTAGTGTTATTGAAACATAGATTTTTGGGTCTATATGGACTACTCTTGCACTTCTAGGGTGTTTCACCTAAAAGGAGAGAGATAGGAGAAAAAATGCTTATGTATCACACAAATTAGGATGTGTGTGATGTGATGTGATATAAAAAAAGTTAGCTAAATGCAATAGATTAATCTAGGTGAATAAAAATGAATGCAAAAGTGTAATTACAACTATGTTTGAAAACACATTGTGGTATGCAAACAACTATGTAAATGAAGAAATTATGCAGAACAAAAAGTATAGGGATGAATCTAAGTGCACCTAGGTGAAATGTGAGCTTTTTGTAATGATTTGGATGTTGGTGAAATTCACTATTTTTACAGTGGGACTCATACACCTAGGGTGGTGAATCAATCCACCTACTAGTGAAAAACTATTAGGAGCTAGTTTCTATCTATCGAGATATGAAATCTAACAAAACTCAAGTTTTTAATCCTAAGGTGGGACTCATTCACCACAAGTGGAAAATCAGTCCCCCCTCGAATTCTTGAAAAAATAGGAGACAACTCTGCAACACCAAATCTAAGAATGTTTGTTTGTCGGGTTGCTGAAGTCAAATCTACATAAAATAGAAAAATAACTCTCTCAAAGCTTGATTTTGACTCAAATTGACTTGAAGAACCTAGTTGACTTTAAAATCACTCTTCAACACCTAATAACTTGTCAAATATGCAAACAAAGGGTTGCAAACAAGAAAGCAAAAGGGGAAAGATGATTAGGGGTTAGTGAATAGGGGTTTACCTTTGGCAGACCCCACTTTTGGTAGTTAAACCCTTGAAAAGACAATGTAATGAAAGAGAAAGATAAACTAATAACATGCAAGTGATATCAACTCACCTAACTCTTGATGATGCAAGTCTAAAGTAATGTCAATGGTTGCTTCAAAGTGCTTGAAAAGTTGTTTTAGAATGCTTGAATGCTTAAGTGAATAGGTGGATAAGTGAACTTGATGAATGGGGGTAAAAATGAGGTGAAAATCACTTATTTATACAATTCTTGTGCCTTAGTATCCATTCATACCTCATCACAGGCCACCATCAAGTGATTTTGAATAAAATCCCAAAATAAAATTTGAAATATTTTTAATTTGGGGCCAAGGGGGACTCATTCGCTACCCATGGTGAATGGGTCCCACCAAGGACCTAAAAAAAAGTGTCAAGAAAAATGTTGTATTTAATGTTATTTTTCAGGATAATCTACAGAAATACACGTAATTACAACTTATGAGGGCATAAAGAGACCAAATAAAGCATGAGAAGGGTGTAAATAGTGAAAATATGCCTAGAAGAGCATGAAATATTATTACAAGACTTTACAACACTTCAAAATAGGACTTGTTGATGTGTGAAA
This sequence comes from Sequoia sempervirens, assembly GCA_007258455.2. Lineage (NCBI taxonomy): Eukaryota > Viridiplantae > Streptophyta > Pinopsida > Cupressales > Cupressaceae > Sequoia > Sequoia sempervirens. The sequence goes on along the minus strand of VDFB02353493.1, from coordinate 314,437,442 downwards.
AGGTTGTTTTAAGGTTAATTGCATTAAATATAGTGTAGGAGAATGTAGAAATGTCTTACAACACTTCACAACACCTTCAAAAGACATTATTGTTTGAGTTTTAATACCTAAATAAGCATGTTGAAGCCATGATACAACATAAAATTAAAGAAACATAGTTTGAACACCATGAAACAAGACGCAAAAGGCCATGAAAATGATAAGGGACCATTTTTCTATGACACATTTATCCCCCACTTTAGTGAGAGGATGAACTTGCTTCAAACTCACACTAAAGTAGCCATGAACATCGAGGGGAGGATTCAAATGCTCTCATGTTAGCAAGATGGAATGATGATGATCAAGAGGGATGATCAAGCCCCCAGGATGAAGATCCCATGGTAAAATAAGCATAAGAACAAAGGAACACACAAGTGTTGAAAATAATTGAATGAAGCATTGATCATCAATCCAACTAGTTGTGAAAAAAGATCTAGGTTGATTGTTTGAAAAAAAGAATGTGTACTCACTCTAGGCCCATGGAACTTTAGGTTGTCTATGGGGTGAGAAGGCCCAGTTGTATACTCACTCTAGGGCCACAAAACTAGTTGTTCGTTGGGTGAGAAGGCCCAAAAAGTAAGATACATATGCTAGTTGGTATGCACTCACAAAACAAAAAGGTGGCTATGGGGAAAATTCATGCCGCTAGGTGGGCTTCCCACTCAACCATGCCAAAGTTACACCCATTGATAACTTTAAGAAGGTGGCACAAGGAAAAATGCTATGAACAAAAAGAAAGGTACCACAGTCATGCAAGTTGTGTTATGCAAGGTGGAAAAAAGGAATGTAAATGTAAAAATGCAAAAATGTAAAGTAATAAGTGAAATATAAAATGTGAAAAGATGTTCAAAGGAATCTTGTTTAGTTCATGTAAGGTCAGTCACTTAGGGAACATTGTGTCTAATGTCTCCAAGAGAGGACCAATCAAAGAATAGTATATTTGCAACTTAGGGGATGTAGTGCATCACATCAAGCCACCAAGAGGAATGTAATATGCTAATATAGATCACACTTATGAGGGATATCACACCCAATATCATCCACAAAGTGATGAACACATCACACAAATGACAAGGCTACACTAGGAACCAAGAATGCAAATGAATTTATTGTAATGTATGCCCCACACTTTAAAGGAATTACTACACATCATTCTGTGAGCAATTACTTTAAAGTATAGTAGAAAAGAAAATGAAAATAGAAAACAAGACATGAGACCCAACTTGGAATTCCCTATGCCAAGTCATATGTTTCGAAGTTAGGCTACGTCATGTCAAGGAAAATGAAAAGCAAAGAAAGGGAGTTTCCCCCCAAAAAGGAAAATACACCAAACACATAAGGGATCTATGGATTTGGGGTTAGTATGTTTGTTGCTGCAATGTTTTTATATGAAATATCTCAGAACTGTCATCATTCCCCAAAGCACATAGAACTGGAAGAATGACACAAAGAAAGTGAAAACAAAGGAAAAATGAAAGTACATTTTAGGTCAACATGGAAGAGAAATTGTGGTCTTGATACCTTGCATCATCCCCAAAAGGAAAACACAAGCAAAAAGAAAATGAAAGGGGCAAAAGAAAATGAAAAAACTTTTGGGTCAACATGAAGGAGACATTTTAGTCTCAATGCCTTGCATCATCCCCAAAAGGATAACACAAAAAAGAAGGGAAAAGACAAGGACCTTGTGGGTCAACATGGAAGATACATAGGGAATCTCTATGCTTTACATCATGCCCAAAAGGAGAACACAAAATGAAAAGAGAAAAAGACAAGGATCTTTTGGGTCAACATGGAAGATACATAGGGAGTCTCCACACTTTGCGTCATCCCCAAAAGGAGAACACAAAAAAAAATAGAGAAAAAGACAAGGATCTTTTGGGTCAACATGGAAGACACATAGGGTGTCCATGCTCTGCGTCATCTCCAAAAGGAAAACGCAAAAAAAAGAGAAAAATGCAATGTACAATGAATAGAAGAATAGAGGTATGAATAGAAGAAGTGTACAAAGAGAGAGAACATCAAACACATGATACGGGGGGAACATGATATGCACATAAAAAGAAAATAAAAAGAGAAAAGTAAAAAGACTAGTTAGGAAAATGCAAGTCAACCATCTAATAGGTCATTTGCCTCCTAATCATGTTCAGTGTAATGTGAGGGTGGTTAACTATCGAAAGGAATAATTGCAAGTGCTGAACCAAGAGTTGTACTAGGTTCTTCACTTGGTGGAGAGGATGTATCCTTTAAGATCATTATGGATGAAAATAAAGAATTTAAATTGTTATGCACTTCTGCATCAATTTTGACAATTTTTGCATCGTCATCACCATCATCATCATTATCAATATTGATGACAATAGGAGGATGAAGGGCTGATTTCTAAAGATGGATGTATCAAAAGTTGAGGTTGTTGGGTTGGTTCATTTTTTTGTGATTGTTGTACTAGACTATCTTGTGGCAGGTCAGGAGAAGGAGGGTGGTCATCTATTACTTCTATCAAAGTTATAGGTTGATTGTTGTTATTGTCTTCTATGTGAGATTGACGAGTGAGGGGATGACAACAATTCCTTCGTTCCCTAGCACTATCGTTCCATTTAATTTTGTTTTGAATTTTTTGAGGTGTAAGAGCAGATTGATTCATCATAGGTTCTTCTACTTCTGAGGAGGGAAGAATAGAAGAAACTGAAGAGGAGGGATCAACCACTTTCTCCTTTGCTTTATATACTTGTTTAAGGTGAGGAGGCTAAGCATGGAGTGTTTCATATTCCCTTGGTCATTTAAATGATGGTGGGGAAATCTCAAGTGGTGATTGTTCAGGAGGTTGTATGGTTTTCTCAATGTCAGACTTAGGTTGAAGCATAGTTTCATCTATGATAGGAAATGTGGAAGTGGACAGGGATGCACTACAAAGAGATAACTCATCTATCTTTTTGGCTTTAAAATTTTGATAAGCTATGAAAAAGAAGTCCTTGTGAGGGGTGATTGGTTCTATGGGTTCAGGATAGAAGGCTTCTAATGAGAAGTTACCTTTGGAAGATAAAGGATTAAAGCCTCCATGGTGTATGGTGACTATCTCATTGTCATGTGGAAACTTCAAGCACTTATGAACAACTGATGGGATCACTTTCATTGAGCGAAACCACAGGAGGCCTAGCCACAAATAAAATTGGTCAGATTATGGAATAATTGAAAATGTTACTTCCAAAGTTTTAGGTCATATTTGTAGGGGTAGCATGATTGATCCAATCATAGGGCATAAACCATTATGTGTTTTAATCCATGCAGTCGGTTGATTGTAATCATCTTGATATAGTTCGTGTAATACCAAAAACTCTTATGTGATCACATTCACACCACAAGAAGGATCTACTAATATCCCATTAGTGGGATTACCATAGATTTAGCTAGCTATGTAGAGAGGACCATCAGGAAGCTTTTGGAGCATGTCTTTAGTAGAAAAAGTAATATCAAGTGATTTTGTGGCTTGCCCTTATGAGGGATAATGTCTATTGTAGCCACAAGATTATCCATAGGACTAGCTTGGGTAACAATAGGAGTTGTATCATGTTGTTCATTATTGGTATCAATAGTCATTACATCAGGCTTGGAAGGCTCACTATCCTTGACAAACGAGGTAGTATGTTTCGGCATAGGATTGGTGAAAATTTGTAAATTCTAGTTAGGAGGTGCAACAGACTTATTGCCTTGATCATTAACACCTACAAGGGTCAATTCACTTGAATCAATGAGGTCTTGAACTAAATGTTTAAGATGCTTACAATGTTCAGTGTCATGGCCATTTTGACAATGAAAGTGACAATAAGCATTAGGTTTGAATGTAGGTGGTAACAGTTGATTTGGATCAAGTGGTCGAATGGGTGGCAAAGTGAGCATGCATTTTTGGATTAATTGTTTCATTGTGTGATGGAAGGTATCAAGTAAAGGAGTGAAATTCCTATTTGGATCTCCATAATGATAAGGCACAACTGCCCTAACAATGACCACTTCATTCGAAACGGATTGGGTTGGTTGTGGTTGAGGTTGAGGAGGCAGATTAAATTGTAAAAAGCCTCTTTTAAGTTTGTAGAATTTTTGTGTTTTTATGGTTTTGATTGGTGTTTTTGGGTTTGTCAAGTTGGTTGGAAGTGGATTTTGAATCACGACTTAAAACTAAATTTTGGTAGTCACATCAGGTTGTACATAAATGCATGAATGAAGGGAATTTCATCATGGTGAATTTATCTTGAAGGTTGGTCTACAAATTTTTGATAAACATCTTCTATAGATGTGCATTGGGAATTTTGACATCAATTTGAGCATATAAGGATTGGTAATGTGAGATGAAATCCATCACTTTTTCATCCATGTTTTGTCTACATCTCATAAGGTCGGTCATTTTCTTTTTAGGTGTCATGTGAACTTGAAAGTTACTAATGAAAGCATCCACCAATTCATTAAATGAATGGATTGAATGATTGGGAAAGTTGGAAAAACATTCTAAAGTAGTGTCTTTCAAGTTCCATGGAAAAAAATTTGTTCAAATTTTATCGTCAAAGAAAAAGTCACTACACAAAGCTGTATAAGAATTAATATGGTTGATAGGATCTCCTTTTCCTCCATATTTCTCACATCGATGCATTTTTATCCCTTGTGGCATCAAGGTACATAAGATTTATAAGAATAAGGGACTACTACAGACATGATAGATGGTTGCAGTAGATTGACCTTGATTGATGTTTAAAATTTGATGTTGCATAGATGAAATGGTAGTGAGAAGTTGTGTAAGAAGAGAATCGAGGTATGTGGGTTGAGGTGGAAGGGAAAATGGTGATGGAGTGTAAGTGATGTTGCGGGAAGTGAAAGGAATGCTAAGAGGTGTGCAAGTGGTAGAAGGGACTTGTGATGCCACAAAGGAAGTAGGAATGCTAGAGGAAATCAAGAAAGAAGTAGCTTGATGCATAGTTGTATGGACTTGTGGATTGGTATAAGTTGGGGTGCAAGCAATGGTTGAGGAGGGAGGAACTTGAGGTGCTCTTTGACTTAAGGGAATGGTTGTGGATTGGATGTTTGAGGAGGGATTTTTATTGTAAATCTCAGCAAATTTTTTCATCACTTGCAAGCCATTATCACTTTCAATCAAATGATGAAGATTCTCAATGGTAGGTATGGCTGTTGTGGAAATGTTTTCAAGTGACAAGTCTTGTTGTAAATATGCAAAGTCCTCATGAATATTAATGACCCTTTCTTGCGAGAGGGAATTGGTTTGGTTGTCAACATTCATTAGATGAAAAGGTGAAGGTATAGAAGTGGTATTTTTAGGGCCTAATGCATCATTTCCCATACTAAGAGTAGGAGCTCGTGAGATCCC
>VDFB02353493.1:314214759-314431935 GCA_007258455.2 Sequoia sempervirens | reverse complement strand
ATGCTTAAATACTCTATCTGACCTATCTCAAAAGTTACTCTAGGTGTTCCATAAAGAATAAGAATAGTAGTGACCAATATTGGGGTAAAAAATAACCAATTTATTATGCATGTAAGACCATGCTTCTCTCTCACCAGATGCCCATTTGAATGGATGTGATCCCACAATACTAGTTTACAATTTTTGGCCAAACTAGACATTGAACTAATTTTTTTATCTAAATCTTCACTTTCAAGCACCTATAGCGGCTAAACTGTGAGGAATTTGAAGATGATGCAAACTAGTGACTTGTGACATTTTGTCTGTAGATTCTAAATATAATTGAAAAAAAAAATGGAATTAGATTGTACTCCTATTTCCATCACCTTCAAAAAATAGTTTTTAACAGTACACACCATTTTTAAAGAATGATGTTATTGGCTAACACATAACCTTTTTTCTATGAAGGATAAAATTCTATATTTTTTGAATTTAGATTTGTAACTACAATATCTAGTGAATGGAGTTGGTTTCATAGAATTTAATTGAATTTTTTTTCTTAATTAATTTTGAAAGTCAAACCAATTACAATTCAGACATGATTTACTGGCTAAAACATAACTTTTTTGTATGTATCGAAATTCAATTTTTTTGTTGGATTAGGGACATCAATATCTAGTGCATTGATATTTTTCATTTTTTTTTTGATAATCTGCTATTTTTCCACATGTGTAAAATAGAGAGCTTGATTTTTGGAGAAAAACCTACAGTCACAAGAAATAAAAAGTAAATATAATAATAAAATTAAATATATTTTAAATTATACTTTTTGAGAAGCTTATAATAAGGATTATACACTTACAAAAATAAATTTTAAATGAATCCATTTGATCCCCAAAAGGTAAATCAAAACTAGTTTTTTATCTGCATTTTGATAGGTGTAAAGGAGACTCTATAGTATGGTTTAAAAATAGCGAGGTTCTATCCAAGGGGTTTTGATCTAAGGTGGTTAGATCAAACCCTATTCAATTTGAATCATTTAAATGGAACTTTTCAATGCATAAATCATTATATTTTCTAAAAATATGTGATTTCAGCCAAAATCAGAATGTCCCAAAAAGTGTAAACCACTATTGTGGGATCACCCATGGAAATGTACCATATTTATCGTATGCCACCTCAACCATATTTAAATCTCTAGATAGGACCCATGTGGAAATTGGCAGAGATTCTGCAATCTAGCACCAGAGAGGAGATCTTTCAACATCATTTGAGGCATAAAAAATAATAATCCCAAAGGAAAGATTATCAATATTTAGAAGAACCCAGACAAGTTAGTAAATGGGGTTAGACCCATGATCCATGATGCAATCATGCCAATTTGGAGACAAAAGGATAATGTCCCTACCACGTCTAGTAGCATGATTAGCGGAAAACATTTCACTTGTTGACCAAATAACTTGGCAAGTAGAATATGACCAAAAAAAGTAGTAACCTTCACTTCTTGAAGATATAAAACATCAATGATAGTATGCTTTTGAAGAGTATTCCTAATGAAATGATTCCTAGAGAGGTGTTTTAAAGCTCACACATTCAAGGAGAGAAAATTGATGTATGGGACTTAATCATGTCACTAGAGTCTAGCTCTTCCAAAGAGGAAAATTGATTTTGTAAAAAATATGGTGGCACTCAACCCTGTTGAAGTGGAGGAGAGGAAAATCTCTTTTTTTCTAAAAAAAAATTACCCTCTTCAAGAGGCATCAATGGGATACACAATCTCCTATGAATTCCCATGATGAGAGGAGATCTAGCTAGTGGATTTTTCATCAAAGAAGTCGGATGAGGTGTTGTAGAGGGCCTTCACTAAGATGGGATAGCATTAGCAGTGCTATGAGCTTATTTCCCCTTTGTAGAAGGGTTTGAAATTTCAACTGAAGGCTCAAGGACCTTGAAGGTTGTCCCCACACCATTGGACTTATTCTTTTGGATTGTATTCATCATCAATTTATATTCTGATTTAGCGGCTGGGGTTTCCACTAGGTAGGACTTTTCAAATTCCAATGGTAGAGAGTGAGTGTGATGACCAGCAAGGGGGTCATCTATGACCTTGTGATCAATATATTGGCACCAATAACAATGATTAGGTAGATTAAAATAAAAGACCTTCCAAGTATGCTAGAAGTTGCCAATTTGAATATCTATGGAATCTTTTAAATCTTGTGAAAGGTCCACTTCAATATAGAATCACTTTTGAGGTTGAGATTGAAAGAATTAGCCAAGTTTGATGCAAATAACTCTCCCAAAAGATGAAGCTAGATGGTGCAAAATATGCAAACAAGGGAAGAGAAAGCTAGGAAACTCAATCCAAACTAGGACCTATAATTTCCTATCCTTAGAGATAGAGAAATCTTAGGTCCAAGGTTCAAAAATCAACAAAGAGGATTGGAGATACCATGGACCATGGTTTAGGATTTCCTAAGCATGGTTAACTTCAATAAAATGAAAAAATAAAAAACGTCTAGTCAAATTCAGAACCATATCAAGGTGTACACCATGAGGGACCCAAATTTTATGGGCCTAGTCTTTAAGCACACTTTCATGAGGATTCCTCCCAATAAAGTAACCTACAAGAGTATGTTGCTCTATCCATTGACATGCAGTATCAAATTATGGGATGTGAAGCACCACATCTATAGGGGAATCAAAAGACTTTCTTTATGGAACACTTTTAGATAAAATTTTCAAGGCTACCTATTTGGATGAGGAGCCATTATGCAGAGCCATCGAACTAACAACACCAACAAAAACTATTGGCATGGAGTTGACCAAAGGCATAATAAAATAACTAAAAGTTGCAGTAAATTCGGCCATAAAAAGCAAGAAAATATTCTATGCGGAAGGCACAGTATGATGCAAAGATAGCCAAGGATGACCGTAGAAACAAGAAATCCTTGAACAACTCATTCACCCTAAATTAACCTAATATCTATTATCAAAATTTAAATTGAAGTAGCATAAGAAATCATGTGTTTTAAAAAGTATGATATTTTAAGAAAATGGAAAAACTGAAGAAGAGTTTTGCATTCAAGAACTATGCATGAAAAAAAAATGGAAATAAAATAATTCTGCCTGAATAAGAACACCAATTCCAAAAATAAGTAACTGGAGTTAAAAGTTAAACGGCATGATGAGGAAGGCCGAAAAGTATAGATGAAATTGCATAGGAAAAGGAGTTATCTATGGCATTAAAAAATTGTTGAGCTGGAGTGGTGATAGTACCATCTATTCCATTTGCCTGCTAATGCATCCCTACATTCCATACATGCCACTAATGGTGTCGCCTTTACCTATTTTGTGGCTTTTATTACATTTTGACCTTTCTCATCTTGGAAAATTGGCTGCAATCTCTAGCTTTCAGGGATGAAATTTAATGAACTCCTGGCTATTTTCAAAGGATTTACATTTTGGTATGGTTGTTAGGCCAAAAATTGATATGGTAAATACCAAATGTTAGACAATGGAAAAAAAAATGTATCATTTTAATTTCAATTATCATGTTGTCTTCTGAAAAGTAACATTGAAAAAAAAAGAAAAAAAGGGGAGATAATGAGGCCGATGAGAAACTCAAGAACAGTATAGAGGCTTTATGAGATGTGTATGGAGAAACTGTCACCTGAGGAAGTGGTGCCTCCTCCCTTAGAAATTGAAAGAATGAAGGCGATTTTTGGTATGTTATTTATCAGTGCTACTCTTTTCTTTTTTAATTTTATTTGAAAAATCTAAATCTTCTTTAGCTTTATTTACAAGAATTATTTCCTGTATACTCATTGAAACAACCACCATGAATGAAGGGCTTGCCTATTGTATATTTCCAATGAGCAGTGTCTTTTTAGAAGCATTTGGAGTATATAGATATTGTATGTTTTTTTATTATATCGATACAGAGTAAATGGTTATAAGTAACTCAAATTTTCCAATGGACTACAAATTGAACTTTGAACTAGAAATCAAACTTTTTAAAAAGAATTCAAAACTACCATTTACTGAGAATGATACCTTATAGTATTTGCCATTGCCACATTTCTTACATCCAGATGATAATTAGGGATGAACACTCAACCTAAATCACATGGGACATCATTGTAAGATATAAGTTTTGTTTATTTTCTTCTATCACACCCATTCCCTTACTACCAGTTGTTTAAATCTCCACCCGATGTCAAGATCTTTTCGTTATTTAATAAATTTCAAGGAGTTATTGGAGAATATTGTGGAGTTCCCTTTTAGCTAGACTTTCATGGTAAAATAAACATACCACTTCCCACATCTTCTTTCTCTTGCATGTTTTGGAGATTCCAAAGTATATTTGCAAGTTTTTAGGCATGGACTTTTAAAATATCAATATGATCACAACCTAAACCATAGATTGCACATATTTTTCATGCAACTATTTTCAAACCATAAATTTTGGTGGTTTCATATCAAACTATGATGCTTAAATCTCAAGCAAACAGTTTAAAAAATTATGGCAAAGCATGATTTCTAGTCCTCTTTAACAACGAATACTCTGGAAATAAAAGTTTTACATTTAAGTTTAGTAATATCTTAAATCATAAAGAAACAAATATTATTGAAAAAAATTAATCTTTTTGACATGGTTGACATTCTTCTTTATCTACTAATTTAGCATACCTAGTATTAAAAGTAATGAATTGATTGTCTTATAGGTTAAAGAGAAGAATTCATAGATTAAATAGATGTTAGATAAACATTGTGAGATAAGGCTGTTTGCGGCCCATTCCATTCAACTTTGAAAGAAATGTACACCATGCTGATTTCCTCTATCAAAATTTTACTAATGGATATAGTGTTAAAGTGTGGTGGATAAAAAAATGATATTAGAATTATTAACTTGTGAATGATAAATAAATAATAAATTTATCATATTATTTAATTTATCAATAGTATTACCAAAATGGGGACAAATTTATCAATCAACTTCAATCGTAAACTTCTCTTTAAATATTGTATCTATCCTTAAATTTTTTCTAAATTTTCTTCCCCTATTCACCAGCTTTCTATAGTTAATCTAATTTTTAAATTCAGCCAACAAATGAAAAAGTTATCATTGTTTAACTAGAACTATGTTAGTCTGAATTTTAAACTGTATATGTTGCAAATTAATTTTTTATGATTAAACATGCAAGATACTTAAATTAGTCATTATTTCATGAGAATAAAAAATAGTATGCATTGACATTATATATTTTATGGAAATAGAAATAGTAATGCATGAAATATTTAAATTGATGAAAGATACCAAAATGGATAATCATGTTTTGTATATGTTACTATATTCACATGAGTATTTTATTATTGTGATTATTATGTATGTTACTGTTTTCATGAGTGTTTTGGAAAGTCTACCTTTTAGGATGGGTGTCCGATATGGGCTGTCAGGGAGCATAGAATACTTTTTCTAGTTCTACTCAGATTAGTTGTACATGGCTATATGCTTGGCCAAGGGATTGTAGACCATTGAAATAGATTCATTTATTACATATTTTTACTCTCTTCCATATTCTAGTATCTATCATGTAACATGTTCTAGTATGTTCTAGTATGATAGAAATACATGTACATATACTAGGCATGCACTAGATTCCATCCTATATGTTGATTTCTTTATGCTAAGCATCTTGTGTAGAGTATGTGGTTCTTCATGTTAGGAAGAACTCTTTGGGGAAACGTAAGCTTCATGGTTGGGCAAAAAAAACTCCTAGACCATGTTCTTATCTACTAATTTGCAAATGACTTTGAGAGAGTGGATGGCAGATAGAGACTTTATTATTTACATCTCCACATTAATATTGACTCATTATTGCCGTATATACTTCAAGTTTGTACATCTATTAAATTGTGGATGATTCTAGTGTGTGTAATCATTGCTTTTACTTTCATTATATTACTATGACTTCTTGAAAATGGAATTCCTAAGTCTATTATTGTACATCACATTATCTCTTGTAATTATGATCATGTAAGAACAATATGTCATATGGATTCCTTGCTTGTATGGAGTTATTGCTCGTGAATTGATGTAATTATGATTATATCTTGATAATATGATTAATACTATTGAATATTTTGATTTTGTGTTTATTTTGGAACTTGTTTGTTAGGTCTCATCACCAACCTTCAAGATTAACAAGGATAAATTCTAATAGAAATATCTTGTTAATAGTAAGCAACATGACACTAATTTCTTTGTGGTTTTCTATTTTTTGTACAAGTGATTGGTCTAACAAATCCTACCTACTAGGGTTTTGTAAATGTAATTTATAAACTATGCTCAATGTAGCCATTAACATTAGAATTTTAGGGTTTCACATTGTTGCATTATGAGTCAAAAAGGTCAAAATTTCTAATTAGAGATCTTGATGTCCATAGGTGGAAGTGTTATAGTTTATAGTTTAGGCTTGCTAAATTGGGAATGGTGTTAGAATTTCATGCTTGTTACTAAGCACTATTAACTAATGGGAATCATTTAAAGGAACCCTTTTTGGAGTAAGACATAGTAATTAATGAAACCTTGGTTATGTGAGCTTGTGCTTATGTATCCTTTGAGAGACCTTTGGAGGAGAACTATATCTGACTTTGGCCCATTAGAAGCGGGTATGTCAAAAATCCTTTGGTGAAGGATGCCTCTATTACTTCAAGTCTAAAGGGAGAGGACTTAAGGGAATAACTTCAAGGGTTGGGGTTATTCCTAATTAGTTTGACCATTCCTTCTTTGTAAGGTTCAGTTTGAGGCTAAAATGGATACTATATTGGTATGAACAAGTTAAATAAATATAATAAGTTGTATTTAATGCATCATGTGTTTTTATTTAGTAAGTGGAATGAAGTAAGGGATTTTACTACTTTAAAGTTGGTATTTGTCTATATATATACATACTGGGTAAATACTATCTCATGTTGGTTCTGTGTAACTCTTATGTATTTGTGATGTTCAACTCCATAGCTTAAGGTTTGTATGTATAGGCTCTTGGATTTGTTGACTAAAAATTACTTTTATAGGTCAGTTGACCACTATTATGATTCATGTTATGTATGACCTACCCAACTATGAACCTTCAAGGTTAAGATATAATAATAGTTACCAGGTTGTCATTGGACCATTACAATGGTGGTTGTCTAGAGCTATGATTTTATCTTTTAGATTAGTTGATATTCATCGGGTTCATGGAGATGGATTGTTAAGGGCTATCCGAGATTTAATATGGTAATGGTTGCATAGATAATTACCTTACCATGGGGGTAACAATAACCAAAGCTAACTATTGTATCAGGAGGGTTCACTGGTAGTCACCAATAGTAAAAGCGTGGATAGTGCCAAGTGTTACCAATGATTGTGAATAATATAGTTGTCATATCACTAAGGTGAAAAGATGGTATATGTTGGAAGCTACTTCTTCCTAGGCAGATAGACTTATTTCCAATGACCTATAGGTGATTGATGTTTGAATCCACTGGGCTGGATAGGTTCACTACTTGTGAAAAGCCTTTAGATGGAAGATGGACCCACAGTTTAGTATGGGATTCACCCAATCTCCTTCCTAGTTGTTAGATTGTATACCTAGCTTTGTTGGGTTGAGGAAAAACCATCGAGAACCAGATGCACTGAATCCTCTTCCTACTTATCAAATGGTGCAAAAGATCACAGGAAAGGATGAGACCCATGATATAGTGGGCAATACATGGGTTGTCTTTTCTATTTGGGATGCATTATGGACATGTGCTAGTTAGCTATTGTGATGTGTTAGTCAGTCACTGTGTATGTGTTATCTACTAGAGCTAGTCACTTTGCATTTGTGATGAGCATTGGAACTAGTCACTATGTGTTTGTGATGTATGTTGGAGTCATTCACTAATATAATTGTGATATGCATATGAATCAATAATTGTTGTACTTGTGATATGCAAATGAGATAGTCACATTTGTACTTGTGATGTGTATCAACTAGCTAACATGTGTATACATGGAGGTATGCTCATGAAATTTATTGTACATATGATCTTTGTGATTATGGTATGATATGGTATGATATGTCCTTTGTGAATATTGTAAATGTTTGTACAATAATGCTTGGTAATGTCTCATATGGCCCCAACACTTGATGATAAAGTTATTATTATTATATTATAATTGGCTAAGTGATAACTTATGCTTAATGTATAGTCATGGTTTAAAGATGATATTATATATCTCATACAAGAGGAGACAATGAACTTCCTCTAACATTGTTGGGTGAACTACAAAGCCTCTAATTCCCAAGAGGGGATATGCAGGCAGGATAACCATGAATCCTCGAGGTTTAGGCCTCGGTCTAAGAACAACTCTAGCTATAGGAGCTTAAAACTTTTGAGTGTAACCATATAAGTGGTGATGGTTATTTATCATCGCCATGATGAATAAAGAAATTTTTAAATTAGAACTTCAAATTTATATAAAAGATGTTTTTTTGGTTAAATTGGTAGTTGATTTAAATTGAGCATTTACAAAATATGTAGCACTCAAGGGGCAAGTTTTACAGTTAACAAATAAATAATTAATATATAAAACAATTTAATTTATTTGCAACAACAATATAATACTATTATAATATATTTCTTAAGTTTATTTACATGTAAATTAAATAAATGAAAATGGAAATTAAAGAAGGTAGAAGCCATCACTTTGGCCCATAGTTTATAAAAAATATCCAGAAGGAAGATTTGCAGAGTGAGAAAGAAGATAGTAATGGAGTAATGAACGAATAAAAGTTCACTGTGGAAAAGACAAACTTTGATCATAATGCTATGATAAGAAAGAAAGTGAAGTAGATTTTGATCATATTGCTGTGATAAGATAGACTTCGATCATAATGCTATGATAAGAAAGAAAGTGGAGTGGATTTCGATCATATTGTTGTGATAAGAAAGAAAGTAAAGTGGATTTGACAAAATTCTTCATTTACGACAACAAAGAAAGTAAAGTAGATTTAACTGACATCTTCCCAGCTCAGAGTTTCAATAATACTTCAAATTGAGAAAAAAAAAGCGCCTTTCAATAAAGCTTGTGCTTCATCAAAACAGTTTTCATCTTGTGGAAAATCGGACTGCATTCTCGACAACTTGTGTAATCAAAGCAGCCATCGTCCAACTACAAGGGTTGATGAGGACGCCACAGTATCAATGAGATTCATGACTTCGCCAATCCCGACTCGTAATATTTGCATATAATCTAATCAAGTTAAACTATAATTTTTAATAGTAAATTTTTTAAAATTTGTATGTTTTACACCACTACATAAATTTTTCCATATTTATTCATAAATTTCATTTGTGAATTATTATTTACCACTTTGTAAGATCTATATGTCTAGAGAAACAATTGCTCGTATAAATAAATAAATGTATAAAGTCTCTCTTACATCTATTTGAATAAAGCTAATGAATACAGCTAATGAATACATACGAGCAGAAAAGTACAAGTTGTATAAGAAAAATAGGATCATTAAATTCTGCTGCTATTTCAAATATGATTACTTTTTAAATCATATTATTTTTCTAGCAGAAACACTCAATAATTAAAATAACTGGCAGGAGAGATCCCAACGACAGGAGACGCATCGCCGCTTGCCTGGTGAATGTTGTATACCAACTCCAAACGGGCAACGAAATGGTCAAAAAATGGTGCAATCTACTTAAATTCCATGTAAATGAAAAAATAACAGAAACAATAGAAGGTAATGAGAGAATATTTGGGGTCGTTTTCAAGTGGGTAGGCGAAAGTAGAAGAGGCAGAAATGCAGAAGAGCTTCAGCTCCCCTCAAAAGCTGTTGCTTTCAAAGGTACAATTCCTCAAGGAATTTATATTCTAAGAAAAGATATTGAAAACATCTGGAAAGCAATCAATGCACGCCATGCTTCCAATAGTGGAGTGCATATAGGCTTATGGTATTTGCAAAGGATATTCACTTATATTTTTTTTGTTCTTTTGATTTTATCCCTTCTGTGATGATCACGGAAAGCCCTAGAAAAATAAAATTGAAGTTTCTCTGGCTGATATTTAGTCATTTCTATTAACTATGGGATAGACTGGATCTTAATAATATGTTAATAATTCTGTTTATCAAGGTTAAGTACATGGTAAAAGGATGCGTTTAAGTGAATCTGTGTTACAAAGATGGATATCCATAACTCTTAATAAAAATTAGTAGTTCTTTTAATAGTTTAGATAAACGTTAAAGTCTTTGGTTTGGTAAAGATAGCTTTTATGAATGTTAATCAAATTCTTCAATTTTATTAAAGTCTTTTTGTTTGGTAAAGATAGTGTTTTGAATGTTAATCAATTTTTTTAATTTTAGGTTTTTTTTTTCAATAGATAATAATTTTTAATTTTTTTAACAAATTTAAATGGTAAAAAGTTAAATGTTATATAAATTTAGCTAACTATTATAATTGAGATCATATTGATGTAAATGATATTGAAATCTTATATTCTCTCTAACATGTTGTGTGAGCTATAAATTATCAATCTTTTACTTATGTCATTTCAAATTTTAACTACTTACTCTATAACATTGTAATGATGTATAAAATAGAGATGTTAGACATAAAATTATAGTCATATGATAAAAATAAAATTTCAAGACATAAATCTCATAAACACACATTAAGACAATAAAACATGTCAACTAAATATGATAAGATAACTCATCATCATTCAAGTCTTATAAAACAAGACTTTCAATGAGACACTTGATATTTACTTGTTCATCATCACTTAGTTTTGTAATATTTTTTAATATTCTTTCTTGGAGGACCTATACTATAAATAATTCCTTGAGTGAGTGGGTCTAAAGAGTCAACAAACTCTATACTAACACTACCAACCAAGGTTATGTTTTACATATATTTTCAATTCCTTTTAAGATCCTTATATAGACATTAAACATAGATTTAGCATATTAATAATACATCTAAGTCAATGATTTTTGGTGTGATGTATTTCCTTTCAATTCATAGATATAATATTGAATTTGAGCATGGCTTCGTCAATCATAAACATTAGACTATCTAAAAAATAGAAGAATGTAAATAATTTTCTGACATATTAAAAAAACACACAAAAAAATTTCTAACCTAATAGTTATATTAAGGACAATCAAACTTCAATTTTAGTGCATAAAACTTGAAACTAATAGTATGACTAAGGTTCATCCTTAAAATATGATAGAAAGAATGAATGTACAAATTTTAAAGAGTGAAGATGAAACATAGAGAATGATAGGAAATATATATATATATTTCAAAGAGTGAAGATGAAAGTTAGAGAAATAGACACAACCGGTGGACTGATTGGTAGTTATTGAGTACTTGCTAGCTAAAGGTCAATGAGGGCCAAGAAGCTACATTAATCCTCTCCACCTTTGCTGGTATAGGATTGGTGGATACCATAAGCATGACAACATCTCGATGTAGTCCAACACCTACTCTAAATCCCCATGTAGCTCCTAACTTGATGTATCAATAGGTGCAAGAAAAATATTCAACATATTATTAAATACAATTTTCATTTTATGTACTTGAAGTGGCTACAGCCCAATGCATTGTATATAATTAAATTGCACTCATTTATGCCTTAAATTTTGATTAGAATGTAAATAAGGAATAAAATGCATGTGACCCTTCATTTTGTCTTATTTGTATCTTTTTGGATGGAATGAATTTTAGTCTTTCACATCTAAATTAATCTATAATATACATTTGTAACACAATGTAAAGATTGAAAACCATTAGAAATTTACTATCAATACAATATATCAAATTTTCCTTCTATTTGAATTTTTATTTTTTATGAAATTTTCTAAACATTAAATATATTTATTTTCTCAATGTATTTAATTCAAATTAAATGATCAATCAATTCTAAGATTTTTTCCATACCAATGATTCCTTGTTAATAGTAAGGTGTTATGTGTGATCAAACTAAACAAATTTGTGCTAAGAAAATTTTAACATAAATTATGGATGTTGCTTTTGTTACTTTAAAGATTGCACTATCCTATTTTCTGGTTATGGGTAATAGGTAAGGGAAGATAAATTATTCATTTAAATTTTTCTTTTGTTAAATGGTTTATGGAGTTTCCAAAGGTAGGCTTAGATTATTCTCTACTACCCTTTTTTTTCTCAAAAAATTATTATGATCAATTTTAGGGTTTTGATGATTAATTTTTATTCACACAAGATGAAAATTGTAAATGAATTTTCAAATTCCACATGTTTTTCATGTAGACAATGGAACCATAAAATTTGGAGTTATATTTTATTGAAATTCAAACAAAAGTATATGAATGAATTTGTTAATTTCATGATATCAAATTATAATTTTGATGGAATTATTTTTTATAATGATTTATTTTAACTCAAATTTAATGTTGGAAAATACTTGTGTAGTGACAAAAAAAGTATCCCTTTTCTTCACTTAATTTAGGAATAATTGACAAGATGAGCGAAGTGGTACTTTAATTTGGTGTTGTAACATCTTCTACTTATTCAAATTAAGTTTTGGGCCCTTTTCATTCAAATTTGGCTTCTTTATGTCCTAATTGGTCTTATTTTGTAGCCACAAGCCTAATCAAATGCATTTTTTTGAGGATAATCCTGACATTTAATAAATAACAAATCATTATTCAATGTTTGAGGTTGTGTGTTCCATATTTAGTGATTCTGAGAATCATATGCCACCTTGGGCATATGGCTCCCACCTAGGTCTCAGGACCTAATTTTAATCATTGCATTAAGCAAGACACTTCTTGAATTTTGTGTCACATGTTTTCATATGCCCCAACTGGTGTGTGAGTCTCGCTTTAACCAAGACCTATTTTAAATCAAATTCTTGGTGGGATTTTATTATCCTAGATCTGATGTTAGCTAGTAGTGTTGTAATTTTGGGAAATTTGGTATAAACAAGTATATATACAAGCTTATTTCACATATTTTCTCCTAACAAGATCTAGAAAGTTTCCAAGCAATCAAGAGTACTTTCACAAGAGCATTCAATAGATGATTATCAAAAAATTTGGAGCATCATTTCAAAGTCTTTATGCATCATGTGTGTTTTCGAGCTAACATTTGTGATGTAGGCTTTCATGATTCAAGAAAATATTCAAAGACATTATCTCATATCAAGATCAAGAGTCAAGATTTGCATCTATTGGAGTCATTTCACACAAGATTGCAGCCTTTATTTCAAGGTTTTGGTAAGTTGCAACATCACATTTGTTCATTCATCATTCCTTCATGCTATTTCATTTCATTTTAAGATTTGATTACCAAAACAGGCTTTGACCAAGGCTATAAAAAAAAGTTGAAAAGAAGCTTGAAGATCTTTTGAAAAAAAAGTTGCAAAAGCTATAAAAGTTTTCAAGATGTTGTCATCTTCGTGGAAATTCACCTATAGGCTAGAATTTAGACTTTCGGACTTGGAGATTGAGCAAGATGAAAAATACAGAAGATCACTAAAGGATACAAAAGTTTTAGTCAAACCCTAATACTTTGAATAAATCGCCCCTCTAGGCATATGAGTTCCAATATATCTCTTTTTAGTAGTTTTTTGTAGATCCTAACTTGCCAGCATAAGATTCCAGATTATGCCCAAATTCTTGTAGTGGGATTAAATCACCGTACCAGGTGTATGAGTCCCAGTGCACTTCAGAAAAAACAAATTTTAAGGTTTTCAGATCTTATCTAGACATCTTGTATCCTCTAGGTACTTTTTTTTTTCTCTATGTTTATGAGTATGATTTCATGTCTTAAGTTTCTATGGTTTTGTGCTTACAAGGTTGCATTTCTCCTTTGAAACTTCATTTAATGGTGAACCCCTTGTTTAATCACACCTTAAGAATCCCTCTACTAGTCCTAATAGATTCTCCCCTTCCCTCAATTGAGTCACTTGGTTGAGGGATCTTGGTTTCCTAATGAATTGAAGAGTGAAATAGTTCCTAACCCTTGTTCCATCTCCTAAAAGGTGGAACCCTATTTCCTTCAGTTCATTTTGGTGAACCTAAATAGCAACTACAAGAAAATTCAAAACCAAATCCTATGAACACTCTCATTGCCAATACCATAGAACTCTTGGACATAGTACTAATGAGTTTCATGCCTTACAAAGGATATTGAATAGATATACTCCAAAAAGTATTGACTTTATAATTGAATACCAATTATAGGCATATTGCTCTTTACCATGTAATAGTTGTAAGATCATAATATTCTCTTTATTACATGCTTTGCATTCATCACAAATCATTTCAAAATGAAAGGAGATCTTTCTCCTCACCTACCTCACCTCATTCTTGTCTTGCACATGGTGGGGGAAAGAATCAGATAGCCTTGTCCTAGTTCCACACTTGTTGTTCTCCCTTTGGATAGTTCTTTTCATTTCACATATGATGAACAAAATTTGGATACGAACGACTTGCTATAGGTTGAATTGTATGTTCCTTACTAGTTATTTTTTATTTCTTTTTTATGTGTTTTATTGCATGTGCATAATGTTATCTCTCATACCATTCTATTTGATGTACCTCTCTCTATGTGGCATTCCTCTACTTGTATCTACATTCTTCTATATGTCATAAACCTTTATTTTTTCTTTGTCTTATGTTTTCCTTTTGGGGGTGACACAAGGTGTCAAGACAATTAAGTATCTTCCATGTTGAACCAAAAGATTTTCTTTGTTTTCACTCTCTTTGTATCATTCATCCTGTTCTATGAGTATTCAAGGGATGATGAAATTTTCAAGCTCTCTATAACAAGATTGTAGCAAAGACATTTTGACCTCGAATCTGTGGATCCCTTATGTGATTTTGGGATTTCATTTTTTAGGGTAACCACTTTTCATGACGTAGCTTCATTTGGAAACATATGACTTGGCATAGGGCTTTCCAAACAATCT
The DNA here is from genome assembly GCA_007258455.2 of Sequoia sempervirens. Classification (NCBI taxonomy): domain Eukaryota; kingdom Viridiplantae; phylum Streptophyta; class Pinopsida; order Cupressales; family Cupressaceae; genus Sequoia; species Sequoia sempervirens. The sequence goes on along the minus strand of VDFB02353493.1, from coordinate 314,416,949 downwards.
CTCATGTCCTCTTTATTTCTAGCATTTATCATTTTTTTCTTTAAAGTAATTCCTCATAGCATGGTGTTTAACAATTTCTTTAAAGTGGGGGCATACATTGGCATTATTCTTTTTTATTTCATTACAACTTATATTTCATTGTTTGTTCTTCTTACTTTTTGTGATGCGTCGTTCTATTGGTGATGACATTGGGTGTGATGTCCTTCAAGAGCATGATCTCTCTTAGCATATTATATTCCTCTTAGTGGCTTGATGTGACACACTACATCCCTTGAGTTGTGAATTTTCTATCCTTTGATTGGTCCTCTTTTGGGGACATTAGGCATGATGTTCCCTAAGTTAAGACCTTACATAAACTAAGAAAAACCATTTTAAACATACCTCGCACTATTTTACATTTAGAATAGTTGTTATATGGCCACCTTGCATAACACACTTTGCTTGCCTGTGGAGCCATCCTATTTGTTCATGGGTGTTATCATACAAAGTTTTGCTTGCATCATGAATCCTATTGTTCATTTTGTGTGGCACCTTGTAAAATTTATAAGAAGGTATAGCTTTGGTATGTTTAGTGTATGGGAGTTGAATGTAGGCATTAATTTCCCATAGCCACTTGCTTGTGTGTGTGAGCATAAATCGGTCGTGTGTCTATGTGTCTCACTGGGGGCTCACCTAGTGGATGGCTTGAGGTTCCACTAACCCTTGTGAGTGTGCATTTGATTTTCATAGTGGACATCATGTTCCACTTGTAAGCATTTTTTGGACAAAAGCTTACACCTAGTCCACATCGTGTTGGACATACTGTCAAGGCTTTATCCACCTTTCCCTTTTCCCCTCCTTTTCTTTCTTCTTTATGTCTTTTACAGTGTATGTCTCTACCTTGTTGAAGCTTCATACATCATTCACATGCATGTTCCATTGTACCTATGATTGTTTGATGTAGGATCTTGGATCTTGGGGGCTTGACCACCCCCTTGATTCTTTTCATTCTATACCATCCACATTGGTATAGTTGTAACCCTTTTGAATGCCTACTTTAGTGCGGGTTCGAAACAAGTTCCTCCTCTCACTAAAGTGAGGGCTAAATGTAGTGATGGAAAAAGTATCCCTTTTCCTCACTTAATTTGGGAATAATTGACAAGATGAGCTAAGTGATGCCTTAATTTGGTGTTGTAATATGTTTTACATACGCACATTAAGTTTTGGGTCCTTTTCATTAAAATTTGGATTCTTTATGTCCTAATTGGTCCTATTTTGCATCCAAAAGCCTAATTAAATGAATTTTTCTCAGGATAATCCTGACATTTAATAAATGAAAAATCAATATTCAATGTTTGAGGTTGTCTTTTCTAGATTTAGTGATTTGGGAATCATATTATACCTTGGGAAAATGGGTCCCACCCAGTCTTGAGGCCTAATTTTAAACATGGCATTAAAAAAGACACTTTTTGAGGTTTTTGTCTTGTGTTTAAGAAACTAGGACTCATACGCCCCAACAAGAATATGAGTCCCACTTTAACCAAGACCTATTGTAAATCAATCTCTTGGTAGGGTTTTATTATCCTAGATTTGATGTCACTTGTAGTGTTATTGAAACATAGATTTTTAGTCTATATGGACTACTCTTGCACTTCTAGGGTGTTTCACCTAAAAGGAGAGAGATAGGAGAAAAAATGCTTATGTATCACACAAATTAGGATGTGTGTGATGTGATGTGATATAAAAAAAGTTAGCTAAATGCAATAGATTAATCTAGGTGAATAAAAATGAATGCAAAAGTGTAATTACAACTATGTTTGAAAACACATTGTGGTATGCAAACAACTATGTAAATGAAGAAATTATGCAGAACAAAAAGTATAGGGATGAATCTAAGTGCACCTAGGTGAAATGTGAGCTTTTTGTAATGATTTGGATGTTGGTGAAATTCACTATTTTTACAGTGGGACTCATACACCTAGGGTGGTGAATCAATCCACCTACTAGTGAAAAACTATTAGGAGCTAGTTTCTATCTATCGAGATATGAAATCTAACAAAACTCAAGTTTTTAATCCTAAGGTGGGACTCATTCACCACAAGTGGAAAATCAGTCCCCCCTCGAATTCTTGAAAAAATAGGAGACAACTCTGCAACACCAAATCTAAGAATGTTTGTTTGTCGGGTTGCTGAAGTCAAATCTACATAAAATAGAAAAATAACTCTCTCAAAGCTTGATTTTGACTCAAATTGACTTGAAGAACCTAGTTGACTTTAAAATCACTCTTCAACACCTAATAACTTGTCAAATATGCAAACAAAGGGTTGCAAACAAGAAAGCAAAAGGGGAAAGATGATTAGGGGTTAGTGAATAGGGGTTTACCTTTGGCAGACCCCACTTTTGGTAGTTAAACCCTTGAAAAGACAATGTAATGAAAGAGAAAGATAAACTAATAACATGCAAGTGATATCAACTCACCTAACTCTTGATGATGCAAGTCTAAAGTAATGTCAATGGTTGCTTCAAAGTGCTTGAAAAGTTGTTTTAGAATGCTTGAATGCTTAAGTGAATAGGTGGATAAGTGAACTTGATGAATGGGGGTAAAAATGAGGTGAAAATCACTTATTTATACAATTCTTGTGCCTTAGTATCCATTCATACCTCATCACAGGCCACCATCAAGTGATTTTGAATAAAATCCCAAAATAAAATTTGAAATATTTTTAATTTGGGGCCAAGGGGGACTCATTCGCTACCCATGGTGAATGGGTCCCACCAAGGACCTAAAAAAAAGTGTCAAGAAAAATGTTGTATTTAATGTTATTTTTCAGGATAATCTACAGAAATACACGTAATTACAACTTATGAGGGCATAAAGAGACCAAATAAAGCATGAGAAGGGTGTAAATAGTGAAAATATGCCTAGAAGAGCATGAAATATTATTACAAGACTTTACAACACTTCAAAATAGGACTTGTTGATGTGTGAAAAGGTTGTTTTAAGGTTAATTGCATTAAATATAGTGTAGGAGAATGTAGAAATGTCTTACAACACTTCACAACACCTTCAAAAGACATTATTGTTTGAGTTTTAATACCTAAATAAGCATGTTGAAGCCATGATACAACATAAAATTAAAGAAACATAGTTTGAACACCATGAAACAAGACGCAAAAGGCCATGAAAATGATAAGGGACCATTTTTCTATGACACATTTATCCCCCACTTTAGTGAGAGGATGAACTTGCTTCAAACTCACACTAAAGTAGCCATGAACATCGAGGGGAGGATTCAAATGCTCTCATGTTAGCAAGATGGAATGATGATGATCAAGAGGGATGATCAAGCCCCCAGGATGAAGATCCCATGGTAAAATAAGCATAAGAACAAAGGAACACACAAGTGTTGAAAATAATTGAATGAAGCATTGATCATCAATCCAACTAGTTGTGAAAAAAGATCTAGGTTGATTGTTTGAAAAAAAGAATGTGTACTCACTCTAGGCCCATGGAACTTTAGGTTGTCTATGGGGTGAGAAGGCCCAGTTGTATACTCACTCTAGGGCCACAAAACTAGTTGTTCGTTGGGTGAGAAGGCCCAAAAAGTAAGATACATATGCTAGTTGGTATGCACTCACAAAACAAAAAGGTGGCTATGGGGAAAATTCATGCCGCTAGGTGGGCTTCCCACTCAACCATGCCAAAGTTACACCCATTGATAACTTTAAGAAGGTGGCACAAGGAAAAATGCTATGAACAAAAAGAAAGGTACCACAGTCATGCAAGTTGTGTTATGCAAGGTGGAAAAAAGGAATGTAAATGTAAAAATGCAAAAATGTAAAGTAATAAGTGAAATATAAAATGTGAAAAGATGTTCAAAGGAATCTTGTTTAGTTCATGTAAGGTCAGTCACTTAGGGAACATTGTGTCTAATGTCTCCAAGAGAGGACCAATCAAAGAATAGTATATTTGCAACTTAGGGGATGTAGTGCATCACATCAAGCCACCAAGAGGAATGTAATATGCTAATATAGATCACACTTATGAGGGATATCACACCCAATATCATCCACAAAGTGATGAACACATCACACAAATGACAAGGCTACACTAGGAACCAAGAATGCAAATGAATTTATTGTAATGTATGCCCCACACTTTAAAGGAATTACTACACATCATTCTGTGAGCAATTACTTTAAAGTATAGTAGAAAAGAAAATGAAAATAGAAAACAAGACATGAGACCCAACTTGGAATTCCCTATGCCAAGTCATATGTTTCGAAGTTAGGCTACGTCATGTCAAGGAAAATGAAAAGCAAAGAAAGGGAGTTTCCCCCCAAAAAGGAAAATACACCAAACACATAAGGGATCTATGGATTTGGGGTTAGTATGTTTGTTGCTGCAATGTTTTTATATGAAATATCTCAGAACTGTCATCATTCCCCAAAGCACATAGAACTGGAAGAATGACACAAAGAAAGTGAAAACAAAGGAAAAATGAAAGTACATTTTAGGTCAACATGGAAGAGAAATTGTGGTCTTGATACCTTGCATCATCCCCAAAAGGAAAACACAAGCAAAAAGAAAATGAAAGGGGCAAAAGAAAATGAAAAAACTTTTGGGTCAACATGAAGGAGACATTTTAGTCTCAATGCCTTGCATCATCCCCAAAAGGATAACACAAAAAAGAAGGGAAAAGACAAGGACCTTGTGGGTCAACATGGAAGATACATAGGGAATCTCTATGCTTTACATCATGCCCAAAAGGAGAACACAAAATGAAAAGAGAAAAAGACAAGGATCTTTTGGGTCAACATGGAAGATACATAGGGAGTCTCCACACTTTGCGTCATCCCCAAAAGGAGAACACAAAAAAAAATAGAGAAAAAGACAAGGATCTTTTGGGTCAACATGGAAGACACATAGGGTGTCCATGCTCTGCGTCATCTCCAAAAGGAAAACGCAAAAAAAAGAGAAAAATGCAATGTACAATGAATAGAAGAATAGAGGTATGAATAGAAGAAGTGTACAAAGAGAGAGAACATCAAACACATGATACGGGGGGAACATGATATGCACATAAAAAGAAAATAAAAAGAGAAAAGTAAAAAGACTAGTTAGGAAAATGCAAGTCAACCATCTAATAGGTCATTTGCCTCCTAATCATGTTCAGTGTAATGTGAGGGTGGTTAACTATCGAAAGGAATAATTGCAAGTGCTGAACCAAGAGTTGTACTAGGTTCTTCACTTGGTGGAGAGGATGTATCCTTTAAGATCATTATGGATGAAAATAAAGAATTTAAATTGTTATGCACTTCTGCATCAATTTTGACAATTTTTGCATCGTCATCACCATCATCATCATTATCAATATTGATGACAATAGGAGGATGAAGGGCTGATTTCTAAAGATGGATGTATCAAAAGTTGAGGTTGTTGGGTTGGTTCATTTTTTTGTGATTGTTGTACTAGACTATCTTGTGGCAGGTCAGGAGAAGGAGGGTGGTCATCTATTACTTCTATCAAAGTTATAGGTTGATTGTTGTTATTGTCTTCTATGTGAGATTGACGAGTGAGGGGATGACAACAATTCCTTCGTTCCCTAGCACTATCGTTCCATTTAATTTTGTTTTGAATTTTTTGAGGTGTAAGAGCAGATTGATTCATCATAGGTTCTTCTACTTCTGAGGAGGGAAGAATAGAAGAAACTGAAGAGGAGGGATCAACCACTTTCTCCTTTGCTTTATATACTTGTTTAAGGTGAGGAGGCTAAGCATGGAGTGTTTCATATTCCCTTGGTCATTTAAATGATGGTGGGGAAATCTCAAGTGGTGATTGTTCAGGAGGTTGTATGGTTTTCTCAATGTCAGACTTAGGTTGAAGCATAGTTTCATCTATGATAGGAAATGTGGAAGTGGACAGGGATGCACTACAAAGAGATAACTCATCTATCTTTTTGGCTTTAAAATTTTGATAAGCTATGAAAAAGAAGTCCTTGTGAGGGGTGATTGGTTCTATGGGTTCAGGATAGAAGGCTTCTAATGAGAAGTTACCTTTGGAAGATAAAGGATTAAAGCCTCCATGGTGTATGGTGACTATCTCATTGTCATGTGGAAACTTCAAGCACTTATGAACAACTGATGGGATCACTTTCATTGAGCGAAACCACAGGAGGCCTAGCCACAAATAAAATTGGTCAGATTATGGAATAATTGAAAATGTTACTTCCAAAGTTTTAGGTCATATTTGTAGGGGTAGCATGATTGATCCAATCATAGGGCATAAACCATTATGTGTTTTAATCCATGCAGTCGGTTGATTGTAATCATCTTGATATAGTTCGTGTAATACCAAAAACTCTTATGTGATCACATTCACACCACAAGAAGGATCTACTAATATCCCATTAGTGGGATTACCATAGATTTAGCTAGCTATGTAGAGAGGACCATCAGGAAGCTTTTGGAGCATGTCTTTAGTAGAAAAAGTAATATCAAGTGATTTTGTGGCTTGCCCTTATGAGGGATAATGTCTATTGTAGCCACAAGATTATCCATAGGACTAGCTTGGGTAACAATAGGAGTTGTATCATGTTGTTCATTATTGGTATCAATAGTCATTACATCAGGCTTGGAAGGCTCACTATCCTTGACAAACGAGGTAGTATGTTTCGGCATAGGATTGGTGAAAATTTGTAAATTCTAGTTAGGAGGTGCAACAGACTTATTGCCTTGATCATTAACACCTACAAGGGTCAATTCACTTGAATCAATGAGGTCTTGAACTAAATGTTTAAGATGCTTACAATGTTCAGTGTCATGGCCATTTTGACAATGAAAGTGACAATAAGCATTAGGTTTGAATGTAGGTGGTAACAGTTGATTTGGATCAAGTGGTCGAATGGGTGGCAAAGTGAGCATGCATTTTTGGATTAATTGTTTCATTGTGTGATGGAAGGTATCAAGTAAAGGAGTGAAATTCCTATTTGGATCTCCATAATGATAAGGCACAACTGCCCTAACAATGACCACTTCATTCGAAACGGATTGGGTTGGTTGTGGTTGAGGTTGAGGAGGCAGATTAAATTGTAAAAAGCCTCTTTTAAGTTTGTAGAATTTTTGTGTTTTTATGGTTTTGATTGGTGTTTTTGGGTTTGTCAAGTTGGTTGGAAGTGGATTTTGAATCACGACTTAAAACTAAATTTTGGTAGTCACATCAGGTTGTACATAAATGCATGAATGAAGGGAATTTCATCATGGTGAATTTATCTTGAAGGTTGGTCTACAAATTTTTGATAAACATCTTCTATAGATGTGCATTGGGAATTTTGACATCAATTTGAGCATATAAGGATTGGTAATGTGAGATGAAATCCATCACTTTTTCATCCATGTTTTGTCTACATCTCATAAGGTCGGTCATTTTCTTTTTAGGTGTCATGTGAACTTGAAAGTTACTAATGAAAGCATCCACCAATTCATTAAATGAATGGATTGAATGATTGGGAAAGTTGGAAAAACATTCTAAAGTAGTGTCTTTCAAGTTCCATGGAAAAAAATTTGTTCAAATTTTATCGTCAAAGAAAAAGTCACTACACAAAGCTGTATAAGAATTAATATGGTTGATAGGATCTCCTTTTCCTCCATATTTCTCACATCGATGCATTTTTATCCCTTGTGGCATCAAGGTACATAAGATTTATAAGAATAAGGGACTACTACAGACATGATAGATGGTTGCAGTAGATTGACCTTGATTGATGTTTAAAATTTGATGTTGCATAGATGAAATGGTAGTGAGAAGTTGTGTAAGAAGAGAATCGAGGTATGTGGGTTGAGGTGGAAGGGAAAATGGTGATGGAGTGTAAGTGATGTTGCGGGAAGTGAAAGGAATGCTAAGAGGTGTGCAAGTGGTAGAAGGGACTTGTGATGCCACAAAGGAAGTAGGAATGCTAGAGGAAATCAAGAAAGAAGTAGCTTGATGCATAGTTGTATGGACTTGTGGATTGGTATAAGTTGGGGTGCAAGCAATGGTTGAGGAGGGAGGAACTTGAGGTGCTCTTTGACTTAAGGGAATGGTTGTGGATTGGATGTTTGAGGAGGGATTTTTATTGTAAATCTCAGCAAATTTTTTCATCACTTGCAAGCCATTATCACTTTCAATCAAATGATGAAGATTCTCAATGGTAGGTATGGCTGTTGTGGAAATGTTTTCAAGTGACAAGTCTTGTTGTAAATATGCAAAGTCCTCATGAATATTAATGACCCTTTCTTGCGAGAGGGAATTGGTTTGGTTGTCAACATTCATTAGATGAAAAGGTGAAGGTATAGAAGTGGTATTTTTAGGGCCTAATGCATCATTTCCCATACTAAGAGTAGGAGCTCGTGAGATCCCAAAGTCAACAACGAAAGTGCTATCACGGGATGCCATGAGTCTAGAACTTCGTCTCACAAAAGTATTATCAATGGAGCACCAAACACTCATGCAAGTACCACAAAGGAGGGGTGAAGGACAATGTAAGCTAATCTAAGAGCTTGAAATGAAAATAATAGAAATTATACTAACTGTAACAAAGATCTAACTACAAAAAATAGAAACACATACAAATGGCAGAAAAATGCTAGAAATGTTGTTTAACAAGTATAGAGGGACTGATTCGCCCAAGGTGGTGAATGAGTCCCAGTATGAAGTTTTTTAATGTTTTTCATAAATTTTAAGATGATTTAATTGCTCTATGGTATACAATTTTCAGATGCAGAATGAATATTTTGACTTTTTTTAATTGGATGTAATGCAAAATGAAATCTAGATGAAGTTTTGACTAATGCATAATGAAAAGTCCTAGAATGCAATAACAAATCAATATCTTAATTGAATGCTAATGCAAATGGAAATTAAGATGCAATATGGGAATACAATCAGAAATTTAAAGTGTTCAAAACTTAGGTTCACCAAAATGAAACATAGATTTTTGGGACCCTATGGACTAGTCTTGCACTTCTAGGGTTTTTCACCTAAAAGGAGAGAGATAGGGCCAAAAATGCTTATGTATCACTCAAATTAGGATGTGTGTGATGTGATGTGATGTAAATTAAGTTAGCTAAATGCAATAGATTAATTGAGGTGATTGAAAATGAATGCAAAAGTGTAATTACAACTATGTTTGAAAACACATTGTGATATCCAAACAACTATGTAAATGAAGAAATTATGTAGAATAGAAAGTACAGGGATGAATCTGAATGCACCTAGGTGAAATGTAATCTTTTTGGAGTGTTATGTATGCTGGTGAAATTCACTTATTTTCACAATGGGACTCATTCACCCAGGGTGGTGAATCAATCCACCTACTGGTGAAAAACTATCGGGAGTTGGTTTCTATCTGTCAGGATCTTAAATCTAAAAAAACTCAAGTTTCCATTCCTAATGTGGGACTCATTCACCAAAGGTGGTGAATCACTCCTCCCCCAAATTCCTGAAAAACTAGGAGAGAACTCTGCAACACTAGATCTAAGAATGTTTGCTTGTCGGGTTGTCAAAGTCAAATCTGTAAAAAATAGACAAATAACTCCCTTGAAGCTTGATTTTGACTCATGTTGACTTGAAAATCATTCTTCAACACCTAATAACCTATCAATTCCGCAAACAAAAGGCTACAAACAAATAAGAAAAAGGAAAAAAATGAATAGGGGTTAGTGAATAGGGGTTTTCCTTGGTCAAACCCTACTTTTGGTAATTAAACCCTTGAAAAGACAATGTAATGAAAGAGAAAGATAAACTAATAACATGAAAGTGATATCAAATCACCTAAATCTTGATGATGCAAGTCTAAAGTAATGTCAATGGTTTCTTCAAAGTGCTTGAAAATTGCTTGAAAATTGCTTGAAAAGATATTGTAGAATGCTTGAATGCTTAAGTGAATAGGTGGATAAGTGAACTTGATGAATGGGGGTTAAAATGAGGTGAAAATAACTTATTTATACAATTATTGTGCCTTAGTATCCATTCATACCTCATCACAGGCTAACATCAAGTGATTTTGAATAAATTCTTGAAAGAAAATTTGAAATATTTTGAATTTGGGGCTAAGGGGGACTCATTTTCCACCCATGGCGAATGGGTCCGACCTAGGACCTAAAAACAAGTATTAGGAAAAATGTTGTATTTATTGTTGTCTGTCAGGATAATATGCAAAAATATACTTAATTACAAATTATGAGCACATAAAGAGACCAAATAAAGCATGAGAAGGGTGTAAATAGTGAAAAATATGCCTAGAACAATGTGAAAGCTTGTTACAAGACTTTACAACACTTCAAAATAGGACTTTTTGATGCATGAAAAAGTGATTTTTAGGTGAATTGCATTAAATAGAGTATAGAAGAATGTAGAAATTTCTTACAACACTTCACAACACCTTCACATGACATCGTTCTTTGAGTTTTAATACCTAAATAAGCATGTTCAAGCCATGATACAACATAAAGTCAAAGAAACATAGTTCGAACACCATGAAACAAGACCTAAAAGGCCATGAAAATGACAAGGGACCATTTTTCTATGACATAGTTATAATTTCAAGAAATTTGGCATAAACAAGTATAAATAGAAGCTTATTTCATGTATTTTCTCCTAACAAGATCTAGATAGTTTTCAAGCAATCAAGAGTACTTTCACAAGAGTATTCAAGAGAATTCAAGGGCTTATTATCAAGTATTTTGGAGCATCAATTCAAGATTCAAGCATCATGTCAAAGTCTTCATGCATCATGTGTGTTTTTGAGCTAACATTTGTGATGTAGGCTTTCATGATTCAAGAAAGCATTCAAATACATTATCTCATATCAAGATCAAGACTCAAGATCCACATCCATTGGAGCCATTTCACACAAGATTTTAACCTTTATTTCAAGATTTTGGTGAGTTGCAACATTGCATTTATTCATTCGCCTTTCCTTCATGCTATTCCATTTCATTTCAAGGTTTGATTGCCAAAATGGGGTTTGACCAAGGAAAACCCCTATTCCCTAACACAACCTCAATAAAGATTAGTTTAAAAGGGTTGGTCTAGGACATGCCAAAAATTAAGAAACCTCAATCAACTAGCTCTAATTCATGTCATGAAGAGAAGTATACAAGAAGAAAATATCATTTTAAGGAGTATTCCACATCAAACCCATTAGATTTGGTACATATAGATCTATGTGGACCAATGAGGACTAATATTCTAGAAGGAGACATGTATTTCATAATGATTATTTATTATTATACTAGGATGACTTGGATTACATATCTAAAAGAGAAGTTAAAATATTTGGAGAAGTTCAAAGAATTTAAGTCTATGGTGGAGAATAAAACCAAAAGGATAATCAAAGTCCCAAGATCAGAAGGAGGTGGAGAATTTATAGCTCAAAAGTATGATGGATTTTGTGTAGAGCATGGAATCCATAGGTAGTTCTATATCCCTAGAACTTTTCAACAAAATGGATTTGTAGAAAGAAAGAACTGGACTTTACAAGAGATGGCAAGGACTATTCTAAGTCAAGAAAATCTCCTAGACATATACAAGAGATAAGATATGTATAGAAAAATATGCATATTCTAAGTAGATTTCAAATCAAGTGTAAGACAAAGAAGACTCCATATGAGCTATGAAAAGGAAGACTGGTATCAGTAGCACACCTTAGACTATTATGAATCAATTGCTACATCAACAAAGATGAAGAGAATTTGGTCAAGTTTGGTTCAAGGTTAGATGAAAGAATCTTCCTTGGTTACTCATATTTAAGAAGAAAATTTTACAAATGTTATAACAAAAGGTTGAAAATGATAGTGGAAAGCACAAATGTGAAGGTTGATGAAACTATTTAGTATACTACTATTCTATAAGAAAAAGATAAAAAATAATCAATAATTAGTAACACTGAAAGGACAAAAAAAGTTGTTCCAAAAACTCTAGCTAAGTATGTTTAAAAAAATGAATCTACAGATCAGATCATAGGTGACAAAGATAGTGTGGTTTAAACCCAAAAGAGCCTAGAAGTATCAAATAAACAAGTACAATTTTCTTTACTATCAAAGATAGAACCTAATACATACACAATGCAAGAAAATAATAAGGATGGATGGAAGTTTAGTAATGGAAAAAATATCCCTTTTTCCTTAGTTTGGTAATGAATAATTAATATTAAAATGAGATTAATGTTTCCTTGATTTAGTGTTGCAATGTTTTTTACACCTTCACATTAAGTCTAGGGACCATTTTAATAAAATGGACTTAATGGTTCCTTATTTAGGGTATTGTAAAGTGTATCTTTACACTTTCACATTAATCTAGGGCCTTATTAATTAAGTTAGGTTAATTTTAGCTTAATTGGCCCCTTAAATTCAAATCCAAACCTAATTAATTGTATTTTTCAAGGGATAAATCCTAACACTCTTAAATAATATTACACAACACTTAATTTTGTAAGGAATGTGTCTTAGGCTAGTGACCTAGGACCCATTATCCACCTAGCGAATGGGTCATCATTAGGTTCTAGGACCCCCTTTTGACATAACATTTACATCCCCTAAAATGTGTCCGAATTAAGTATGCTAGGATGCATTCACCCTATGGAAAATGGGTCCTCACTTACCTTAGGACACCCACCTTGGGATATGTTTTTGGTGGTATTTTAATGATTTGATGTTAGCTTGTGTTATTTTAATTTTGGAAATTTATGATAAGCTATGTATGAGTACAAGGTTATTTCACCTTGTTTCATCTAAGCAACCTAAGAATTTTTATGAGGAATCAAGAGTACTTTCACAATAGCATTATAGAGCATTCAAGAAGGAATTCAAGGGAAGATTATTAAATTTTATTGTAGCAATCAAGGATCCATTTCATTGTGTCAAAGGCATGGTCCATCATGCATGTTGTTGAGCTAATATTTTGATGTATCATTGGAGATCAAATTCAAGAATATTCAAGGTGTTATTTCTACTCAAGTGTTGTGATCAAGATATACATTCATTGAGGCCACTTCATGCCAAATTGTTGATTTGTACTCTAAGGTTCAATTGAGGATTGGTGAGTTGTGGCATTACATTTTCCATTTATCATTCCTTTATGCATTGTTTCATTTCAAGGTTTAATTACCAAAATGGGGTTTGACCAAGGAAAATGTCTACTCTCTAAGAAAAAAAAAATTCTTCTCCTTTGATGTGTGATTGTAGGTTTTAGGTTTAAGATCAAGTGGAGAACAAAAGTTGTCAAAGTTGTCATCTTTCTTGCAAGATCATGGAAAGTCTTCTACAAAATTTATTTCTGACTTTCAAGATTTGAACACCTAGGATCTAGGAGTGCAAAAATTGAAGAATAGAATCCAAAAATTGATTTTCCATAACCCTAGTAGGGACCCATTGGCCACTAGGCGAATGGGTCCTTAGTGAGGCCCAAAAAAGCACTTTTTGCAATAGGTACACAACATTTTACTATCTTAAAACATACCTTTTTTACTATTTTGTCAATTAGGTTTTTTTTTTCATGTTCTTCTATGTGTAATTAAATTAAATAACTAATGAAAAGTGAGGTCCATCATCTTATTAATCTATTTTGGTGCACCCCTCCCTTTTCTTTTACTTCATTTTGGTGAAATTGACTTTTTGAGATTTTTTTTTTTCTGATTTTAAGAGTTATTTTCATCTTATATTATATATTTCATTCATTTGCATTATTTTTCTTTGAATTACATCTCATTTAGGGTGTCTATGTTTGCATTTAAATTTTCATCCCATCTAGGGTTTTTGGGATCACATTGTTTGCATTCATTAAATCTAAAAAAATATAAAAAAAACAACCATTTTACATATCATCTTGCATTATATAAACTTTCATTTGAAAATTGAAAAAGAAATTGCATATCAAACTAGCCTTTTAGTTCATCATTTTATCACATTTCCATCTTACATTTCATATTACATTTATAGAAAATTAAACCTGAAACTTACTATAGCAAACATGAATCTAAAAATCATAAGAAAAGACTTGAAAATCTATAAAAATTAGTCTCAAAACCCTAATCTAGGACCCATTCACCCTAGGGTGAATGAGTGTCTAATCAAGCCTTAATCTACATTTTTGGAAATTGAAAAATTTAGTTTTGTGCTTCTGTTTGCTATCATTAGATCTTTGTTATAGTTTCTCGATTTTATTCTTCATTCATTTCTTTAGACTAGCTTAATTTGGTTCATTTAGTGCATTATCTAAATTCAAAATTTCATTTAAAAGATCTCATTTTTTAGATTATTACAAAGTGTAATAGAAAAACTACCTTGTTTGGAATCTAAAAATTTCATTTAAACTTAGTTCATTCTAGGTCATTGATTTTCATTTTGAGCCTCTTTCAATTTTTTTGGTTTGCACACTAAGTTTGTAAAAATTGTAGGAGTTTTCAACTTGGAGTCCTATTAGCAATACTATTGTGAGATGTAGTTCAAGACTCATGTCATCCCATGATATACTATTTTCCATGGATATTGGGTTTTCTAGCTCTCTTCTTAATATTGTTGAAAATCAACCCCGTTTGGATCATAGTATTCATACCTCATTTCCCATGACTTCCATACCTAAAACCAATGTACATGTTGTCAACAACACTATCCCTACCATCACTAGTTGTACTCAAGGTTTGGAATGTACCCAAAGCCAAGGTGGAACTTCAATTCCTCCTTCTACAATACCAATTTCCATCCTTAGGTATTTCCATTGGGAATCCTTCTAGCTTTGGGCATTCAAATATAATATCTCCTCAACCATCCTCCCTCAAAAATTTATAATTCACTTGCTCTCCACATACATACACCACTCCACCTTACACTAATAACAATGATGCTATCCTTAACACACTTTTGTAAAGCATGGAATCCCTTAAACAACAATGGTCTACCTTCACAATACATAAAATCCAATCCATTATCCCTAGAGATATTGAGGGTAGAAATTCCACACAAGGTATAGAAGTTCCTAGATTCAAGAAATATGGTGGGAAAGGAGATCATGTTAGACTTTTTTTCACTTTTACAACCCTATGTAGTGATTTCATCTTTGGAGATAAGCTCTTAGCTAAGCCATTTCCTGGATCCTTGAAGGATACTACTCTAAAGTAGTTATCTTCTTTACTGAATAATTCAATTGGCTCATTCAATGAGCTTTTTGATGCCTTTTACAACCACTTCCACATTCACATGGGTACCAAGATGACCCTAGCAAATTTAATGACATGCAAAGAAAAGGATGATGAGAAAGTGACTAATTTCATAGCAAGATAACTAACACTTTATTCACAAATAAACATTAAGATTCCTGATTCTGACATTCAACAAATGTTTACTGCCAACTTACAAAGCAAACTCCAAACCAAACTTGAGATGTTGAGATTCCCATCCTTCACACAGTTATGTATAGCCCTTTGTGATTATCAGAATATGGCTTGGAGTTGTGATGTGAAAAATCACCCTAGCCATCCTAAAAATTTTAAATCTGCAACTAAAAATAGTTACCAACCTTTCAAGAAAAAAATAAGGGGATTTTTATAACTTAATTGAACTCAATCAAATCAAAAAGTTGATAACCAAGTGGCTGCTATAAAGATGAAAAATCCTTTTTCTTTTGGGGATAGAAACAAAAAATTTACTCCTCTACCCGATGCCCTTCATAACATCATCCTGCAACTTGTAGAAATAATAATTCTTTCCTTACCCCTTGTCAAAGCTCTTGATCCTAATAAACCATTTCCTGCATGCTTTATATTGAATTCTTATTGTCATTATCACCGAAAAAATGGACATGATACAAACTATTGTAAGCGTCATAAACATCTTGTGCAAGAACTCATTGATTATAATCTTCCTCTAATTAGAGGTGTGAATGATCAAGGTAATAAGTTTGTAGCTCCTCCTAACCAAAACTTACAAATCTTTACAAATCCCATCCTAAAACATAATATTTCATTTTTCAAAGCTAGTTAAACAAAGAATGATGTGATGAATGTTGACATAGATGATGAAAACATTAAAGATGAAAATGAAGAAAAATTGATTAAAATGGTATCATTTATCAGAGCTAACCTTCGTAAGGTCTCAACAAAATGCCCCTTGACATTTCTTTCTCACAAAAATACATACTTAAACATGCACCTGATGGTCCTCTTTACATAGCTAGAAGAATCAATGAAAATCCTACTAATGGGATATTAATTGATATCGTTTGTGGAGATAACGTGATCAGTCAAGAATTCCTATTTGTGCACGAACTCTATTGAGATACATATGATAAATCAAAAGCATGGATCAAGACACATAATGATTTTTCTTGTCCTATGATGGACTCAGTAGTCCTCCCCTTAAAATTTGGATTATAAACGTTAAATGTCTCATTCACCATCATCCCATCATCAAACTAATTTTTTGTGATGTTAGGCTATCAATGGCTTTGCTCCATGAATGTCATCTCATCAGTTATGCATAAATGTTTAAAGTTTCACTCTAGTAATGAAATATCTACTATTCATCATAATGGCTTTAATCATATGTCTTCCTGGGGGAAATTTTGATTGGATTTCTTTTGGACCAAACCTATTGAACCTATTAGACCTCATGAGGACTAATTTTTAAATCATATCAAAAGTTTAAGGTGAAGCACATAACAAAATTATCCCTTAGAAACATGTCACAACTCATAATTGAGCCACCTATCCTTGAAGAAACTATGATTGAACTAAAAGCTATTTCAAGTATCTAATAACAACTAATGACAAATCCTCCTACCATTTCCTATAAGAGACCATGAGACAATAAAAGAAATCATGTTGTGCCTCCTGACATTAAATTTTTTTATAAAGCTAATGATAAATTAGTTGAACAATATCTTGTGGTTCCTTTTCTTCCTCCCCTAAGGGAAGAAAAGAAACCTATAATTGAAAAACTAGCTCGTACACAAACACAAATTGACAACAGATTGAAACAAAATTGAAATGCTAGAGAGTGTAGGCGTAGATGTCATCCTATTGCTCATATCTTACAAGATAAACAAGAAAAGAGAAACATAAAAAATCAAAATCCGAACTTAGCTAAATCAATGCATGATGACTCTATACCTTTTCCATAGCATACACACGAACCTTCAAGAGACATTATCATTCAACCTCTTGTTGAGTTTAATCTAGATTATGACATTAAAATTACTAAAATTGATGAACAGGTGCATAATGAGTTGAATTCATTATTTTCCTCTTCTATGAACTTAAATGAAAAATATCCTAATAAGATTGTTGAACTTGGTATGTGCCCTAGTTCAACACTTGATGTGGTCCCTTTGGCTAGTTATCTGCCTTCTATATATACTGACCAAGATTGGGATGGAGATGACCTACTATATGTTTTTTATAAAGTAAGCAAAATTTATAGGGTGTTGTACCCTTCACATAGAGCCACAAGGGCCAAAATAGTTCAAGTTCATAAAAGCATCAAAAAATAGAAAGCCAAAAAACACACACAATGGATCAACATCACACAGAAAAACAACAGACCAGCAACTAACTATCTAGCATCTTCCTAGTACTTAGATAGGAGATAGAAAACATCATCTCCAACCCATTCCTAATGGTCTTCATTCTTTTTCATGTCCATCTCATCCTTCATCACCGCCGACAGGGTACTCATGACATAGTGAACAAGCTTAACCATGAAGAGGGTCAAACCACATATTTTTTTGTCCAATTTGTCCAATATTTCTTTCAACACACTAAGCTCCTCCCCACCAACAATAGTGTTGTCATGAATAGCCTTCTCAACATCCAAAATTTCTGAAGATTGAGAGGCCGAACCCTCCTAAAATTTTCCCAAATAAGGGATGGAGCTAGGACCTCTAGCATGCTCCTCCTCCTCACCATCCGACACCACCTCAACCCTGCTATCTTTTTTGTCTGACAACTCCTCTTCCGTATCCAAATCTTTAACCTGCACTTTTCTCCTATTCTTTTCCAGCTTACCAGAGCACTGAATGATGGCATCACAACCAATAACCACCATCTCCATAACCATCATATCCCCCATAGAGTCCTTGCTATATGTTGACTCACATGTTCCTTACTAGTATTTTGTTGTGTTTACTTTTCTATGTGTTTTTATTTTATTTCATCTGTGTAAGGTGATCTCTCGTGTTGTTTTTTTGATGTATCTCTCCCTCTTTTTTTGCATTCCTCAATATGTACCTACATTCTTCACTATGTTCTAAACACTTTACCTTTTTCATTTGTCTTTTGTTTTCCTTTTGGAGATGATGCAAGGCATTGAGACATTTAGGTCTCTTCCATGTTGACCTGAAGTATTTTTTATTTATTTTTATCTCTGTGTCATTCTTTGAGTTCTATGAGTATTTTGGGAATGATGAAATTCTTGAGCTCTATGAAAAAATTGTAACAAAGATATACTTAACCCGGATCCATATATCCCTTCCATATTTTTGGGGGGAAACCCCCCTTCCTTTCTCTTGATGTAGCTCTATTTTGGGAACATATGACTTGGCATAGGGATATATGAGTAATCTCTCATGTCTTGGGGTGGAACATTGGCTACATTAAAGAAATTTCTCACAACAATAGTGTTAGAAACTACTTTAAAGTGGGGGCATACATCGAAAACATCTTTTGACATTTTACATATTTCATGGTGTGATTTTCTTTTTCTTGTGATGCATCCTTTTCTTGGCAGTGTCATTGGGTTTGATGTCCTCCAAGAGTGCAATAATTCTTAGTGTACATGAACTTGTCTTAGTGGCTTGATTTGACGTGAGGCATTAACTAAGCTACAATCTGTTACTTTGGATTTTCTCTCTCTTGGAGACATTAGGCATAATGTTCCCTAAGAAGAAGACCTTATATAAATGAAGAAAAATCCCCTTGAACAAAACCTATACAAAATTTTCATAAGTGTTTGGCATAACACAAATTGCCGACCTTCAAAATCATGAACGCAACCCCAATTCAAGGCCACCTAGCATAACACACCTTACTTTCCTGTGGAGCCTTTCCATGTGCATTGGTGCTTAGCATAATGCAACTTCTTAAGCATGGACATGAATTTGAGTGCTGCCCTATTAGAGTTATTAAAGGGATAGATTTTCTATGGTAAGTATAGTGCAAGCGAAAACACATACATGACTTTCTCACTAAGCCACCTTCCTAGAGGCATACTCACCTAGTGGATGGCCTAGGGTTCCACAACCCTAGAGTGAGCACAAAAGTCAATAGTCTAGATGTGTTCCACATCACGTTGGACAATCTAGGATTGATATTTTCTTGGTATTTGATAGTGTATGACTATGTATCTTTGTCATTGTTGCATACATAAGTGTCTTGAATGTATACCTTAGTGTGAGTTTGACATGGGGTCACACTCTCACTAAATTTTGGGAAAAATGTAGTAACAAATAAATTATGCCTTTCTCCTTAGTTTGCAAATGAATAATTAATATTAAAATGAGCTTAATGTGTTGCAAGTATGAGTAAGTTTGGTGGTGTTTTCATTGATTTCAACACAATACATGATGTTGCAAATTGTGCATGTATAGTTGAGATGTTGTTGAGATGTTGTGAGTACATGGAGCTATCTTTATGATGTTGTAGATATGCTAATATGATGGGTTACCAAGTGCTTTTGAGAAAATTAATAAATAGAGAAGTCAAAGTTGTGTGTGTTCAAAATGTGATTTTGTTTGTGCTTCACGTTTCTTCTATGTTGCTCCTATGCTTGTGTAAATATGAATTGTTGTTTATGTGAATCTGCTGGTGATATCTCATGGTTTGTAGCTGTTGGTTTGTTGAAGAGTGAAACTTTTGTTCACTGGTGTGTGAATTAGTTGGAAAAATTATTTGTCTATGGACTGAGAGATTTTTTTTTGCTTTGCAATCCATTGCTAGTTTAATTTAGGTCTTACAGATCAAATAGAAAGCTTGTTAAGGTGGTGCTTGTGCTCTAGAAAAAAAATTATGTGCTTTGGTACTTTGGAAGGTGAGGTCTAGAGTTCCTCTATGTTTCTTTGTAGTTTGGATAGATTGGTGAAGATTTTTTTGAGTATGAAGTTTGTTGTAGTTGATGTGGATGAATTTGAAGGTTTCCAAGATGTGTTTCAGTGTGTGGTAAAGTGTGTTGCATCATCTGCATGTTATCTTCTTATTGGGAAATGTGTACTTCAAAGTTCAATTGTGTTTTCATTAGGTTTGGTCAACCTTGTGTTTACACTTCATACAAAGGATTAAGAATTAATTAAGGAAGTGTGTGATTGATCTGAGACATTGTTTTGGGTCTTGGTTAAGTGTTTGTTTGGTCCAATCCCATTCCTTTCCACCATGGAAATGTTGAGTTTCTGACCTTATTTAAATTTATGAAATGAAGCATGTGGAGTCGACCTTGGAGAAAGTTTCTAAGGTTGAAGAGGGTATAAATAAAAGTAAAGATATTGTGAATGAATGAATGAATTATGCCATGATTTTGAAGAGAAAAGTGTGTGGAAGTGAATTTAGGTAGCATTACTTTAATGTGTTAGATTCTTGAAAGTAGTAAGCTGACTATGTCTACAATTCTTTTGATCAAGGTTGTAGATGTGTGGAACCTGCAGTGGTGGATATTTATGTAAGTTTTCATTCTGTAGGAAGTGAGCCTCCTTCTGACAGTGAGTCCTATTTATAGGCAGTGAGCCTTTGTATTCAGACACTGAGTTCTTTTGGGTAGTTATCCCTTAGTAGTGAGCCTCTTTATATTTAGTTTTTTCTATTACTTTTTATTGTGAGTTAATCCTCACCATGGTTTTTCCCTCATTACATTTTCTACGTAAATCTAGTGTTTCTTGTGTTGATATTGCCTTTTGTTATTTGCATTTCATGTTCATACTTAATAATAGAATTAAGTTTATAAGAAATTGATAAGTGTTTCAAGATTTGAGTTTTTGTTTGGTGACAACTGATTCACCCCCCCTCTCAATTGTCTTGCACCTTTCAAAAATTGGTATAAGAGCTTTTGGTTCCTCGGAAGTGACCTTAACCACTTGAGGTAGATCCAATGGCCGATAAATTGGAAATCCCTATGTTTGATGGATCTAACTACAGTGAATTGAAAGTACCAATGAGAGGTTACATAATCTCTTTTGGTTACAAGACCTGAAAGGCTATTGAGATTAAGTATGTTGCACCGACAAGTGGTCCTACTACTACAGAAGGGGTTTTTTCTTCTGAGTAGAATGAGAAAGAGAGGTATGTGATCTATAGTGCTTTATCTACGACTGAGCGAACAACAGTTATTTCTTTAGGTAGTGCTTATGAAGTTTGGAAAAATTTGGAAGATTTATGAAGAAAATTATAGAGTGAAATTGACAAACAAGCTCACAACAAAGTGCATATATAAGAATCTTAAAATAGATGAAGGTGAAGATATTGCAAGCTACTTCCAAAGGGTTGATCTTGTATAAAATGAAGATAGGAATTAAGGGGGCACTCTGGTAGATGAAGATATAATTGAGAAGATTATAACGACTTTACTAGAGAGTTATAATGATAAGGTCTTAGCTATTGAAGAAGTATATGATCCTAAGAAATTTACCAAAGAACAACTATTTGGCACCTTGACTACATTTGAAATGCGGAAGTTTTGAAAGAAAGAGGAGAAGACAGAGTCAGCCTTTAAAGCTACAAAGATAGAAGATGATCCAGATAGTGATTATTTAGTTGAGTTAGAAGCAAACTCAACGTCAGTCCTTTAGGAGTCCATCTTAATAAACTACCATCTCATCATGTATATCATCATCTGTAAATCGGTCAAGTCATCAGTCGAACTATGTGGTCTCTATGTGTATAACATAGGAAAGGCTCATCTATTGATCAGCTCCTGAGACCCCTAGGATAGGTCATTAGGTTAGTTTTTGGTCAAAATTTTAGAAAATGCCAAAAACATCCAAAAATTTGAAAATCAAAACATTTGAAAATCTCAAAAAAAATACCAAAAATAGCCACAAAACATTGCAAAACATCAAAAACATCCAAATATTTGAAAAAATCCATCTATCTCATCTCGCTTACATCCGCAATAAACACCATCCATAATAAACTAATCGTCACACTCAACCTTTGGTGAAATAGTTAGAAAAAAGTCTAGCAGGTTAAAAGTTAAATTCAAAAACGGCAAGTCTCAAGTCTAAGTCAGTACGTAAACAAGTTGGTCAATTCCTTGTGTCGATAGTCCATCATCCAAACAACCCCATATTAATCATTTGATAGCATCATGTCCTAGGATGAATCCTTCCAACAAGGGGCATTATTTATCAGAAAGAGCACTTCGGATAAACAAAATGACGTGTCTCCATCCACTAACATGTCCTAGGATGTATCGTTCGTACAATGGGCATTATATTTTGGCAATAATTTCAGTTCTTATCCTAAAAAGCACATCCCCTTTTGGTTAGCGGTATTGAAGAACATCAACTTGTTTGTGTGCTTTATCTTTTTCTTTTGACTTATCTTATTGTGCTCAGTCCAAGGACCTCTCGATGATATCCGAATGAAGGATTTCGAGATATAGGAATCAAGCAACGATCATTATCCTTTTGTCTGCTATGCTTGTTAGACGATCTTGTAAAATAACTTGGTGAATACTTTCTTTCTTACATATGTATAGAGGATGTTTGGCCAACTTGTTGACTATTGCATTGATAGGTTATACCTTTCTGTGTTTTGGTCTGAGGTGTTTGAAACTTCTAAACTGCAAGAATACTCCTATTTATTTGTCGAGTCAAATTCCATCACACTAAGTACAACGCCATCCTGGTCCTTTATACCTTAATGCATCATACATATGCGTGTTATCAAACATAAGGTAAGTGAGCTTTTTAAAATCCCAATCCTTGATAAGAAAATCATCCATTTCTCATCATCATTTCATCATCATCATCTCTCATAAAGTTGGCTTGTTGGATCCTCTTATCATCATCTAATGTCTTCTTTTCCGCACTAACATCACAACATGAATAGTTAATCATCATCACCAATGCATTCATCCTGCATCCATAAACCATTAGTATTCTACATATAATCTCACATGCATAATCATCATCATAATATAGATCTATTAGTCTAAGCATCTCATAAATCATCCATTGCATAATAATCATGGCATAGCACATCATCAATCTCATCCATCTCATATCATATCATCATTTAAGTTGATATAGATTTATTATTCTAAGCATCTTAAAATCATCTCATTTGCATCATCATCCATAACCATCCATTTTGAACCTCTTTATTGCGAGACCGACCCTCAAATCGAATCTTTTCACTCGATCTCTCAAGGGGGCAATGTACCAATGTACTTCTTTCCGTTGGGGCAATCGAAAAAATGAGAATTTTTTTTAATTTTGATCGTAACAAGTTATTCTTTGAACCAACACAACAAGTACATCGCTTCAAAGAGGGAAAAAATGTAGGCATGCAAAATTAGCATCATGCATTAGGGTCACTCATCAAATTAATCAAGTTCACCTTCATCCATTCATTAGGTAAACTCATTAATTTCAATCTCCTAAGGTAACTAATTTAAAATTAAATAAACTTTATCATCTACCTTTTAATTAAATAAATTAAACATTCATTTAATTAAATCCAAATGCATTTTCCATCCTTTTCTGATTTAAATAAATCAAATATTTAAGTCATAAAAGTCAAAATCATCCTAATCATCACTAAGCTAATCTAATCTTGATTAAACTAACCTAACCACCCATCACATCCTCTAGATATTCCCACTTGCACAAATAAATCAATTTATTGATTTATTAAAATCCTTATTTTCCATCAACTTGGCATAAAAAAAAATATTCATTCAAATTTGAAAATGATGACAAGTTGACTTGTCCCTCCAACATTTCATTAATTTCCCATTTTCATGCCCCCCTCTAAAAATTTATTGCACAAATTTGAATTTGAAACTCCCTCTCTTGGGCACATTTCCCAAATCTTGCACATCCCTCAACCTATGGCAAGTTGACAAATGGCCTCTTTTCATTGGTGTATTTTTAGTCCCACATTCATCCATTTGGCCAATCTCTCATCAAGAAAATCTATAAATAAAGGCCTTAATCTTCATCAACTCATCTACATCTACATGAAAAGTTACTCTCTTGGTTTGAGAACTAATTTTTCTCTTCATCTCCATTGCATCTCATCATTTTAGCTTTTGAGCAAGGATTGGGAAAGGGTCATTTGCACATTTGATACCAATCCAATATGGAATAGGTACTTTGTCTTGCTTCTATAGGTTTTATTTGATCTTCTTAGTTATTTGTTTGCATATTTGAAGCATGGCATTGTTATTTCATAGAGGTATTTGTAGATTTTCATGTGTAAACTAACCCTCCTAATGAGTTTTTGAGATTGGTTCACTTGCAAATTTAAGGTACTTCATATTTTGAGCTAGAAGGAGGGATTGAGGCTTTGTAAAAACCTTGTTTTCACGCTATCTCATTTTGGGTTATTATTTTATATCAGCTTGGTTTTATGCTTTAATAAGCTTTGGTTATGTATTATGTGTGAGATGTTAAAATGACATTAATGTAATGCATGTTCTGCATCTGTTTCAGCATGATGTCCTATTTCCATAATGTACATTCAATGGAAGATTAAAAACATTTGATATTTTGTGCTTCTGAAAATTCATATTTTGAGACCTGACTGTGCATGTGAAGATTGCTTGCAATTTATGTGGGGTTACCTTGCTTAATCTCTGACCATAGCTAGAGAAGTGACTTGAGTTAGAAAGCATTCAATAAAGGATTTCCCCCTGTGTTTACGTATTTTAAAGAACAACATGTCATAATTTTCTTTATCTCAGTGCTTAAGTCTTTTTCTGTCTTTAATAAATGTAAATGTTGTTCTCAACTTGGGTATAAATGTTCTGATGATTGTTCTAAAGTAGATGCCTTTACAGGTGGAAGTCGCTATCCAATATCTGTCCAAATATTTATCAACAAACTAGATGCTAAGTTAAACTTGTTTGCATAGTGTATTAAATCTGATGATATAGAAGGTGTAGGATATTTTCTTCTATCATTACCATCTGTATCTTCTCATTAAAATCTTGTTTGACATCAGTAAATGCGTTAAAAAAAAAACTCTTGTTGTTGCTTGTATTCTCCATCTAACAAGCAGCCACTAGCTCTCTGCATTTCATTAATGTTGATAAGTGGTGTAAGGGTCAAGCCTATCGTGACTCAAGGATAAATGCTTCTTCTCTTAAATCATGCTCATATTAATTGCTAGGTGGCTTGGCAGCTATTAATATATTTGGCAGAATAATGGAAGGTTGTAAGTATCTTTTTGATTATTTTCAAAAGTTGAAAGAAGCCCACATTTACCTCCATAATCAGCTAACGCCATAAATTAATGCTTCCACCATATTCTTTTACTTCTACTCAAGTAACTTTCAATACTTTGCATGCCCCTATATATATTTGAGAGTAGATCTCTAAAAGATTAATTAAACTATCATTTTCTACGCGTCCCTGTTGATCCTATTGACAAGTTTTGGTGGATTGAACCGAGTCCTATTTGTCATCTCATACGTCTAATCCTTGCTATCATCTCATGATTGATCTGTTTGACCTTTGAACGTGAGCAGGGTAAGAGACATTAAGGCTTCTTATTGACATTCTACCAAAATAAACAAGGGAGTACAATTCTACATCTATTAGAGGCATTCACTACAAAAAAATCGGCCTTACACCTGCCAATAGTGTTTACTTAGAACATCCCTCATCTTTGACTGAGCCTGTCGAAATAATGTGAATGATGTATTTATTTAATTTCTTTTTACATAAAAAATTGGTTACCTGATCAAATTGTCCCTGTACATCTATAGCGTTGGTTGTATGTGTAGGGTATCTCCAAAGCACATCTACCCAAGTACTTTGACCTTTAGTTACGTCCTTTACTCCAGAAGCTACCTCTTCCACTAAGACTCATATTTGATCTTTTGATTCTCTTTCTCTAATGGTTACTGTGGTTTAAAAAATCAACAGTTATTAATGGCACACCTAACATATTTGTTCTTACATATCTCTTTCCAATGAAAATACCTGTCATATCTATTTTATGCGATATACCCATTCCAGTCAATGATTTAGAAATGAGTCGAGTTGTTGCCTCATATTTCTCATTTAGACTTGTTTGATCTTATATAAAAGCAATGCTAAAAAAGGCAATAGATAATTCTACCAATACCAAAGGATGGTTCAATCATAGAAGGTGTGATTCTTTGATGCTCTTTTCTTTTTTTTGGATACCATGTCCTTTGTAAGAGTGAAAGCGAGAATGCATGGAAGTTTGTAGCTCATCTATCTAGGTTTATAAGATATATTATGAGTAATGTAGATTTTCTCTAGAAAACAATATTTTATTGAAACAAGCAAATCATAAAAGCAACCTTGAGTTTGTTTAATTATATTCATAAGCTGAAAGTGGATTTAAAAAGGAAAATGCTTTATAAGTTATTTTTAACCAATTGAACTATTCTCCTTTCTATCACTTGTTTCTAAGAATATTTTTTCTTATTTAACAAAGTTTTGAAATTCATTATACTTGAAACATTATTGATGAATCTTATTTGTAATGATGATGTTTATAGGTAAAGGTGAAAGTTGACGTCGAAATCAAACATTGGAAAAGGAATAGCGAAAAAGGTACAAAGGAAAATGAAGGAGAAAAGTGAACGAGGATAATGAAGGATAACAAAGGTGAAGGTTGAAATCAAGCATTGGAGTTGGACAAAAATGAAAGTGAAATCGGAGTTAAAGATTCAAGCATCAAAATTTGAAAATCACAAAGCGTTTTTTAATGCTTAAGGGCTTCCATTTCATGCCTTAATTTTATGTTTCATGCTAACTCATCTTTGGTTTTTAAAATGAACATTTCAAAATGCTTGGAGAGTTTGTCGTATGCTTTAATTTTCTATTTTAGGCTAACTCATATTTTGTTTGGTGCTTTAAAACAAATTCATCATTGCTTTGAGGCCTAAAATGAACATGTGTTTTTTGTATTTCCTAAACTCTTATTCAAAGTAATCTCATCTAAAAAGGCATATGCACTTCTCTTGTGCTTCACGACGATCTTGAGAACCAAAATTATTTTTGATAAAATTAAGTTGCATAAAAGATTGCCTCCACACTTCAATTTGGGTTTAAACTTGAACAAGATCTTGTGGGAGTGTGAGTGGGGGAATTATCGCATATATTCTCTCTCTTTGTTGCCATCAAAGATTGATTGAGTTAAATTTTTTGTCTTTACTCACTTTTTTTTAGCCTATAGGGCCTACCTTGGGGATTAAGTACTCACCCAAGGGAATGACTCAATGGTAATACTCTAAAGCTAAGAGTATTTCCAACTAGGATATAAATGTGGGTATTGGAGTAAATACCAATATCACGCGGTTGATTCTGACAAGATGGATCTGAAAGGGGACTCTTACTGTATGGGTGAATCTCCACAAACAGAAAGTCCAAAATAGAATCCTTGTTTTGTAGTGACCAATTGATCCATTGAGCGAGTTTATCAAAGTGTTGCATTGGAACTTAGATTCCAAGAAGTTACTTGCCATGTCCAACCTTGGTTAAAGTATAGAGGTTAAGACTTCATTCTTAACATACCTTTATACTCTTTCCTTGGTTGCATGTAAAATCATCTCTTCTATGAAGGGCATGAGGCAAGCCCACTAAGAAAATTGTACCAATTGAGCTAGGACATCATATTGCTTGTGGTTACAAAATGCTTTGCTTGTTCAAAAACATTTGAAAACAAACACTCAACATGATCCTTAAAATTTCAAACCCTTTAGGAGGAAAATACCATTGACCAAATTCTCGTTTTATTGCTTTCCCTTGGGAAATATTACATCCTTAGAGGTTTCTAAACACTAGAGTTTATATCTCAATATTCCCCCTAAAGTTAAATAATAGGTAACCCTTGCCTTAAATTCATCAAAGTTTCGCATAATAAACCTTGTGAAATGAGATGAAGTTGAGACATTGGAAATTCAGTTTGAAATCTAATCAAGAGTTTTTTTGTGGTAAAAATAATCCATTAAGCAAAGATTAAAGACAATTGGACCCCACACATGTGTCTCCAATTATTTCACAAAAAATCAAGATCAAGAAACCAAAGGTGAAAGCCCTTAGTCTGATAGCCCGTCAAGAACATATCTCTATGTTATACAAAGTCAGACAAAGACTGCTTTTCAACTTTTACAAGAAGGCTTCAAGGAAAAATCCTAGTTTGTATTCATTCTATTATTTCCAAAACCCAAATCTTTTCAGAGAGTTTAAACATCTTGTTTAGAGAAAAACTTGTTCTTCAATACCTAGGTCTAGGCAAACAAAGTGTCTTTTTTAGGTTCATCTTAGGATAAAATCAAATCAAAATCTTTTTCATCCATCCTTCAAAACATCAAAACAAACATCATCTCACAATCACCTTTCGGAAAATCTTGAAATCATCCTTAATACTAGGCTTTTTGGAAAAATCAAAATCATCAAAATCCTTGAGACTAAATCCTTGAAAACATTATCAAAATCACCTTTTTCTAGTTATGTGTAGATGTATCCTTTTGCATATGCTTAGTCAAAGATTATCAAAACCATATTGTTTAGCTTAGTATATGTAGATGAATCCTTCTTCATGTGCTTAGTGAAACTATCATCTTATTTGGATAGGTGTGGGTAGATACATCCTTCTTCTTGCACATATTCAAATTATCATCCTTTGATCAAATCTATCCCTTAGATAATCATCCAAACATCTTAGGGTCTATTTGTTCTAAATCCAAATCCAAATTAAAATCAATCAAGGACAAATCCCAAGGGAAAATCAAAATCCAAAATCTGAAACATACCCGAAAGCCCTAAAAGCCTAGTATCTCCTTCAAGACTTACCAAAAGATCATAACATCCACATCATTCATCTTTTACATCATCATCATATCACCTTTCGATCCTGAAGATATCCTAAAATTTTTCGCTTTGAGACATAAAACAAAGATCAGTGCAAAGAATCAAGAGATTCATCACACATTCTTAAAAATTGATCACTGTTTTATGGTTCAAACTAGATCTCAATACAAGAAGAGCATGGAAGCCAACAAAGAAACACCCGCTTTAAGTGATCTTAGTCAAACCACTCTTGAAATGAATCCCATTGGGTTTGGAAATCTCACAGTTAACCTTCTGACATCATCACAAAATCCGCAAGAGGAAAACCAAGGAGAGGATCTTACCTTTGGAATGTCTCACGAAGAAATAACATAAATGCTTTAAAATCCAAAGAACCATAAAATCATCAGCATCATGATGAGACTTAACCCTTCGTTATACATGCTTGAGCTAGAAAAATAAGGGGTCAAGTTACCTTCATATTTCGACATGAGTACCATAGTGGAGACATCATTTCCTCCAATCTCATCCACCATTCCCATTTCATCCACACCCCCATCCCACAATATCACTCAAAACATTCCACAAATTATGACATCTCCTGCTCCAACCCAACCTAACGTTAGTAAGGGAAATGCATTTCTCAATGCTATTCAAACATACCCCCTTGTTAATAATCAAAACTTGGATGCAAACACCACTTTGGAACAAAACATACCCAAAAACCCATTACATAATAATGTTCCTCTCACCTTCCATCATGACCCATCATCATCATTTTTTTATGCAACACCCCAAACTTCCCTCACAAATTGGCAAGAGGAAGGAGATAGGTTTGGACCAGGGGGAATTTTTGACTCCACAACATTTTCACAAGGACTCGCACCCCTTGCATTTCAATCACTTCCACTTTTTCCATCATCATCCACACCACTCCTTGGTTAGGGCTTCCCCCTTTACCAAGTATTGATCAAAATAACATCCCAAAAATCAATCAAAGAATTATGCCAAATGCTTAAATTTTTTCATTGACATCGCAACAATAGACGACAAACACACAAGTAATTGCAACATCATCAAACACCCCCACAACATCACAAAGCATGGTCTCTCAAGGGCCAATCACATCAATGACACCACTTATCACTCAAACCACCACACCAACAACACCATCCACCAATCAAATAATCAACACGACATCACCATTCACCACCACCAGAAATTCCATTATGAATCCACCTCCACCCCCACCACCACCAACTTCCACCACATCAAGTCAATACAATGCAGCATTGCAAGTTGCTTTCCAAAGAGGATACCAACAAGTGCAGAAACAAAAATTTGTATACCTAGCTGCTCAATAAGCTGCTCAAGCTACGCAAGCTACCCAAGCAACCCAAGCCACACTACAAATGCAACAAGATGCACAAGCCCAAGCTTTATTGCAACAACAACAACAACAAGCTGCTCAAGCATTGCAAGCACATAAGACTGCTCAAGCACAAGATCTATTACAACAACAAGCAGCACAAGCACAAGCTCAACATCAGGCACAACAAGCTCAATATCAAGCACAACTCCCGACACAAAGATAAGTAGTGCATTTACAAGCATATCAACAAGCCATAAAGCAATATCAAGAGCAACAGGAAGCAGTAGAATTGGTAGCCCAACAACAAGCATTGTTGGAACAACAACAAGCACAAAAACAAGTGTTGTTGGAATACCAAAAAGCGCAACAATAACCACAAATCTTAGCGCAACAACAACAAGATCAATAATAGGTGTTGTTCATACAAAAGCAAGTAGAAGCCTACCTCACTCAGAAAAACATACAGATACCATTGAACAACACAACTACTAACCCACCCATCCAACCCATGATTCAAACACCCCAAAAAACTTTCATCCCACCCCCTGATCCCCAAAATGATGTGACAACACAAATCAGGTTACTTTTGCAACAAGTGCTCGATCTGCAATCTGGGCGAACAACAAAAACACCAAGCAACTTGTGTCCCTATCCATTTGATAGGAGCCTAGAGATGAAACCATTCCCCAAGGGATTTGAAATCCACAAATTTGAGAAATATTGAGGGACGGGAAACCTTAAAGATCACATCAGGGAATTCCAGGTTCATTTCCTAGAAGTCGCATATGATGATACTTATTTGATGTGGCTATTCCCTAGGAGTTTTGTAGGCCACGCTATGGAATGGTTCTCTCGCTTAGCTTTAGGAATTAGAACATTTCAAGAAATTATAGATGCATTCATTAAGAACTATACATGCAACATTGCAATGGATGTTAGTCTAGAAGAACTCTCAGCTCTAAAACAAGGAAAGGGTGAATCTTTCGCTTCATTCCTATAATGATTTTGATCCAAGGCCAATTAGAGCAAGTGGAACATGCCAGAAGAACACAAATTTTGAACCATCATAGCCAACCTTGAAGGACACTTGGAATTTCATCTCAAGGTTTAGGGCATCACCACATATGATCAATTAATCCCTAAGGTGCTTAGCATCAAACGATCCCTCATAACTCAACCCACAGAATCAACATCATATCCCGAACAACAAAACAACCTCCCACCATCTAATTACAATGATAAACCTCACATGTGGGAAAGGAACAAAAACATTACTAATGATGGTGTCATTGATGCCAAGGTGGTCATTAGTGCCCCACGCCAACATACACCCACACCAAAAATCCAAACACAATGCCAAAACACTCATCACACAACATACCAACCAAACAACAATCCAACCATTAATAATATCAATGACCAAAGGGGACCATCTCAATGCAAAAGTTATCCCAAATGAAAATACACCACTTTGGGGGAACCACTTGAGGACATAATGAAAAAAATGATTGATGAAAAACTCATCAAGCCTCCTACATTTGAGAATTACCAAGAACTAGATGTCAAACCTCCTTGGTATAATGAGAATCAACTCTGTGAATTCCATAAAATAAAAGGCCACACCACAAATAGTTACATTGCACTCAAAAACATCATCCAAGATCTCATCGATAAGAAAATCATAAACATGGAAAAAACTATGAGAAATCAAGATCTTAACATATATATGAATCTGATGTCGAATCATGGTAATGAAGGGAATAAAAATGACAAAGGGAAGGGAAATGTAAATCATGTGTATGAATCAGTCGTCGCCTCCCTAAATGAAGATTGCATGGTCATCACCATCAAGGGCACCCATGCTGAAGATTGTGGAGTCACCACAAGAGGCGGAAAAGTAACCATCGCAGGATCATCCCAGCCAAATAGAGTCCCTGCATCTAGATCTGTTCCTAATGGCTAAAATGTCCTAGATCAACTTAAGAGAATGCCAACACACATCTCCATCATGGAGTTGTTAAAAATATCATCAGCTCATAAGAAGATCCTTGAGGAAGCATTAGCCTCATCCATTGTTCTCACAGATCTCGACACGAAGCAATTCTAAGCTATGGTTAGAAATATCATTATGCCTAATATTCTTACATTCTCTAACCAAGATTTCCCTGCCCAACCATCTCAAAACCATGCACTTCACTTAGAAGCCATTGTACACGAGAGCAAAATCAAAATCTTGGTGGATGGAGGTGCGAGCTTGAACATTTGTTCTCTCAACCTCATCAAGCAATTGAAAATATCAGAAGATTCCATTGACAAAGGAAAGGGCATCACAATAAGAGCATATGATGACCAAGAAAGAGTGTCTCAAGGCACAATTAAACTCCCTATTCAAGTAGGTCCAACGCTCATGGAAACCACTTGTCAAGTCTTGGACCTTGACTTGCCATATAATATCCTCCTGGGACATCCATGGATCCATGCGATGAAAGCCGTAGTATTAACCTTCCACCAATGTATGAAATTTACACATAATGGACAAGAAGTTACCATCCATGGAGATCCCGAACCTTTCTCATATTGAAAAAATCTTGAAGCAAAGTATTACAAAATCCCCCAAGTGCCAAAAAATGATGAGGGCCCATCCACACCATACATCGACCCCGCCACTCTCGCGTCCACTTCTGCGATAAAGACACCCACCACTCCCACCATTCGCACCATCTCCAACATCAAGCTCATCATCCAAGAGGATGGTTGTTGAAGCTACAAGCTCCCTAACAATGTTTTTGAGATAGGAGAGTTACCACAATCTCCTAGATCACGCGGACATCCACAAGAGAATCAAGCTTCCACATCACAAACGTTTCCTGAAGACTATCCCAAATTCACAAGATGGGGAGACCTTGGCTAGGAGATTATTGAAGTAGATCCATCTCACATGTTGTATCAATATTAAAGATCGACACCTGAATTACCAATGGATGAGAGAAGCAAGGGCCTACAAATGATGCTCGCAATGGGCTATGACAGAAATCAAAGACTGGGACAAAATGACAATGGGATCATAATACCTATCATGCCAAAGACGTGACCTATAACAAATCTTGGCCTTGGATGTACCCCTCAGAGTATAACCATACATGGCTAAAGTCCTCTGGTTAGAATGGTTAATATTTATCCTCAGCCAATACTAGCAAAAGTGCGCTCAACAATATCCATAGGTAGAGACATACATAACTTTATAACTGAGGCCTATATTAGTAGCGATGAGGAGGATACCATGACCAATGTACCTAGGTTATTTGAGGACACCACCCAGTGTATGATTAGCACCCTCTCCTTCGAACCAGAACAACAAAATCATGAGATCCATTTATTATACCCCCAACTAATCGACTATGACCAATGAGGACCACCAATTCTTGATACATTCGAAAACAATGAGGCGCTCTTAGAATTCATGGGCTGTGGGATAACATTCCAGAAGGGGATCACAAAGTAGGGTTTATAATGGAGTTGGACAAACATGCATATTATGGGGAAACGATTGAATCCTTCAGTCGTAAAAGTGAGAAACTAAGAATCATATCCAAGTCTTTGAGTGAAAACAACACTGTGGCACTCTCTGATAAGAAAAAATTAAAAAGAAAAGACATATCCAATGGTGAAAACCTCTTTGAGGTGCCTGAGGATGAAGGATTCAATCTTCCTTTAAGAGCTATTCATTAGGAAAAGTCATCAGTCTTGTCTGAAAAATGCAATCTAGTCAACCTAGGAATAGAGGCAACCCCACATATCACATTCTACATAGAATCACTACTATCAGAAGAGCAAGAACTCCTAGTAGCATTCCTAAGGGAAAGGAAAATAAAATTTTCATGGAGTTATGCTAACATGCTAGGGCTTGATCTAGAGAGTATGGTTCACCACTTAGCATTATATCCAGAAGCAAAGCCTGTTAGACAAAAGCTTCCAAAAATGCATCCTCAAATCGCCTTATTGGTCAAAAAGGAGCTAAAAAAGCTACTAGATGCAAGATTCATACGACCAATAGATTATCCAAAATGGGTATCAATCTTGGTACCTATTTCAAAGCCTAACGGAGCCATTAGAATCTATACAGACTTTAGAGATTTGAACCAGGCATGTCCAAAGGATGATTTCCCACTTCCCAACATTGACATGATAGTAGACATGATAGCAGGACATGAGATGCTATCACTAATGGATAGATTTTCAGGATACAATCAGATCATGATAGCAAAAGAAGATCAACATAAGACTGCTTTCACTTGTCCATGGGGGACCTACTGCTGGAACATGATTCCATTTGGCATAAAAAATGTAGGAGCAACATATCAAAGGGACATGACATTGATATTCCATGACATGATCCATAAAACCATTGAAGACTATGTTGACGAAATCCTAGCTAAGTCTAGAAAAAGAAAAGATCACATAGAAACCCTAGGTGCCATATTTGATAGATTGGAGGAGTACAAGGTCAGACTGAACCCAAAGAAGTGCACATTTGGCGTACAATCGGGAAAGCTCCTAGGATATATAGTATCAATGAGGGGTATTGAGGTGGATCTAGCGAAGGTGAAAGCAATCCTCGTGATGGAAGCACCAAAAATATTAAAGCAACTAAGAGGCTTCCAAGGCCGACTTCAATCCATCTGATGATTCATAGCACAACTCACGAACAAGCATTACCCATATTTCACCTACTCCACAAGGGGGTAGCGTACAAATGGGATACAAAGTGGGAAGAGGCATTTAACAAAATCAAGGAATATCTACTAACACCACCAGTCTTAATGCCACCCATCCCAAGAAAGCCATTGATATTATATGTGTCAGCAATAGCAGCAGCCCTTGGAGCTCTCTTAGCTCAGCATGGTGAAAATGGAACGGAGAGGGCTATCTATTATATCAGTAGAACAATGGTTGGTCATGAGTTGAACTATTCATTTATTGAGAAAGCATGTCTCACAGTAGTGTTTGCATCTCAAAAATTTAGACATTACATGTTGGCACGCAAGATAAAGCTCATCACCAAAATTGATCCCCTCAAGTATCTATTATCAAAGGAAATGCTCACAGGAAGAATGACAAAATGGGTGATGATACTGTAAGAGTATGGCATCGAGTATGTAGAACGGAAAGCCATTAAAAGCCAACTTATTGTAGATCAACTAGCAGAAGCACCTATTTATTCTGAGAATCCTCTTGTCTCAGAGTTTCCAGATGAATCTATTTTTAACCTCAATGTAGCTGACCACTAGAAACTATACTTCGATGGCTCATACACACAGCATGGATCAAGAGCCGATGTCTTCTTCATCACTCCACAAGGGGATTGCATACCAAGGTCATACAAACTAGCATTTCCTTGCACCAACAAAACCACAAAATATGAGGCTTTGACTGTAGGTCTCAGGATAGCAATGCAATGGAACATCATAGCTCTCAAAGTGTACAGAGACTCTCAGTTGATCATAAATCAAGTCAATAATGAATATTAAACCAAAGATGACAAGCTCACTCCATACAAGAAATTGGTGGAGACTCTCAAAGAATCTTTTATATAAATAACATTTGAGCAGATTCCTAGAACCAACAATAGAGCAGCAAATGCCATGGCAACAATTGGGTCCCTACTGGACATCCCCAACAATGTTCCAAAATATGAATTTCTAATAGAGTAGCTTCTTGTTCCTACATTCAAGGTACCTGAATCAGAATTCATGTGTGAAATTATTGGTCCCAATGATCCTTGGTATCACAACATCTATACATACCTTCGAATATGAGTCATACCCGCTGACCTACCATCAAACCTAAAATGAACCTTTGTTAAAAAGGCATCCAGATTTTTTATCCTAGGAGATACCATGTATCATAGGAGCATAGAAGGAACCCTACTATGCTGCCTAAACGTTGAGGAGGCATTGACCGCTCTAACTGAAGTACATAACGGTATCTGTGGTTTGCACTCAAGTGGAATTACCATTGCTAAGAAACTGCTGAGGATGGGGTATTATTTTCCCACAATGGAAAGAGAAGCACATGATCATGCTAAAAAGTGTCTACAATGTCAGCAGCATGGGGACCTCATCCATGCTCCAGCTCAAGAGCTTCACCCTATCACCACACCATGGCCCTTTTCGTAGTGGGGACTCGATCTCATTGGAAAAATCACACCCACCTCATCCAATGGCCACAAATTCATCATAACTACAACTAAGTACTTCACAAAGTGTGTGGAGGCCATACCCATGACATATATAACTGGGAAGTAGATTTCTAAGTTCATCCTGAACTATCTCATATGCCACTATGGTGTTCCACAAGCCATTATCTCAGATAATGGGACACCATTCAAGAATCAGGATGTCTGTGATTTGTGTGAAAAATTCAAAATCCAACATCGCTTCTCCACTCCATACTATCCCCAAGGCAATGGCCAAACGGAAGCTACAAACAAAACCATCCTCAAAATCCTCAAGAAAATAGTCAATGACGTAGGTTGTGACTGGCATCTACAGCTTAATCCTGCCCTCTAGGCCTATCGAACCAGCATCCGTACACCCACTGGTGCCACCCCATTCTCCTTGGTCTACAGATTAGAAGTTGTACTCCCCATTGAGATCGAGCTCCCATCCCTCAGGATATCACTACAAAACCTCATCACGGATGAAGATTATCAGGTATCAAGACTAAATGAGCTAGAGTTACTGGATGAGTGATGTATCAATGTCTTAAATCATTTGCAAGTCTATCATAATAGACTCAAACAAAGCTACAATAAGAAAATTAGAAGCAGGACTTTCCAAGTCGTAGAACTGGTCTTAAAAGAAAATCAAAAGAATGTCCCAAACCCAAGTAGCAAAGGAAAATTCGAACCTAATTGGCTAGGACCTTTCATCATCACAACAGTTAGGGGCATATCAGTTATCAACACCCAAAGGGGAACCTCTACAGGAGCCCATGAATAGCTCTCATCTCAAAAAGTTTTATGCCTAAATCTTCCAAGGTATAGAACCAAAAAATCCAAAACAAAATTAGAAAATTTCCTGAAAAAATGGTTACTTTAGTGAAAACCTAGCAAACAGGCATCTTGGTGACAACAAAAAAACTCATAAAAGCAAAAATTCAAAAAAAATAAAAAAAAAGGATAAAAAAAAATAGTAAAGAGAAAAATCGTCCTCTAGTGAAAACCACTTTGGTGGCACTTTGGACAAGTACCTTGTTGAAAACCTAGCAAACAGGCGCCTTGCGTAAATAAGCACTTTCCATCCACTAGGATCTTTATGGATTGTTCGACATCATCCATCCATATCGCTTCCATCATCCATTGTATTCAAGTCTCCATCCATCACTCATCCACTTGCATCCGCACCATAGCTTGATCATGTTTTCGTATCATGATCCCTCCTAGTACTACTTGGCCCATCCTCAAGGTCAGTTTGTCCTACCTTTATCAGAGTAGTCTATTACATCACGCTGGGGGCATGTTCTTATTGGATCAGATTCATGTATGATCTTAAAATTCTCAAATCAGAAAATCCAAAAACATCAAAAAATCAAAAAATCCAAAAACATCAGAATATCAGAAAATCCAAAAAACATCAGAAAATCAAAAAATCCAAAAACATTCAAAACATATCAAAAATCCAAAAAATAGGTAAACAAGTCATTCAAAAAGTAAAAAATAGAGTCATCTTGTCGAACTACGTTGTCTCTAAGCTTGAACATAGGCAAGGTTGATCTTTGATCATCCCTCGAGACAGTTAGGTCAGTCCTTTAGGAGTCTCTCATAATAAGCTGACATCTCATCATGTATATCATCATTTGTAAATTGGTTAAATTGTTAGTCCAACTACGTGGTCTTTGCATGTATAATGTAGGCAAGGCTCATCTATTGATCAACTCTTGAGACCCCTAGGATAGGTCTTTAGGTTATTCTTTTGGTCAAAATTTTAGAAAACCCCAAAAACATCCAAAAAATTGAAAATCAAAACATTTGAAAATCTCAAAAAATACCAAAAATAGCCTCAAAACATTACAAAACATCAAAAACATCCAAATATTTGAAAAAATCCATCCATCTCATCTCACTTACACCCACAATAAACACCATCCATAACAAACTAATCATCACCCTCAACCTTAGGTGAAGTAGTTAGAAACAAGTCTAGCAGGTTAAAAGTTAAACTCAAAAACGTCAAGTCTCAAGTCTAAGTCAGTACGTAAACAAGTTGGTCAATTCCTTGTGTCGATAGTCCATCATCCAAATAGCCCCATATCAATCATTTGATAACATCATGTCCTCAGATGAATCCTTCCTACAAGGGGCATTATTTATCAGAAAGAGCACTTTGGATAAATGAAATGATGTGCCGCCATCCACTAACATGTCCTAGGATGTATCCTTCCTACAATGGGCA
This sequence comes from Sequoia sempervirens, assembly GCA_007258455.2. Taxonomy (NCBI): domain Eukaryota; kingdom Viridiplantae; phylum Streptophyta; class Pinopsida; order Cupressales; family Cupressaceae; genus Sequoia; species Sequoia sempervirens. Next base: position 314,378,134 of record VDFB02353493.1, on the reverse strand, counting down.
TTATCTTTTGGCAATAATTTTGGTTCTTATTCTAAAAAACACATCCCCTTTTGGTTAGCAATATTGAAGAACATCAACTTGTTTGTGTGCTTTATCTTTTTCTTTTGACTTATCTTATTGCGCTCAGTCCAAGGACCTCTCGATGATATCCAAACAAAGGATTTAGAGATATAGGAATCGGGCAACGATCATTATCCTTTTATCTGCTATGCTTGTTGGATATTCTTGTAAAATAACTTGGTGAATACTTTGCTTTGTTAGATATGTATAGAGGATGTTTTGGCCAACTTGTTGACTATTACATTGATAGGTTATACCTTTCTATATTTTGCTCCGAGGTGTTTGAAACTTCTAAAGTGCATCCTAGCAAGGTTTTCGTATGTCAGGTGTGAACAAGAATACTCCTATCTATTTGTTGATTCAAAGTCCATCACACTAAGTACAACACCATCCTGGTCCTTTATACCTTGATGCATTGTACTTATGTGTGTTATCAAACATAAGGTAAGTGACCTTTTTAAAATCCCAATCCTTGATAAGCAAATCATCCATTTCTCATCATCATTTCATCATCATCATCTCTCATAAAGTTGGCTTGTTGGATCCTCTTATCATCATCTAATGTCTTCTTTTCCGCACTAACATCACAACATGAATAGTTAATCATCATCACCAATGCATTCATCCTGCATCCATAAACCATTAGTATTCTACATATCATCTCACATGCATAATCATCATCATAATATAGATCTATTAGTCTAAGCATCTCATAAATCATCCATTGCATAATAATCATGGCGTACCACATCATCAATCTCATCCATCTCACATCATATCATCATTTAAGTTGATATAGATTTGTTAATCTAAGCATCTTAAAATCATCTCATTTGCATCATCATCCATAACCATCCATTTTGAACCTCTTTATCGTGAGATCGACCCTTAAATTGAATCTTTTTGCTCAATCTCTCGAGGGGGCAATGTACCAATGTACTTCTTTCCACTGGGGCAATCGAAAAAATCAGAATTTTTTTGAATTTTGATCGCAACAAGTTATTCTTTGAACCAATGCAACAAGTACATTGATTCAAAGAGGGGAAAAATGTAGGCATGCAAAATTAGCATCATGCATTAGGTCCACTCATCAAATTAATCAAGTTCACCTTCATCCATTCATTAGGTAAACTCATTAATTTCAATATCCTAAGGTAATTAATTTAAAATTAAATAGAATTTATCATCTACCTTTTAATTAAATAAATCAAACATTCATTTAATTAAATCCAAATGCATTTTCCATCAATTTTTGATTTAAATAAATCAAATATTTAAGTCATAAAAGTCAAAATCATCCTAATCATCATTAAGCTAATCTAATCCTGATTAAACTAACCTAACCACACATCACATCCTCTAGATATTCCCACTTGCACAAATAAATTAATTTATTGATTTATTAAAATCCTTATTTTCCATCAACTTGGCATCAAAAAAAATATTCCTTCAAATTTGAAAATGATGACAAGTTGACTTGTCCCTTCCAACATTTCATTAATTTCCCATTTTCATGTCCCCCCCTCAAAATTTATTGCACAAATTTGAATTTGAAACTCCCTCTCTTGGGCACATCCCTCAACCTATGGCTAGTTGACAAGTGGCCTCTTTTCATTGGTCTATTTTTAGTCCCACATTCATCCATTTGGCCAATCTCTTATCAAGAAAATCTATAAATAGAGGCCTTAATCTTCATCAACTCATCTACATCTACATGCAAAGTTACTCTCTTGGTTTGAGAACTAATTTTTCTCTTCATCTCCATTGCATCACATCATTTTAGCTTTTGAGCAAGGATTGGGAAAGGGTCATTTGCACATTTGACACCAATCCAATATGGAATAGGTACTTTTTCTTGCTTCTATAGGTTTTATTTGATCTTCTTAGTTATTTTTTTGCATATTTGAAGCATGGCTTTGTTATTTCATAGAGGTATTTGTAGATTTGCATGTGTAAACTAACCCTCCTAATGAGTGTTTGAGATTGGTTCAGTTGCAGATTTAAGGTACTTCAGATAGTGAATGATCTTTTTTAGCCTTAGAGAATAAATCTATGTCTGCTAACTCTAGAATATGTGCAAGGGAAAGTGGTCTAGAGAGAAAAAAGGATGAGATGGAAGGTACTCTGGTTACTGCATTTCATGCTAGACAAGATGAAGACTATTGGGTGATTGATAGTGGCTACTCTAATCACATGACCAAAGATAAAAGTAGGCTTGCACTAAGCTTGAAAAGTATGATGGTGGATTAGTTATATTCGGTGATGATTTTGGAGCAAAGATCACTGGGAAAGGAACAATTAGTTTTCATAGAATACATAGCACTAATGATGTATATTATGTTAAGGGTTTAAAGCCATAATCTTTTGAGTATTGGAAAAATGTGTAGCAAAGATTTCAAGCTTGTGCTTCAGGATAATACCATGTGATCAGAAAAGGGTCTGGAACTATGTCTGTTGTAGGAAGGAGAACACATGGAAACATCTATCCGCTTAAGGGTGTTGATGGTCAATGCCTTGTATCTCAAGTTAATGAAAGTTGGCTATGGCATTGGAGGATGGGAAATTTAAACTTAGATAATTAGGTTAGGATTAGTTCAAGAGAGGTTGTCTGAGATCTACCTAAAATCACAAAGCCTGCTAATACTATTTGCAGAAGTTGTTAGTTGGGGAAATAGACAAGATGCAGTTTTAAAGGAAAAGTGAAATCAAATACCAAAAATTTGGAATTAATTCATACAAACCTCTTTGGCCCTACAAGAATAGGAAGCCTAAATGGTGATAGGTATTTCATGCTCCTTGTTGATGATTAATCTAGAATGACATGGGTTACTTTTCTTAGGGAGAAGACTCAAACTATGGATAAGTTTAAAGTGCTCCACGCAAGCGTAGAGAATGAAGTAAACTTGAGAATCAAGTGTTTAATAGTTGTAGAGGTGGAGAATTCACTTCTAGTGAGTTTAATGCATTTTGTAAAGAGCATGGCATAAAGAGACATTTTCCTACTCCTAGAAATCTGCAGCAAAATGAATTTGTTGAGAGAAAGAACCAAATTGTTCAGGAAGACGTAAGAACCATGATGAAAGAATGAAATGTACCCAATGTATATTGGAGAGAGGCAATAAATACTACTATTTATGTTCTTAACAGAGTTTAGATTAGAGGCAACAACACAAAGACTCCTTATGAGCTATGGACTGGTAAGATTCATACTGTGAAGTACTTTAAGGCGTTTGGAACTATCATCAAAGCATATAGATTCTTTAATAAAATATTGAGGAAGATTGTTGAGAGTGCTAATGTGAAGGTTGATGAGGATATGCACAAACCTATTGAGATAAGTGAAGTTGAACAAGATGATCCTATCTACGTGCAAATTCTTAAAGATAATAAGGAGGAAGAAGAAGAAGAAAAGATGAAGAGGAAAATTTGGAAACTACTACTAAGACTCCAAAGTATATATAGAGAAATCATCCTAAAGAACAAATGGGTATGTGCAGGATCACGATGGGCCAAAAAGTGGTGATATCATGGGTATTTATAGGGTATGTGGCTGACGACCTTTTTTTTACCCAAAATTGATGAAATGAAAAGGGTTTTTAAAGGAGATTCTTAGCTTTCCACTAATATAAATTATTCTTTACTTTGAATTTAATAAATAATTATTATTCATTTTCTATTTGAATTACGACTAAAGTCCTGATTGATAGGCTGATTGAAAAACATCTATAGCTTTCAAACGGTATAACATTTTTTGAATCTGAAACATGCATCACATTCTATGCTTTGCATACTATAATATTAAAAAAAAAAAAGAATTTCATGAATTTTTCACCAAGTTAAGGTAGTCAAACATACAAGTTTTATATTTTTTTAAAGTTGTAATAAAAAATTCATAATTAATTATTTACTTGGAAGAAAAATTAAAAAAAATATGCATCACATCGAGACATGAGTACTTTAACTATATCTAAAATATTATAAAAAAATATTATCATTTTATTATGGTTAGGGTGGCTAGACAAACACCTACTTCTTATTTTTCCCTAAAATTTAAGTACAACTACATTGAAATTTCAAATTTTGACCGAATAGTTTTTTTTTTTTATAATAAACCTAGTTGTTTAGAAACTACATTCAATTTGTTATAGATTCTATTCTTAAATATTTTTGAAATAATATAGATAAATTATTCAAATTTTTATGTCAAGTTACCTAACTCTAATTTTTCTAAATTTTTTACCACTTAATGGCCTATTTTTTCCATGATGATCCTACACATACCCAACTAATTGGAGAGAAGAGTGAAGGTGTGAAGACAAGAAGAAAAGTAGAAGCCTTGAGGTAAGTCTTCGTTTACTTTCTAAAATAGAACCTAAGTTTGTAAATGAGGCATGTATAGATGAGAACTAGATAAGAGTGATGAAAGAGGAATTGCAACAAATAAAGAAGAATCAGACATGGGAACTAGTTGCTAGAAATGTGAAAAAAAATGTAATTGGTTCAAAATGGGTGTTCAAAAATAAGTTGAATGAGAATGGAGAGGTTTCATGGCTTAGCAAGAAGTAAGATTCAATTTCTTTATCCACTGTTGAAGCTAAGAATATTGCAAGAGCATCTTGCTACACATAGGTGTTATGGATGAAGAAAACTTTGAAGGATATAGGGGTGATATGTGATGAGCCTATACGTATCTTCTTTAATAATACAAGTGCTATAAACATTTCAAAGAATCCAGTAATGCATTCAAGAACAAAACAAATATCTATTAGATATCATTTCTTGAGAGAAACGGTGTTGGAGAATGAAGTCAGGTTGGAGTATGTGCATATAAAAGATCAAATTGTAGACATCTTTACTAAGGCCCTTCCGAAGGATACTTTTGAGTATTGCAATGAGAAGCTAGGGGTCATTCACCCTCCTTCTTTGAACTAGGTGCACATGGAGGTGCATCAGTCGAGTGAATCTATAGATTCTTCATTTGTCTAGATTGATGATTGGGTCTACTCCATAGGGAGAGTATAAATTTTTCATTGTTGCAATATGAGTTGAATGGGTACCCTCTTAATGGGGAATGATTTGAGCTTTTTGTTCTTTTCCATTGATGTCAAAGGGGAGAGAGAGAGTCATGTGAAAAAAAGTAAAAGAGGAAGAAAAGCTCTTTAGGCCAGAAATATTGAGAGTACAAAAATGCTATGTAGGATAAAAGAAAGTGCTGGAATGAAATGGATGTTGTCTTTGATGGTTTTTCACATCATGTGTTTCCATCAATGACAAAAGGGGAGATCATTGCAAGTATGAGTAAGTTTTGTGGTGTTTTCATTAATGTTTCCATTGATGCTAACATAGTATAGGATGTTGTAGATTGTGAATGTATAGTTGAGATGTTGTTGAGATGTTGTGAGTACATGGATCTATCTTTATGATGTTGTGGATATGTTAACATGATGGGTTACCAAGTGTTTTTGAGAAAATTAATAAATAGATATGTCAAAGATGTGTGTGTTTATAATGTGCTCCAGTTTACATGCTCCACATTTCTTCTATGTTACTCCTATGCTTGTGTGGATCTGAAATGTTGTTTATGGGAATTTTTTTGTGATATCTCCTAGTTCGTAGCTGTTGGTTTATTGAAGAGTGAAAGTTGTGCTCACTAGTGTGTGAACTAGTTGGCATAATTGTTTGTTTGTGGATTGAGAGAAATGTTTCTACTCTAAAGTCCTCTACTAGTTTAGTTTAGGTCTTGTGAATCCATTAGAAAGCTTGTTAAGGTGGTTTCTATGCTCTGTCAAAAGTTTTCATGCTCTGGTAGTCTGGAAGGCGAGTTCTAAAGTTCCTATGTGTGTTTGTGTAGTCTGGATAGATTGGTGGAGAGTGTTTCCAGTATGAAGTTTGTTGCAACTAATAAGGATGAATCTAAAGGTTTGCAAGATGTGTTCTAGTGTGTGGTGACACATGTTTCATCATCCACATGTTATCTTATTGTTGGGAAGCATGTACTTCAAATTTCATTTGTGTTTTTATTAGGTTTGGCTAACCTGGTGTTTACACTTCATACGAAGGATTAAGAATTAATTGAGGAAGTGTGTGATTGATCTGAGGCATTGTTTTAGGTCATGGTTAAGTGTTGGTTTGGTCCACTCCCATTCATTGAGGCCACTTCATTTAAGATTACTAATTTGTACTCCGAGGTTCAATTGAGTATTGGTGAGTTGTGGCATTACATTGTTCATTCATCATTCCTTTATGCATTTTTTTATTTCAAGGTTTAATTACCAAAACGAGGTTTGATCCAGAAAAACCCATATTCTCTAACAAAAAAAAATATTCTTCTTTGATGTGTGATTCCAAGTTTTAGGTTGAATATCAAGTGGAGAACAAACATTTCCAAACTTGAAAAGTTGTCATATTTCTTGTTGGATCACAAAAAAAATTCTACATATTTTTTTTTGACTTTCGAGAGTTGAACACCTAGGATTTGGGAGTGCAAACATTGAAAAACAAAACCCAAAAATTGATTTTCTAGCACCCTAACAGGGACCCATTGTCCACTAGGTGAATGAGTCCTTAGTGAGGCTCAAAAAATAACTTTTTGCAATAGGTACATAGCATTTTACCATCTTAAAACCTACCTTTCTACTATTTTATCAGTTAGGTTTTTTTTTTTTTTCTTTTGATGTTCTTCTATGCATAATTGAATGAAATAACTAGTGAAAAGTGAGGTCCATCATATTATTAATCCATTGTGGTGAGCCCCTCAGTTTTCTTTTATTTCAAGAATGTATGAAGCAAGAACTAAATCGAATCATGAAGAAAGAAATTTGGGAACTTGTCCCAAGACATAGAGATAAGAATGTGATTGGAACAAAGTAGGTATTCAAAAACAAGATGAATGGAGAAGTTGAAGTGATTTGAAAAAAAGAAATATTTACGTTTATAGGGTATTATCAAGTTGAAGGTATATACTTTGAGGAATCATTTGCTCTAGTGGCTAGACTAGAGGAAATAAGGATGTTCTTATCTCTCAAAATTAAGGAATTTGAATGTGCATAAAAAATATGTGAAGTCAACATTCTTGAATGGACAACTTGAAGAAGTTTATAATGAACAATTAGAAGGATTTTAGTGTACCAAAAGTCTAGATTATGTAAATCAGATTTAGAAAGGATTTCTATAGAGTCAATCAAGATCCTAAAGCTTGGTATTCATGGTTGGATGGATATTTATAGCAGTAAGGAGTCTGAAGAGGTTGTGCAAACAATAATCTATACATAAAAAAAAGGAGAACAAAAGTTGATAGTTGTGGTTTATGTTGATGACAACTTTTTTGGAGGTAGAAGTGAAGAAATGTGCAAGAAATTCTAGAAGGCTATGTAGAATGAATTTGATATGTCTATGTTAGGAGAATTATTTTTCTTCTTGGAGTTGAAGATTATTCAATCAAAAAAAAGGGGATTTTTATTTTGTAGCACAAATGAATAAACAAGATGTTAAGAAAGTTTAGGATGAAAGATTGCAAACTTGTTGCAACACCTATGTTTACTAGATGCAAGTTTTCGAAGGATGATGATTGGTCGCGCCCAAAAAAGGATATGATAATCACAGTAAAACCTTTCTTGGGAATTGGACATTCCAACAAGTGACTAATATCTCTCTATGGACATTCATTTACTTGTCAAACCAGGGGACGTATACTTTAAATGGCGTGGAAAAATATATGCACTAAGAACTAGTTTCAGTCAAAACTTAGCAGAAATAAATACTAAAAAAGAATTCTATCTACGCTATAGGAAGGTATTGCAAAGTTCTTTAACTAAACTATGATTTGATTAAAATAGAAACCATAATAGCTACGACTAAAACACAAACTATGAACTGGCCTTATGCTGCAGGAATAGGCACAGGGATGGATTCTCTATGCTGCAGAAGCAATACAAGACTGAGTTTGTATGAAAACTTCAAAGATGAAAGCTAATCTAAAGATCAACAGAAAAGAACAGCTAACTAACTAACTACAGATACTTACTAAGTGGGCCCTCTTAGCAAGCATCTACTGATTACGCAGGTGTTGAACTCAGAACTTCATCAAACTTTATTCATGAAAATAGAATGGTATACATTGCTTTGTTGATATAAACTAACTAGAAATTTTGTCTCTTGTCAAACAGACTCTACTTTTCATTATCATACTAACTCTTACATGATATCTGCTATATCTCTCTATCACTATGCTTCTATCTTACTCTAACTGTCATCTCTCCCCTCACTCGCATAGGAGGAGTACTTTATTTAAAATCAGGAGAGCAACTAACTAACTAACCCTATCAAAGAAAGACGTGGAAATAAAGTGTATCCCAGAATCAAGGAACAAACTTCATAAATGAATTTATCTGTTCAACCTGATTCAGAGAGAATCTAGCGCTCCACTCTTTCCAGATTAACTGTCATTAAAAATATTTCCCAATGGTTTCGGTCAAAGAGTCTTCGCCAAAGCTTTCTCAAAGTCATGGAGGAAATGGACTTTACTGCAAGGCCGAGATCGGTTGCGCTTGACTCGATCATTCTTCAACAACCTGCGAAACAAAAGGTAACAGATGCAAAAGAAAAGGCGTATGGCACATACACAATATCCGTTCATTAATCACACATTTAAATCTATTTCATCATTCAAAAATTGTATGTGATATACCAGTCATTTAGGGAGTCAATGGGATAATAAATGTAGTTAAGTCAACACAATAAGCTGTAGGAATATGCAAATGTTTTGCTATAGGAAATCCCCATAAAAGGTTTCAAAAGAGTTTCAAACAACCACAAATAACAAAAGTAAAGGCATTAAAAGTTCATCATAATATCTGAACTATGAGCATATTTTGAGCTCATCACTGCCCCCTACTTAGCCTAATGTTGGTCCTCTAGCATTAACTTTTCTGGTAATTTCTCTAAAATTAGTGGTTGTTGCATGACTCTGAAATGGATTTCCAAACCTGTAATAAAATCCTCTGAAATCCCGACACCTTTCATACCTACGGTCCTCTAAATCATCATTAAGATTTGTAGCCTGGTGAGGATAAAGGGGCCACATTAGCACAGGAGGTCTGAATGTCAATGGCAACCATAGTTCAAATCTCTTTTGAAGTCCCAACTGTATATATTTGCTTGATCCTTTAAGAGCTGCTGTGAAATTTAGGGGACTGTGTGGTTCTGATTTTCTTTGCCCAATAGTTAATCTTTCCCACCTTTTCTCACTTTTGGTGTATGCCAGTCTCCAAAACGAATATGGTTGTGCCTAAAATTCATCATATACCTATTTCTTGATATCAAATATCTTCTCTCTAGCTGTAATATTATTAATGCCATATGTCAAAGCAAACCAGTCTTTCAACATTGCACGGGGGTTTGAAATTTGAGTGTAATGGAACAGGCTCATTCCTTTTGGCTTCCTCATATATTTCCCATTGCCTACCATAATTCGCTTCATTTGTTGCCCATGACATAAATGATCTCAAATGGATATCACCAATATACAGAAGAGGGTTCCATTATGTTTTAGATGGAATTAAGAAGCCATGTAAATAAAATTCACACAGAGAATTTCTTAACCAATTAGGGGCTGCCTGGTATGCCTCATAAAATTCTTGAGCAGTGTGAAGTATAGGATCTTGATTTCTGAAAATTCTCATTAGTTGGAACCATAAGAACTGTTCCTTAAGGCACAAAGCATAAACTTTGGGTGGTGGTCTACATTCCATAATTTAACCAGTTACTTTTAACATTTCATCCATTTTTGTTTCCAACTAAACAATTTCCTATTTCTGACTTTCAATTTCCTTTTTCAATTTCTTCCTTTCTACCTCCCATAGACTTTGTTGCATGTCAGTTTGGGCTATGTGCCAGAAAGTCAAGGTTTGTAATGTAACTGTTTCCCAGTTAGCTTTGACATATTCTAGAAACTCAATTAAAAATGTCTTCTTATACACAACAATGGATTTACAAGTTGCAGGGTGAAATATAGCTTTACTAGGCACATTCAATTGTTCAGTCAGTTCCTGCTCTTGTTGCAAGATGAATTCTGGTTGCTACGGTGGAGAAGACTGTGCTTCCTCCAAAAACTGCATAGCAGCAGTAGCCAAGTCATCAAGATTTGGTAACCCTTGTTCATTATTCCCTGTTTCTTTTGTCTCAACTTATTCCTCATCAGGAACGAATGAACTCTGTGTAGCATTTTCGGACACATTATGAGAAACATCAAATTCAGACTCTGCAGACCCTTTTGAAATAACAATAACCTCAGGTTGAGGTGAAGTAGGGGAGGTCTTACATTGTTTCCTTGTGGAAACTCTTCTTGGCACTGATGCGGCTGCAGGAGGTGTTCTAGTAGCCTTCCTCTTTCTGGTTTGCTTAGAGGGTTCTGCCCTACTAGAGGATGACGGTGAACTGGTGTTAGCAATAGGTGTTGCTGTAGGAGAGACGGCTGTAGGGGAAGGTGCTGCAGGAGGAGAGCATTTCCTTTCCTGAGAATGAGGGTCAAATTCTAGGGTTTGTTCTGCCCCAGACGACTCACCTGCCTTTCTTTTTCCCTTCTCTCTCCTAGTGGCAAACCTAGTTTGTATCCTAGAAAAGGATTCAGGTGTGAGAGCTATAGGACCAGGTGCTATAGGAGTAGATGACCCTTGCCCTGTTCTACTGGTAGACACAATTTCTTTCTTCTTTTTCTGAGGCCGTGGGGTAAGTACCCTAGGGGGTTGTGGAATTTGCAAGCTCTTTTGGGCAACAAATTATTGCTAGGAAAGAGGTGAGACATCTCTCAAAGAGCATTCAATTAGTAATTTGATAAGGCTGTGGTGAGCAATAGAATTATCTTTCCCTTGTTGGGTTCCATGGGCACTTTGTTCTAGAAATTTTAACAGAAAATTCATAATATTTACAACTAACACATGCCTCATATGACTTAATAATTTGAAATGATATGAATGCAGGTAGGAGAAATAGCCTTCACAGGTTAAATACCTGATTATGTAAGCGGCGTATTCTGAATAAGGAGGAGGCAATGATACCCGCTTGCATCCCTGCTTGGAGACTTCCAAAGGTTCATCAGTGGGTATTGAAAACTCAGCCCTTGTAGTGGCAGCATCTGAAGAAAAAATTTCTCCAATGGCTGGAAGCCAAGTTACTTCAATAATTCTATCTTCAGTTGCAACAACCGTTAGACCCCATACAGTAGCTTCCCCTTCAGAAAGGGTTCTCAAAAATTCTCCAGTAGCCTCCTCATCAAAAGCATTTAAACTTAAGAAATAGTTTAACCATCCACAGAGGCTAAATGTGTGGACTGTTTGAGGATTTTGGAATAATAATTCATGAGCTACAGGCTCATGTCGCACTAGCTGACCACCCATGTTCACAATTTTCCTCTAGCTGAACTCAATTCCTTGCTGAAAATTCAAATTCTCTGTTTCTCATTCTGCTCTGGTTTTTCTTCTATCATGCCGTCACATTTCTTTCTTTTCCAAAAATAAACTTTTTGAACAAGCAGTCTTAATCATAATTTACAAGAAAAATATGCAATAAAGAAGGACATGCGATCATATTTGGAAAGTACTAGAAGAATAATAAAGAAAGGTTATTTGCGCAGTTATGGCAGTAGCGAAAAGACAGGTTTTAAAAGGTGGATTACCCCGCCCCCTACTGAGAGTATGACATGTGTCCTCACATGTACTAAAAAAATAGGTGGAGATCGGGTAATAATGATTGGTACATGCATAGGAATAAATTAATAGAATAAAATAAATCAAATATGCGATAAAAAAAGATATGGCATACCTTTGCACACACGTGTGAAGAAAGATGACGGTGTCAGCATGAGTTGACAGTTGGGAATGATATCCTAATTAAGTGTGATGCAGATGGATGAAGTGAATGGGTGACGTGGGTGGACGAGATGAATGGATGGAATGAATGGATGAGATGGATGGATGGAAGATAAAGAAGTGAGATGGGGGCGATAAATGAGAATGGAGAAAAAGGGGTTTCCTTTTAAAAAGAAAACCTTTATTATGAGCATGCTTTTTCAAAATTACGGTGAAGCTACGGGAGAAAGGCTAAAGCCTTCGGCTGCAGGAAGAGTAGCGGGTGGAACCTGAACGAACTATTGCATGAATTCTTCTTTTGAAACTAGTTTATGGTACAGCCGGAGTCAGTGGCCATTAACTAGCAATTTGAAATGGACTGGATCAATTGTCACCAGCTGTATAGCTCCTTTGTTGAACACATTCTCAACTTCATAGGGACCAAGCCAGTGTGTTGTGAGCTTACCCTGGTTTTCTTGATATCTGGAATCATATAACAGAGCCCAATCACCAGCAGAAAATTTCTTGGTTTTTATGTGTTGATCTTGCCATTTCTTCTGTTGTTGTTGGACTGCTTCTGTATGCTGGGGGGCAGCTTTTGTCATTTCGTCTAAAACATTGAGCTGCAGAAGATGGTCCTTTGTGCTTCAGATATTTCCATATTGAGTTCAAGAGCTTTCCTCAAATTTTTGTGCTCAAATTCTATGGGCAATATGGTTGTTTTCCTATAAATTAGTTCAAAAGGTGTAAACCCTATTGTTGTTTTCCATGTAGTTCTGTAGGCCCAAACTGCTTCAGGAAGTCAATTGCTCCAATATTTTCTATGGATTTGCACTTTCTTTGTTAGGATTGCCTCAATTTCCCTATTTGTTACCTCCACCTGACCATTGGCTTAAGGGTGATAGGGGCTGGACTTCCTATGTTTGATTTTATAGTCATTCATTAATGCAGTGATTAGATTCGATGTGAATTGAGCTCCTTGATCAGTTACAAGCTCTTTGGGGACTCCAAATCTAGTGAAAAAATTTTCATACAGAAATTTAGCAACCTTATTATCTCGAGCATGAGTCATAGCTTTTACCTCAACCCATATTCCCATGCAAAATCTTTATGCTATTCTTGTAGCATTTTTAATAGGTCAGCATGTTGAGATTGTGACAGCTTGCTATTGATATTCAAACAGTGACCTGGAGACAATTCTATCTGCTTAATGAGATTACTCACAGAATCTACAGGTGATGTTTGTACCTCTTATGGAAGCAAGTTATGAAAAATTGCTGGAAGTTTAGGCAGTGAACTCTCAGAATTTGGTTGCTGCAGGAAACATTGTAGATGGCTGCCACTTGGATCAGATGAACTACATGTATCAGAATTAAACTGCAGAATTTGAAAAAGCAAAGAATCCTCATTCTGAAGTTGTGAGAATGGATCATTTTGAAGCATCATTAATTGAGCCAAAGAATTGGCTTCTTCAGTTTCTTCCCCCTCATCTGGCCAAACAAGTTGGGACAAATCTGGTTGAGGTCTAGTAGGCGGATACAAAGCTAATTTTTTTGTGGACTGTCCATCAGAAATGGTCATATCTCCAGAACGACATCCTATAAAAGCATCAACAGTTACTAACCATGGTCTACCAAAGATAACTGGATAGCCTCCTAAAGTTGCCTTAACTGATAATATTGTGAAATCAGCTAGATACTCCCAAGATTCAAGAGTGACAATTACATCTTCCACCATCCCATCAGGTTTAACTGTGGAGCTATCTGCAAGCTGCAGAACTATGGGTGTAGACCTAATGTTTGAAATATTCAAGGAGTCCATAGTATGCTTTGTCATAACATTAATGGCAGCACCTAAGTCAATCAAAACATTTTTTACAATTTGGCCATTTATATGTATCTACACTACAGGACTTCCAGGGTCAATATACTTTGGAATTACTGCATTTCCCAACATTATATTAGCTAATTTTCCTAAGACATGAATTGTTTGAGGATCCTTTTTCTTTCATCCAGGCTTCTTTAAACATGACTCTTTAATAGCTTTTCCAAAAATGGGAACATCTTTAATAGCCTGAAGTAAGGGAATTTGAATTTGTACATTTTTTAGCTGATCTAGAATGTCAAAAGTGGGTTCTTCCATGGATTTAAATGCAGTACTTTGCAACCTCTAAGGAAAAGGTGGTTTGTCTTGACTTTGCAAAGTAGGCTCCTTAGAAACTGTATCAGGTATAGGCATATGCTTAGTAGGATCAGCAGGTGCAGTAGATTCTTCAAGGGGAGAATCTAGTATTTCAGTAATTAGAGGCAGTTTTGGAGCAGGTAAAGTGGTTCCAGACCTTAAATGGATGTCATTAATGTCTAAGACATAAGCTTGATATTGGTTGGATTTGACAAGATACATAGGTTGCTGTGGCTGCTGCTGTTGCCTATTATTGGGATTTGGCAATGACTAGGTAGGCATAGGCGTTTGCTTTGGAGGGCCAGGATTTGTGGGAGTTGCTGCAGGAGGTGGCATGAGGGCCTGTGGTTGTGGCTGTAGAAGCTGCAGGAATCCAAAGGACTAGTTTTGCAATTGCTGAGGACCTCTCCATTAAGGATTTTGCTGCCAATTACCTAAAGGTGGGGTCCATTGTCCTTGTGGCTACTGCCAACCTCCTTGAGGAGATTGCCATTGCGGGGTCTAAAAATTAGGCCAATTTGGTTGAGGTGGATTCTAGGGTGGTGGTGGTCCATATGCATGTTGCCATTGGTTATTATAGCCAAAATAAGGATTATCAAAAGTTAAAGGATCTTGAGGCATACCTTGTCTTTGGGCCCATGGTCTCCTTTGCGCAATAAAGAATACTTGATCATTATCACCTTCTACTGGCTTGAAGTCAATAGGTAGTTGCTTAGCTTCCAAATTAGCCACCATCTTGCATCTGCAGTCACGCTTCTTCTGTCTGCAATATGGACAGAACTTGGCCAAAATTGCCTCAGCTTCCTCATGTTTCTTCCGAGCTTGCATGGTGTCTAGTTGTGTAGCCATATTATTAATGATGTCCTATTTGAAGTCAGACAGCAAATTTGTTATCTCCATCTGATAAACTCCACCAGAAGAAGACTTTCCCACTGTAGCATGATGATCTTGACCTTTCTTAACTATTGCTCGAGAGTAGTTAAGACATATTTTCTTTATATCATCCCAAGATAGTTGGGCTATATCACCTCCTCCCATCAGGTCCAGGGCGTCTATACAGGCATCACTGATTCCCCTTAGAAAGAGTAGTTTCTGAGAGTCCTTGTTGAGAGTATGGTTTGAGTTCCTCTTTAGTGAAAACAAAAATCTAGAAATATAATCTTCCAGATTCTCATCCTCCTTCTGTTGAATTCAAAATATGTCATCACCTTTGTTGGCACTCTTACAATATTCCATATACTTTTCAAGGTATTTTGTCTGCATGGCCACCCAACTATCTACAACACCTCCTCCAAGACTCATGAACCATCTGAGAGCTCCTTCCTTCAAGGTGGAAGGAAATAACTTTAATTTATAAGCATCTGTGTTGTAGTCATAACTGCGATAGAGGACATCAAACTCAAACAGAAAAGTTTTAGGGTCCTCTGTGATTAGGCCATAGAATTTTGGAAGTAGTGAAGAAGGTATATTCTTAAGATTGTCAGTATCTCATTAGGGAACAATGGGAAACTCAAACGCAGGAGGTGGATTATTAGGTGGGTTATTTGCCATATTTTCTTGCTGGAATAATAGGGCGAATGGATTTTCCTCAGGTTCATTGTCAGCTGGGTCAAATGGTAGCTCAATAAATAGGTTTTCAGGGAGGAACCTTCCCAGTGCATCTCTTCTTCTTCTATGCATGCAATACGTTATGAATAGTGTCTTAAAAATTTTGAAACTTTTGACTAACAAACTAAACTAATGCTAAAATGACTTCTGACAAATTCCTAGTTGGACGCCATCCCCGGAAACGATGCCAAAAATGGTTGTGCCCACAAAAGGATATGATAATCATAGTAAAACCTTTCTTGGGAATTAGACATTCCAACAGGTGACTAATATCTCTCTATGGACGTTCATTTACTTCTCAAACCAGGGGACATATACTTTAAATGGCGCATAAAAATATATGCACTAAGAACTAGTTTCAGTCAAAACTTAGCGGAAATAAATACTGAAAAGGAATTCTATCTACACTACAGGAAGGTAATGCAAAGTTCTTTAACTCAACTATGATTTGATTAAAACAAAAACCATAATAGCTACGACTAAAACACAAACTATGAACTAGCCTTATGCTGTAGGAACAGGCACAGGGATGGATTCTCTATGCTACAGGAGCAATACAAGACTGAGTTTGTATGAAAACTTCAAAGATGAAAGCTAATCTGAAGATCAATAGAAAAGAATAGATAACTAACTAACTACAGATACTTACTAAGTGGGGCCCCTTAGCAAGCATCTACTGATTACACAGGTGCTGAACTCAGAACTTCATCAAACTTTATTCATGAAAATAGAATGGTATACATTGCTTTGTTGATATAAACTAACAACAAATTTTGTCTCTTGTCAAACAGACTCTGCTTTTCATTATCATACTAACTCTTACATGATATCTACTATATCTCTCTATCACTATGCTTCTATCTTACTCTAACTATCATCTCTCCCCTCACTCGCGCAGGAGGAGTACTTTATTTAAAATCAGGAGAGCAACTAACTAACTAACCCTATCAAAGAAAGACGTGGAAATAAAGTGTATCCCAGAATCAAGGAACAAACTTCATAAATGAATTTATCTGTTCAACCCGATTCAGAGAGAATCTAGCGCTCCACTCTTTCCAGATTGACTGTCATTAAAAATCTTTCCAAACGGTTTCAGTCAAAGAGTCTTCGCCAAAGCTTTCTCGAAGTCGTGCAGGAATTGGACTTTACTGCAAGGCCGAGATCGGCTGCGCTTGACTCGATCATTCTTCAACAACCTGCGAAACAAAAGGTAACAAATGCGAAAGAAAATGTGTATGGCACATACACAATATCTGTTCATTAATCACACATTTAAATCTATTTCATCATTCAAAAACTGTATGCAATATACCAGTCATTTAGGGAGTCAACGGGATAATAAATGTAGTCAAGTCAACACAATAAGTTGCAGGAATATGCAAATGTTTTGCTACAAGAAATCCCCATAAAAGGTTTAAAAAGAGTTTCAAACAACCACAAATAACAAAAGTAAAGGCATTAAAAGTTCATCATAATATCCAAACTATGAGCATATTTTGAGCTCATCAATGATTCTTCTCAGGTAGATCAAACTCTATACTAGTCTATGATTAACATTTTTATGTATGTGACAACATCCAAACTAGTCTATGGTACCCAAAGAGTAAAATTTTTACTCTTACTATATACATTAATTCTAATTGGGTAGGATTAGTGGATGACTTAAAGAGAAAAAGTGGCAGTGTATTCTTCCTTGGAAACACTTTGGTGTCCTTATTGAGTAAGAAGTAGGAATAAAATTATTTATCTACAACATAAGTAGAATACATTTTTGTAACATCATGTTGCACTCAAGTTCTTTGGATGAAGCGTAAATTGAAGAAGATGAAGATTGAGTTTGAAGAACCTATCACCATTCTTTGTAATAACACAATTGTAATAAAAATTTCAAATAATTTGGTGATGTACTTAAGAATAAATACGTTTCAATAAAATATCATTTCTTGAGAGAGAAGATTGAAGAGAAAGAAGTAAGATTGGATTATGTGGACAAAAATGAGCAAGTTGTAGATATATTCATGAAGCCACTCCCTAAGGAGACATTTGAGTTTCTCTAGAAAAGTGGGAAGTTCTTTCTCCCTCCTCTTGATTCAAGAGGAAAGTACAAGGTGATGGGGAGCTTGGTCTCCCTGTCACAAGAAGGGTTAGTGCTCTTGTGTGGTGTTTTTTAGAAGTAGTGATGGATGGACTCAGGGGAATCTATCTAGGAAACATGCAATATACCAATTTAGGGGAGAAAGTTTTCATCCTTTTCTGTTTATGTCAAAAGGGGAGAAAGTGAGCTCAAAATGATAAATTGAGGAAATGCTATATTAAATAATGTCAAAAATCCATATCTTTCACAAGGGGAGTAAATAATACAACCAAAAAATAATTTAGATGTATTCTTTTAGGTGTGTTTTGCAGCCCCGACATATTTTTGTTTTCCATTAATGACAAAGGGGGAGAATTTTGATTATAGGCTATCATTGATTTCAAGCTTATGTCAAAAGGATTGTTGTTGACAATGGTTTTCAAAGGGTTTCAAGCCTATTAGATGAAAATTTTGTCAAAGATGAAGACGATTGTACTTGAGAACTAGAATTTTCATTTGACTTAATGTTTCAGAAGTAGGTTGTGTATTAGTGTGTAAACTATCTAATCACTTCAAGTATCATCAAGTATGTTTTTTTCATTCATAGTTCCCTTCAGATAGTTTTTTGGTGATATGACTTAGTGTGTAAGGAGTTTTGAAGTGTCAAAAGGTGTATCAAGCTATTCGAAGTTCAATGCATGCGTAGTAATAGCTAGTAGCATGCAAAATTCAAATCATGTGTGTGGAGTGAGGATAGGACCTGTTTAACATTCTCGTGGTGGTGTGAGGCATCAAGTTATTTTGGTGGAAATAATTTTTTGTTTGAACTAAATTCTATTATATGTTGCCTAGATTTTTTTGGATCCCTATCCAGAATGGAAGAATGTTAATGTAATGTTATGTATATATTCAGATGCAGTGTAATGTAATGTATGTGATAGAAGTGTGAAGAAAAGATGGAGAACTAGTATCAGAGGGTTATTCTTAGTGTGAGAGAGTGTCAACTTTGTCTTTGGTGCATATAATAGTTATATTTCTAATCCACTATTATTTCTATATTTTGGTAGGACTCTAGTGTTCTACCTAAAGTTTTATCTTGACAAGGGATTGTTTTCTCCAATAGGTTGGTTTATACATATTCATTTTAGGATTGGTGTCTTTGGTAGGTTTGTTCCTACATTACATTGTAAAATTCACTTATTTTATCCCTTCTTGTTAGTGTTTCTCACTATGGTTTTTCCCATCTTGGGTTTCCACATAAATCTTGTGTTATGTGTAATCTTGTGTTGTGATTCAATTATTAGCTTGTATGATTTGATTCTCTTGATGTTGAAAATCTATATAATAGTTGCAAAGGTTTTTGAAATTGTTTTGATATACTAATTCACCATCCCTCTCAGTAGATTGTGTCCCCTTCAAAGCGGGGAAGGGTTATGCAAGGATAGGGGCTTACCTCAGTGAAACCTCATTTTCGTGTTTCCAACTCCACAAATGGGCATGGTAAAAATCATATGAATCATGTGATTTATGGGGAATGGAGGAAAACAGATAAAAATTAAAAATAAATGATGCTATTGTAACTTACCATTCAAATTTTCATTTCTTGTTGAAATGAAGTCTCTTTTCTCATCACATAGAATGATAAATTTGAGGATACTTTGAGATCCCACAAGTATTAGTTCTTATAATAACAATCATAATCATAAAACATCTTACAATGCAAGAACATAGATTTGTTGATATGTAGTAGTAATGAAATTGGCTAAAAGAGTGTTTTAGATATTATACTCTTCAAATCACATTAATTTCCTTTAGGATGCTACAAATATTCATAAAATCAATTATGTATTCAAACAGAGAGAAAAACCTATATTTATTGTACCATAGAAAATAGGACTGCTTTCTTGAAATGGGAATAATTCATGATAAATTGGACTTAATGATTCCTTGATTCAGGTGTTGTGAGGCATTTTATGCATCTAAAATAGGTCTTTGACCCTTGCAAATTGAATAACATGATTTTAATGATGACTTGTAAAGGTGTTGTAAAGTGTTGTAAGATATTTTCATGCTTTTCTAGACTTAATGAGCCCATTTCTACCTAATTCAACATTATAAAACATATTTAACTACATCATCACATCAATCTAGAAGGCTTGTAGAATAAACTTAATGTTAAACTAGTGGTGTAGTGTGTCCCACATATTCACATTGGTTCTTGTGCCTTCCTAGGCTATGTGGACCTCATTTTAGTGTGTTAAAGTGTATTTAATCACACTTTCACATTGAATTAACTATCCCAAGCCCTAATTTACTTTTACATCATCACTAATAGGCCCCTATTACCCCCTATTGTGCATCTTGAGGCTTAAATTGATCAAATACCTGACAAAGTTGTAATTTAAACCTTATTTCCTTATCTCCTAGCATCTTAGTTGTCAAAAAGGCCCCTGTGGGACCCATTCTCCATGCATGGTGGATCAATCCCATCCAATTGGGACCCATTCACCATGGGTGGTGAATGAGTCCCATTTTTCCCAATTTTGAACTCTAAGCTAGAAAAAAGTGAAATTTAAGTTTAATCTTACTTCATGTCGGCCTGTGACGAGGTATTAATGGGTAAAATAGGTGAATTTCCTATAAATACAACCTTATTAGCCCCAATTTACATCTCTCAACTCATTTTATAACCCATTCATCATTTATCTTCTCAAGCAAGCTAGGGTTTTAACATTACAAGTCACTCAATATTAATTTTTAGACTTTCAAGAGAAAATTCTTCATGTTTTTCTACAAAATTTCAAGATCAAACATCATAGAGAGGTAATAAACTCTATTATTCCATGTTTCATTCCATTCTTTCATCATTTTGGTTTAATTACCTAAAAGGGGTTTGACTAAGGAAAACTCCCATGCCCTAACATTCAACATTTCTCTCTCTTGTATTTTTTGTTTATAGATTTAGACATTTTTCAAGATTGGAGATCATTAAGAATCAAGTTAAAAAATTTCTAAGGTCTTCTCTTCATTCAACAAGTCAAAATATAAGCAAAAACTTATTTTCAGGTTCAAAAATTAGAGTTTCAGAAGAAGACACGTATAGAGAATCAAAGTGCAGACCGAAAGCTTTGGATTCCACTTTTGAATATTCAAAAATTCAAAATTAGAATCATTCACCATGAGTGGTGACTGAGTCCCACTTCTAAGTTAATTTTTAGTTTTCTACATTTTTAGATACCCTTTTGTTCGAAACGGGTTGTGGAAAAGTTTTGTAGAACTGGGACTAATTCACCCAAAATGGAAAATGAGTCCCACAAAGCCTAAAAATTAGAATTAGTATAATTTCAAGTGTCATTTTCAACCTTCTTCTAGATCCCAGGTGCACTCTTCCAGTTTGGTTCATTTCTGTTCAGTTTTACATTCATTTCTAGGTGTTTTCTACATATCACAATGTGTTTTCAAACATCACTTGTTTCTTAGATTTTGCATTCATAATAAATCAATTTCTTAGCTTAGATGCATTTAGATAATCTCATTTAGCCTTAGGAACATCATACATATCTTAATTTGAGTGAACTACCTAGAATTTTGAGTGGGGTTTATCTCTCTCCTTTCAGGTGAAACATCCTAAGAGTGCAAGAGTAGCCTATAAGCCCTACCCAAAAATCTATGGTTCATTTTCGTGAACTTTATTTTTAGAAAAATTTCTTGTCTGATTTTGGAGTCCTTCATCATAGATCTATCCTTCCATTGATCTTTCATTAGGGTTTGCATGATTTCCTTCACATGCTAGGTTTCAAATTTTCATTCATAAAAGTGCATCTAGGTTGCATTTTGGCATCTAAATTCATGTAAATTTTCTAAAATTCTACATTTTCAACTTAGGTCTGCATCATAGCACTTAGAAAGCATAACAATCACCCAAAATTTTCTAAAACTTCTAAAAAAAGTCCATACTGGGACTCATTCACCACCTTGGGCGAATCAGTCCCTTTCGACCCCTAAAATTGCCTTTTATAAAGCTAAAAACTCTATTTTTATGCTTTTGTTTGCTGCCATTGGTTATCTATATTAGTTTGCTAACTTTCTATATCATTATATTTAGCTTACATTAGCTCATTTCCTGCATTGTTAAAATTCACATTTGCACTTCTAATCTTTCATCTTTCAGATTATTGCATAGTGTCATCAATAAATTACTTTGTTTGAAATTTGAAAAGTTTCATTTCATTTTATGTATTTACATTAAATTTTAAGTTTTCATAGCTTCTCTTACATTTAAATCATTAGACATAAGCATTATTTACATTCATGGCACTTAGAATTTTGCAATTTTCATTTTCAACATTAGTTCCTAGTTCATTTAGATCAAATTCATAAGAAAATGAAAAGAAAAAAGAAAAAACATCAAACGATCCAATTAAAAAATGATTCAATTTCAAACAACCCTCTCATCTAAGCCTCTTAGTAGTGGTGATGTAGACAGGTTAGATGAAGTTCTTTAGGACTTTATCTTTCTCACCGCATCCTCTAAAGTTGACATGAGAAGCCTAAACAAATTGATGATAACTTATCCCCCAAATATTTTTATAGTGATGACTTAGACATGTTAGATGAAGCTCTTATATACTTCATCTCTCCTAGCTCATCCACTAAAGGTTTGACACAAGAGGATACAAGCATCAATAATCATGATAATCATACTTGTTCTTCTCCTAATATCTCTCCCATTAGTGATTCTGGTATCTTGATGAAAGAATACACAATTATTGAAGATCATGCAATCCTTGCTTTCCTTCCTCCTCCTCCCCCTTCCAATGAAATTATGACACATGGAGCTAAAATCATTTCTCCTCCCTTACCTAGTATTGATAATCATGATAATCCATCCTTTTCTTCTCCTAATATCTTCTATACACATGAAGAAGATTGTTTAGTGTTAGAAGAAATTATGATGGAAGATCTATTTTAACAACAAAGTCCAATCATTGGTAACCATGAAAATCCTATTTATCCTTCTCTTGATGCCTCTCCTATGAAAAATTAAGCTATCTTGCAAAATCCAATTATGACATGTGATGAACATATTAGCTCTCCTCCTAGGGTCAATATTATAGCACATAAGAATTATACCTTAGAAAAGGCAAACAATAAAATAAATAATTCTTCTCATATCACCACTATTGTTACTCAAAAAAATCCAACCCTTAATCACCCCCTATCTATGTTGAAGTTATTTTGGAAACACCTAAGAATCCTATCATTCTTTACCCATGATTACACAAGCAACAAGCTCACAATACACCCAACCTCATTCTTCCAAATCATGTTCTTTGTGATTGTCCTTTCAAAGAAATCAACCCATGATCCAATAAACCTTCACTCAACATTCATACTATCACTCAAGATTATTCCAAGAAAACTCTACCCTTGGTACATCCTAACTTGATAGATATCTCATTAAACATGTATCAAGTAGAAACTTTGTTTCCTTATCCACATAAATAACATTAGTTGCTGCTCCTTTCCATGCAATAGTTGTAGGATCATAACATACTCACTATTGCATGTTTTGTGTGCATCGTAGGGGGCAGCATACCATCATCCATTCTAGGCTCACCCTTGTCCTGCACTAAGTGGGGGAAAAGGGTTAGAAATCCCTATCCTTGTATGTCACTTGTTGTTGTCTATTTTATCTAATCATTAACCTTTCATGAACATATAATATCAAGCTTGAGATGTGGATGACATTTCTTAAGAGTGACTCACATGTGACATACTCCCTTTCTTCATGACGTAGCTTATCAAAAACATATGACTTGGTATAGGGCTTTTCTATTAAGCTCTCATACCTTCTACTTTAAAGCAATTTCTCATAGAACGGTGTGTAGCAACTGCTTTAATGTGGGGCCATACATAGACAACATCTTTGTGCAAATTTCATGACATGATTTACTTTTTCTTATGACATGTCCTCTCCTTGGTGGTGTCATTGGGTTTGATTCCTCCCAAGAGTGTATGGTCAACTAAAGTGGCCTAATGCAAACAATGCATCCCATGGATAAAACGATCTAACTTAAGGGAATAATGAACAATTGAAGTGGCCTGATGTGAATGAGGCATCCCATGGATTATGATCTGACACCCTGACTTGCCCTCTCTTGGAGACAATAGGCATTATGCTCCCTCAGAAGAAGACCTTACATGAACAAAGAAAAATCCCCTTTAACAAAATTTTTACACAACATTCAAAAACATTGACAAAAGCATTACATTGTGGTGCCTTATCAAAGTTATCAGGAGTATAAATTTGGTATGGTTTGTATAATGGGAAGCTGACATGCTGGCATGAATTTCTCATTATATGGTGTGAAGCTGAAACGCTAGCATGACTTTCTCACTAAACCACTTCTTTGGAATATCTCACCCCATGGACGACCAGATGTTCTATGGCCCCAGAGTGAGTGCATCTTTTTCACCCCTTTCTTCTTTCCTTTAGTTTTTTCCATTGTATGATTATGTATCCTGTCAGTTTGAATTAGGATCCTAGATCCTGGGGGCTTCACTTCCTTCTTGATCTTTTTCATTCTTTTTCATATGCATTTGTACACTTGAATCTCTCTTGAATGTCTACTTTAGTGTGAGTTTGAATCAAGTTCATCCTCTCACTAAAGTGGGGGCTAAATATACCATAGAAAAATAGACCTCTTGCTTGATATGGGAATGATTCATGATAAATTGTACTTAATGAGGCCTTGATTTAGGTGTTGTGAGGCATTTTATGCATCCACACTAGGACTTGGACCCTTCCAAATCGAATAACGTGCTTTTAACAATGTCTTGTAAAGGTGTTGTAAAGTGTTTTAAGATACTTTCACACTTTTCTAGACTTAATGAACCCATTTATCCCTAATTCAACATTATTAAAAATATTTAACTACATCATCACATCAATCTAGAAAGCTTGTAGAATAAACTTAATGTTAAACTAGTGTTGTAATGTGTCCCACACATTCACATTGGTTCTTGTGCCTTCCTAGGCTATGTGGACCTCATTTTAGTGTCGTAAAGTGTATTTAATCACACTTTCACATTGAATTAATTATCCCAATCCCTAATTGACTTTTACATCATCACTAATAGGCCCCTATTACCCCATATTGTGTATCTTGAGGCTTAAATTGATCAAATACCTGACAAAGTTGTAATTTAAACCTTATTTCCTTATCTCCTAGAATCTTAGCTATCTAAAAGGTTCCTGTGGGATCCATTCACCATGCATGGTGAATCAATCCCATCTAGGTGGGACCCATTCACCATGGGTGGAAAATAAGTCCCATTTGGCCCAATTTTGACCTTTGAGCAGGAAAAAGTGAATTTTAAGTTTAATCTTACTTCATGTTGACCTGTGATAAGGTTTTAATGGGTAAAATAGGTGAATTGTCTATAAATACAACCTTCTAAGCCCCAATTTACATCTCTCAACTCATTTTACAACTCATTCATCATTTATATTCTTAAGCAAGCTAGGGTTTTAACATTACAAGTCACTCAACATCAATTTTCAGAGCTTCAAGAGTAGATTCTTCATGTTTCACTACATATTTCCAAGATCAAACATCATGGAAAGGTAATCAACTCCATTATTGCATGTTTCATTCCATTCTTTAATCATATTTGTTAAATTACCTAAAAGGGGTTTGACCAAGGAAAACTCACATGCCCTAACATTCAACATTTCTCTCTCTCTTGTCTTGTGTGTTTGTAGATTTAGAAATTTTGGAAGCTTGGTGATCATTAAGAATAAAGTTGCAAATTTTCTTAGTCCTTATCTTCATTCAATAAGTCAAAATATCAGCAAAAAACTCATTTTCAGGTTCAAAAATTAGAGTTTCGGAAGCGGGACACATGTAGAGAATTAAAGTGTAGACCGAAAGCTCCGGATTTCACTTTTGAATATTCAAAAATTCAAAAGTGGAATCATTCACCATGAGTGGCGAATGAGTCCCACTTCCAGGTCAATTTTTAGTTTTCTACATTTTTAGATACCCTTTTGTCTGAAATGGGTTCCAGAACAGTTTTGTAGAACTATGCCTAATTCACCCAGAATGGTGAATGAGTCCCATCAGGCCTAAAAATTAGCATCAACGGAATTTCAAGTGTCATTTCCAACTTCTTTCTAGATCCTAGGTGCACTCTTCCAATTTGGTTCATTTATGTTTAGTTTTACATTCATTTCTAGGTGTTTTCTGCATATCACAATGTGATTTCAAACATCACTTGTTTCTTAGATTTTGCATTCATAATCAATCAATTTCTTAGATTAGTTGCATTTAGATCATCTCACTTAGCCTCAGTGACATCATACACATCTTAATTTAAGTGAACCACCTAGAATTTTGAGTGGGGTTTATCTCTCTCCTTTTACATGAAACATCATAAGAGTGCAAGAGTAGCTTGTAAGCCTTACAAAAAATCTATGGTTCATTTATATAAGTTTCAACATATTTTAGATTAAACAATATGACAAGCTGATAATTGATTTTGAATTCATAAACATATTGAGGTTGAAAATAGATCTTGAGATTTAGGGCCAGATTAGGTAGGACATTGGTGTGGTACCCTAGTCTAGCCCTATTTTTCTTTGTAAATGTTTATTAAATAAATATTTAATTTAATTTTCTAGATTTAAATCAATTTCTCAAAAATGATAAATAAACAGGTAATTAATAAGCATAACTAGGCAAAAGAACTTAGGAAGGAGCCAAACATGGTGCAGAATTGTCAACCTGATGATAATTTGCAATGCTACAAGGCGTACCATTAAACAATGAACAACAATATCTAATAGACATCCCCTTAGTGGCTCCATAGGCCCCCACCCAATATAGTGATGAAACTAATCATAATATATCACATCATATAAATGTTAACATTCCTCATGGTCAAGATAATAGACCCATACTAGAACATCATATAATCGATAGTTCAAATAAATTAATACGTTACAATTTACCATACTATTCCAAAATTCAAGAAGCACATTCAACTTAATTATAAATTTAACAATAATAATAAAAAAAATTGTACCATATCACAACTATCATTAGACTTTTGGGTTACTCCAAGTATAATTTATCTTTGCAATCATAACAACATTGTAATATTGCTATCAAGATTCAACCATGTAGTTTTACGAGTCAAACTCATTGACCCATATTTCATGAGTAGTGCTTCACAAGAACCCACCTCTCATGATAGTGAATGGTCCACTTAGCACCCATTGCATCTAGGTGATGCTCATAGAGGTGAAGCATTGGGCCCCCTCAGGAGGTCACATATCCCAATATTGCTCCAGTTGAAACACGCTTAACCAAAAAAAAAATTCCCAAGGTTAATCCCACTTAGATTGCAACCCCATTTGCAAAACCTTTAGCAAGTGTTGTGCCTTATGAAGAAGAAATACTAATACGATTCAAATATCCTTCTTGAATCCTTATTAAATCTTTAAAATATTATTTATTAATATTTTTTTGTAAATACAAAATGACTTATGAGGTATGCATATAATAGAGGACATATTAAGAAATTTCACCATTAAAAAATGAGTTGCTTTACATTGTGCAATTTTTATAGTTATTGTGGGCTTCATCCTCATTAGAGTTGTAAGCCACACAAGACTAAGAAGGCCCTAGGATCTATCTTAGGTGTACTCTCCATCATGCTTAGTAGTCCCAATAGTTTCTAAATTAGTGGCTTGGACAAAAATTGCAATCAAAGTAGCATCAAAGTCATCATAAAGTTTCATTGTACATGACCTTGGCAACCATGGTCTTGCTAGCATCAATACCCCCTATTCTAGCTTTAACCACATGTCACACTATATTCAAAATTAAACTATGATGAGAACCTTCATCATGTTATCCATTCCCACTAGGTGGGTGACAACTTCTAACAAAACTCTTAACAAATGTTATAACCAATTCCTTCCTCACCATCTTATTGGAGCTTCAAAACCTCCTGGTATAATCATGGACCTGCTTGAGTGAACATAGATCTAAAGTTCAAAAAGATTAGGACTAGAATTTTGAACATTATTGTGGTCTCTTCAAGCACTCTACCCCCATTTTTCCAATTTGTTATTTTAAACTAGACAATGGACTCTTGCCTTAGACAAATCTTATGAAGAGATCATCAACCAAATTTACTCTCACATATTTTCCCATGTTGTCCACCAAACTTTTATCAAATCACCCTTAATTTTTTCCTAACACACATGCCTTAGATGTTAAATCATCATTTTGTAGGCTTGTCTCCTTTGATCACCTCTGCCTTCTCCAATCATCTAACAATAAAGTTATTGAACTTCTTCCAAATCAATTTTACACATTGATTGATGTTCATGTGTTGTTCCCAACCTCTCCACCATACTTTAATAAATATCTTTGTTAAATTAAAAGTTTTAAATAATATATAAACCACTTTTTTTCCACAACAACAATATAACATTAATTATAATATATTTTTTAAGTTTATTTACATGTAAAATAAGTAAATCACAATAAAAATTAAAGAAAGTAAAAAAGCACTACCTTGACCTTTAATTAATTAACATAAACCTCATTACAAATTTCTATTGTTCTACAACTTTGATAGAAACTCTTGTAGCCAACAACCCCATCAATAATTACACATATCTTTATATAAATTATATTTACCAAACTACCAGTAAATTAAGAATAAAATCTCTTTGCTGCATATTTAAATCTGAACCGTGGTGGCATAAGTACCCCTCTCTACTATTATTCATTGACAAAATGAAAATAAATAATATGACATTAGAGAACGCATCTTAGAGAACGGGATGCAAATTATATGTACAAATTTCAAAGAGTGAAGATGCAACCAAGAGAATAGGATACATCAATAGGCTGATTGACAGCCACAGAGTACTTGATTCAAAGGGTCAAGTAGTTGCAATTGAACTCATGAAACCAACCTACCCATGTTCTTAGTGTAGTAAAATCCTCTCCACCTTTGGGGCTAGGCTATTAAACCTATATTCTAGGGCTTAATGGACCCCATTGGCACGGCGACATGAAGAATGTTGGTACTAGCCACCATCTCAATGTGGTCAAACAGCTACTCTAAATCCCCACGTAGCTCCAGCTTGATGTAGCATATTGTCCGACTTCAACCTTATTACAAACTTCATGTTAACGTTTGTTTTGGCTCGTGCTCTTTCATGTCCGTTAATTAATTATTCCCCAAATCTGGTAATGGGAAGCCTATTGGTATCTGAGGATTGCAAGAAAATTATGCACATCCAGTGTTCAGTCACTTTTTCTTTTATGCAATGAGCAGATGTGAGAATGTTGGATACCCACCCTATTCTTTCCTTTAAAAAAGGAGGCATGCACATGTCAGAGGCCCAAAAAAAACACATCGAATTAATACTGAGTCGAGTCATTATTATCTCCTATCTGCTTACGAAGGCTCCATGAACGGAGAACGTAGACTATAAAAGAAACATGTTGATGTAATTAATGGAGAGGCAAAGAAGATTTTAAGATAGTAATCGAGTTATGAAAGAATAAAAGTCAGTTATGGGAAATACAGATTTCGATTATAATGATGTGATAAGAAAGTAAAGTGGCGGAATAGAATAGAGTTCCTGCTGTAGGCAATTATGTTTCGGAATTGAGAATAAAACGTCATTCATCAAACTTTATGCTTGAGGAAAAATCTTTTCCCCTTGTTGGAAAATCAAACAAATGGCATTTTTGACATCCATATAAGATCCCATAGTCAGCTTGTGTAATCAAATCGAGTATTGTCATATATATATATATATATACTTTTCAACCTAGTTATGTATATATAATTTTGAGGTCTCCATATAATAGAGGACATCTTAAGGTGTCCAGCTCTTTGTACTTTTCATAGTTAGTGTGGGCTTCATCCTTGTTGGATCTATAACCCAGACAAGAGTGATAAGGTCCAACGAGCTATCATACGTGCGCTCATCATCATGCTTAGCAGTCCCAATAATTTCTACATTAGTTACTTGGACAACAAATACAATGAAAGTAACATCAAAATCATCATAACTTCATTATACATGACCTTGGCCACAATGGTCATGCGAACACCAATAGCTCCTAGTCTTGATTTAACCACATGTCAACTAAATATAAATTTAATTTCTGATAAGAATGTTCTTAATGCTATGCATTCTCACTAGGTCAACAACAACTCTTAACAAAATTTTCAACCATGTCCTTCAACCATCTTACTAGAGCTTAAAACCTCCAACTGCAATCATAGACCTTCTTCAGTGAACATGGATCTAAAGCTAAAGAAGATAGGATGGGGGTTTTTAACATTATTGTGGTCTCCTCCCTGTTATGAAACTTGTTTCGTACTCTGGAAATTCTATGGAAATCCTCTCTGAGAAGCCTTTGGTCAGTAAGGAATCGGCCCCTAGCGCCCCTGCTTCTGGAAATATGGGGAATGATCATTTTGAGTCCCCTATTCAGGATGAAGTTAATTCTGCCCTGAATAAGCTTAAGCCTGAGAATTTGCTTAGTATAGCAGAAAAAAATACTAGTGGCCTTTTTACCGTTCTCAAATGGACCCAGAAAGAAGTGTGTGACCTAAAAGGCCATGTTACTGACCTCGGCAACAAGGTTATGGATTTGGAGCAGAAGATCAACTGGAACAGCAGAGATAATGATGAACAGGAAACTCCTTTACCAAGGAAAAAATAGCAATTACAGGAGGATAGATTGGCTAGTATCAAATGTAACATGTCCAAGACTGGAAAAAACATTAGGGCCACTGTTGCAAACAACCACAAAATTACTAGGCATAACACTATCATCATTAATGCTATGGTGGAAAAGCTTGAAAAAAATCAAAAGGGTTCGCTGGTGGTGGATTTGGATGCGGACAGGGGAGGCAGCAGATCGGCTGGTGAAGGGATTTCGACTCGTACCAGGGCAAACATAAAGAGGAAAACCCTGACTTCTTCACATACGATTCAAATTCTCAAACAAGGATTACAGGACATGCAGAATGTTGAAAAGGAAGCTGAGGAATTACTTAACACCTTGGAGTAACGTGGTGTTTTGATTGCTGGTTTTTTTGGGCGGTCCTTTTTTGGGCCCTACTGTCTTTTGGTGTTGTCATTTCCTTTTTGGGACAGCTATCTGGTTGTTTGTACTTTTTCTGCTTATCTTTTGTTGTTAATACTTCGTGGTTTCAGGTCCCTGTAAAACCTATTTTTTCTTTTTCAAAAACATTATTGTGGTCTCCTCAAGATATTCTACACTCACTTTTCCAATTTGTTGTTTTAAATTAGACATGGACTCTTCCTTTGGATAACTTTCTATTACTCTACAACTTTGAGAAAATCTTGTAGACACTAACCCCATAAATAACTACACATATCCCTCTGAATTATATTTACAAACTACAAATAAATTAAGAATAGACTCTTTGCTGCATATTTAAATCTGAACCATGATCGTATAAATCATCCCTCTCTAATGTTGTTAATTGACAAAATGAAAATAAAAAATATGATATATAGGTAATGCATATTGGAGAATGGGATGAAAAATATATACAAATTTCAAAGAGTGAAATTGCAACAAAGAGAATAGGATACAGCCAATAGGCTGATTGATAGCCACTAAGTATTTGATAGCTAGAGGTCAATTATTTGAAGGGGGGACAAGTAGTTGCAATTGAACTGAAACCAACCTACCCATGTTCTAAGTGTCGTAAAATCCTTTCTACCATTGTGGCTAAGCTATTGAATCCATAATCTAGGGTTTGGTAGACCCCATTAGCATGGCAAGGAGATTGTTGCTCCTAGCCACCATCTCAATATGGTTAGATACCTACTCTAAACTCCCACCGAATATTTTGTTATATATCTTTCCAACCTAATTTTATATATGTATAATTTTAAAACCTTAACTAATAGATTTTATATTGATCATAAATTTAAAATGACTTATGAGGTCACTATATAATGGAGGGCATCTTTAAGAAACTGATAAGAAAGAAAGCGGATTTGAGTATGAGGGCGGAATAGCATAGAGTTCCTGCTTTAGGAAATTATGTTTCAAATTTGAGAATAAAATGTCATTCATCAAAGTTTATGCTTGAGGAAAATTCTCATCTTCTTCTTCTGGATTTCTTATAAGACCCCATAGTCAGCTTCAGCAATCAAACCGGGTATTGTTATCTTTTGTCTAACAGCAATGGCTGATCAGAACGCCAACAATGTGCAAGCCGTTCGTGACCTCCCCAATCCCAACTGGTAATATTTGCAGATAAATTTCTTTAAATTGAATTGTCAATTTTTTGTCATACAAATTTCATTTTCCTTGTTCCTGAAAATGCTCTTTCATGGTTGAACATGTAATTGTTCTAAGGAAATCTATGATACCAGAAACTGTTAACATAGAATTCCACAGTTTCCCGTTTTAGCGGGCAAAACACCATTTCCGTTTTTGTAATGATTTTTTTGAAATCCACAACGTTTTTTTAGATTTTATGAAAGAGAAATAATATATCCATTTTACATATAGTCATAGTTATCGATAAATTTAGAAGAAAAAAAAAATGGCTTAAAAATACACAACTTTTAATAGATTTCAAAAGAGGAAGTTAAATCTGGTCATGGTAAATCAATTGAAGAAGAACCTTAGATTTAACTGAGGGAAAATATGAACAGCTGTGTTTTTTTTGGTATGATTTGTTTTGTTTTTTAATTTATTTATCATGAAAGTTTGATGTCAAAAATCCTAAATTTGATGGTGAATATCTGATTTTTAAAAATCATATATAATTTTCACACACACACACATATATATATATATATAATTTTCTTACACATGTATATGTTTCTATATATATATATGCACACACACACATAAAAGTTTATCTTAATTTTGACAATTTATCTATCTTTTTTCTTCTTATACAATAGTACTTTTATAATAAACTATAACAAGTGTAAAATATATTTAAAAATAATATTTAATTATTTGTAAGAATTTTATTTTTAATAATTAATTCCATATTTGTTAATAATTATTTGATATTTTCTAATAATAATTTTTTTAAAAAAAATTATATTTATGTTTCTTAATAATTTGTTTATAAAATTAATATATACAATTTAATTTATATGAAATAAAATTTTATTATATAAAGATAATATAAAAAATTGTATGATAAGTTTTTCAAATAAATTATACATATGACATAAGGTTGTTTTTCATTTTTTATTTTGACAAATTAAAGAATATGGTAACTTAGTACATCTTACCTTTTTGTTCTTTTTTCTTGACTAGCACTACATTTTCTTAATGAGAAATTGCATATGCTTTTGTAGGATTAAGAGAAAAATTACTGTCATAAAAATTAAATCTGTAAATTTTCTCTTATTAACAAATACAAACCAATCGAAAACCATAATTTTTGTCATTAATTCCTATATCTATCTATGACATAAAATTGTTTATAAATTAGTTATATATATAGTTATTTATTCCTTTTTTCTTGTTCTTATTAGATCATTTGGGTTTTGTTTTTTAAATTTAGTTGTGTATTATTTATATAGGTGTAAATATATGTTTATGTTATATAATTGTCCCATATAGTTATGGAATAATATTTGTGTATATGCATATATAGATGTTTATATATACATATATACATTATAGACACACATATGTAGTTATACATCTATGTATGCACATGTCAATATATATGTGTATTGATTTTATTTCACATTTTTATATGTCCTCGTAATTTTGCATATATAGACCTATATTTCTAACATATGTTTGTTATTTCTTATTCTCTATCTATAATTATCTACATATATGATTTTACATTTATTTATCATATAATTATCTTCACTCAATATTCAAACATATGTGCATAGATGCATATATACATATGTATACATATACATATATAGATTTATTTTTATTCATATATTATCTATATATATATATATACATAATTTCTTATTTTTCATTTTATTTTCCTTCTTCTATCATTTGATTTTTCTCTGATTTTCATGTTTTTTATATATTTATCTTCATACACATTCTTACATGTAGGTGTATATATCTAGTATATGCTAATATACAATTTCTCTATGATATTATGAAATTAATTATACATATTACATGTCTATATGTGTGTGTGCATGCACACATTTATATTTGTATTGATCTTTTCATATATACAAATACAATTATTCGCTTATACATGCACATATTGACTATAGGTGTATATATTTCCACATTCTATTACAATATCATATATATTTGTATATCCTTATATATAGATATGGATATATACATATGATTATATATTCACATAATACACCCTTTTACACTCATATATTGTTATCTTATATATGCATACTCAAATACACTTACATATTTATTTGTATGGGTATGTTTTATTAAATTTATATATTCTTATATATTTTCCATTCATTTATTTTTTGATTTCTCTTTCTTCACCTCCTCTCCCTCGTGTTCATCCTATAATTTCCTCCTCCCTAACTCTTTTTAAGGTTTCTTCAACAATCGATTCCTTCACTCTGCTCTACCTAATTATGGATTCCTATGTGTAATCTAAATTGTTGATTAAAAGTGTACATAATTATAGAAGTAATCATTTTTACCATAATGTATTATGTTTAATAGAGGCACTAATGTTTACTATTTAAAACTATGAAAAATATTCTTGTGTGGAATGAATAAATGGCTGGAACAAGCAAAAGATGTGAAGATGTAGAGGAGTCCCTCTTAGAAATTGCTTCCTTTATAAATAAAATTTGTAAAGGAAAATATATTCTTAGAAATGAATTTTTCATGAAAAGTAGTCATAGAATTCCATGAATCCATTAGTAGAATTGCCATCAACTTACAATAGTTTGAAAATAGAATTGAGAGGTATGGACCTGAAAATTACTAGATTGAATGAAACTTGCTTGGAAATATGATTACAATTATGGTAAAGAGGAAAGGGGTGAGAAAAAGAGATAAAATGGAGGCACACCTATTAAATCATTTCTTTCTTTTCCCACTATTTATTGAAATTAAATTATTTTATATAGTAAGAATAAATTTATTAGATGTGCATGATGTACCACCTTCTCTTCATCTTCCTATTTTCGAGGAATTTTACAAAAAGATAAAATGTTCATGTAAGTGGGTGAAAATGAACTTGGGATTGAAATATTACAATATATGGTTTGAGTTCTATGGTGACTTCATTGGTGTTAGTAGTTGGATCTTTGACATATGTGTGAATAAAAGTGATCCCATTTGTTTCTTTTCCATCCAATATTTTGAGGTGATTAAAGGTATATATGAGGAAAAAATATAGCCACTACATGAGTGCATGATGTACCTATTTTGTTGTTACGAATATTTCAAAAAGAGAACACTCTAGCAATTTCTTCTCATTGCAATTCTATTTGTCAAAGACACTAAAAATCAACATCTCGTCACACGTCAACTATTTTGAACTTGAAGGAAAGGGATATATCCCTCTATTTGAAGTCACTAAATAGAATCCTAATAACACTAAAACTAAAGGAACCCTTTAAACTATGACTAACTGAGAATGAGATAACCAAAATTCTAAATGAGATTTTTGCATTTTGATGGCTGCTAATACTTTAATATTTAAAAAGGTTTATATAATTTAATGCTATGGATGATTATATATTATGATTCAATAGTGTTTGGTTATGTTTTTAGACTATTTTTTTTCTTTTGTGTGATCATCATAAAATGTAACTAGAAACATTTTTTTAATATTTTTTTTCATATTTATTATAAGCAATAGAGTATATATTGGTTGTTAAGTTAGTATTTTTAGTTTAATGGTGAAGTTAAGTAGATAATATTTTAATAAAATCCCCACACATAATGAGTAAAAGCTTTTTTTCATTTAGAAAATTGTGTAGGATATTTTTACACCTAAATTTAGTTTTTATAATTGAAATGAAATTTTATAATGTCAATTATACTCTTTAGTTTACAATTTATAATTTTATAAATATAATTAAAAATATATTTTGATAAATTTAAATATAGTTCAAAAGTTATGAATGCTTAGAAAAGAGATTTTTTTTGTAAGGTTATTTTTTAATTTAAATTATTAATTTAAGTATCAATTATATAATTTTAAAACATTAACTAATATATTTTGTAATAGTTTAAATTGCATATTTATATCTTATTTAATGTTTTAGATCCACTTTGATTATAACATTATAATAATTATCATATAAATGATATAATAATTAAATTATATATAGAACACTTATGGGGAATCAATACGATATGTGTTCCCCTTCATTAATGGATTCGTGCTTTCCAATTTGTATTTGTGATTCACTTAGATAGGTTGAAGTGAAAATTTTCTATTATTTTTTCTTGGAAATATTGATAGACATCTTTATTATTTTGGATCACTTGCAACAATTATGGTTTGGTGTTGTAAGTTGACTTGCAATAAAGAAAATTTTATTTTTATTTTCTTGCAAGTTATTCTTGTTTCCAACATTATATTTGTTTTCCCTTTACAAAATTCATGCTAGTTATGTTGTCTAAAGCTTAGTATAGACATGGGATTGTGTATCAATTGTAGTTGGGTGATGCCATCAATTCTAATAATGCCGAAAAAAATATTTGAGTCCACCATGTCTTGCAAATAAAGTAACTTATGTAGACCTTGAGCATGTTATGTTATTTTCATATGATATTCCAATATAACATATATGTTAATTGTTTTGAATAGCACTACACTTCAATTTTATGGACACACCTATATAAAAAATTGAGGTATGTTGTGCAAAAGGAAATGTGGGAGAACTTCCCAAAATTGTATGAAAGTTAACTTTATCAAGTAGTGATATCACTAAAATTAGTAACCATAATAGAAAGGGATTTACTGAAACATTTTTTGGATACCATGTAAATTTCATATAAGAATGGGGAGGGCACAATACAATATTTAATATTATTTGCCACATAATGAGGGCCCACATGTGAGGGCCCCTCCAATTCATGTTATAGGGGCATTAAAAATTACTATTGAGTGTGACTTTAATTTGTATCATATGGAAGCTAAGCAATTGTGGGGCACCTCATATATATAATTTTTGGAATGTGTTGAAACCTTATCCTTACACTATAAATGTGATTTCTTGGTACTTGGTAAAGATTGATCTCCTAAAATGTTTGCGGTTTTGACACATTACAAATAAAGGTTGTTTGTTATATAGGATTAGATATATATATATATATATATATAATCTATTTATGTTAGGAGTTCAACTCTAGTATCTAGCACCATCTTTTCTTCATCCAACAATGTTGTAGCACATTAGATTTTGTATTTTGTTTAACATCCCCTATAAACATTATCTTCTTGTTAAATTCTTTTTAGAGTGAGGAAGAGCCTTGGAAGTGTAGAATTTGAATCATTGACCTCTAGATGACAAGTAATAACTGATTGTTAATCAATCTACTCCTCATGCCTCATTCTCTAAGTTTGATATCCATTATTTGGACTTTGTAAATATTTTCTATAAATTCACCATATGTCTTTTCTTTATTTCTATTTTGTAAATGAACAAAAAAACATTAGGTAGCGGTATATATTCCACCTTAATTTACATATTAATATGTAACAAAGGTACTTTATTCATAATTTAGTAGCGGCCATGCAAATCTACTTTTCATTATTTTCTTAAGCATGTGTCCTTATTGATGGGCTTGTTGGCTATAGGGGTCTTTGCCAAAGCTAGGGATTAAAAGAAATTTGATTTGATTTGATGAAACACATGACTTGTGATTAGATTTTCTCCTAGTTTTCTTGTGGGATTGTTTTCCATTCACATGTCTTTACAATTTACAAATAATAATTCTTTTGCAATTTTACAAATAGATTTAATATTTTTTGTGGATTGTGTTTCTCCTCAAGCAAAAATTTATTTCTTGAACTCAATATTTGAAAGTTTAAGTCAAAGATTAGATTGAGTACTATTTGAAGAATCATTAATTGTTTTATGTTCATCATCCTACCATGTCTTGCCTCACTTTAGAAAAGAATATATATGTACTCTCATTAAATTGTAAGTGATCACTAATTTCTCCATGGCTAGTAAGAGTATACTCTGACGTTCTTCATTTCTTAATGTTATTAGGATGCCAATCACCATATCAATTTCTTGTTTCTATGTGTTTTAATCATGATTTGAATCCATGTTTCCAATTCTATGGTTGTGCATTATTTTTCAATAAATAACTATTTAAATATTGTATTGCAATGAATGGCACTACATTAAATTCATTCAAATTGATTTGATACATCGCAAATGATTCTTGTATGTAATGAGTAAATGGCAGGAGAGATCCCAACGACAGGAGATGTATCGCCGCTTGGCTAGTGGAAGTTGTATACCAACTCCAAAAGAGCAAGGAAAAGGAAGCAATGGTCAACGAATGGTGCAAATCACTTAAGTTTGAGGTATTTGAAAAAATAACAGAAGTAGTAGAAGGTAAAGAGGTAATATTTGGGGCCGTTTTCAAGTGGATAGGTGAAGGCGAAAGAGGTGGAGATGCAGAGGAGCTTCAAATCCCCTCAGAAGTTGTTGCCTTCAGGGGTTCATTTCCTGAAGGAAATTGTATTCTGAGAAAGGAAAATGATCACATTTGGAAAGCAATCACTGCACGCCTTGATTCAATTAGTAGAGTGGATATCGGCTTACAATACTTGCAACGCATTATTGACATCCCCGGACCTCATAACATCTGGATTGCAGGCCATCTGGTGGGAGCTTCCATTGCAATGGCCGTTGCAAGAAAAATGAAAAAAGAAGACAGAGCTAAAGTTGAAGCACATCTCTTCAATCCTCCCTTTCTTTCCCCAAGACTTCCCAAGGTGAAATTCTTTGAGACGGTCGGAAAAGGTTTAGCAGCTGTGCGTGATTTTTGGCGTTCCCATGCTTTTGTTGCGCCCAATGTGTTGGATTATATGATGATAGATGACGAGATATTAAGTGGCTTATATAATGATTTCATTGGGGTTAGTGATTGGATCCCCAACATATATGTCAATGATAATGATCCCATTTGCTGCTCTTACATCCGCTATTTTGAGGTGATGGAGGTTATATACAATCAGAGAAGTCAGCCCCTCCATGAGCGCATGAAGTACCTCTTCTGTTTTGAAGTAGCCGAAAAGAGAACACCCTGGCATTTGCTTCCCTCTGCTATGCTGTTTGTCAAACACACTAAAAATCATGATATTAGTCAGTGGTTGTCGAGGAGCCTCAAACTTCAGGGAAAGAAATATGTCCCTCCAATTGAAGCCCGGAAATAACTGTGGGCAAAGGAGGAGATAACGAAGACCGGAAATGAATGTCTTGCATTTTCATGGGCACTAATAATGTGTTGTAGGCTTCTAATATTGGAATTATAAATAATTTTAATACTATATAGTATTATATATTATAATCCGGTAGTGTTCTCTTATATTTCTTGATCTTTTGATTTTATCTCTTCATTGATGATTATGGAAAGTGATTAGAAATATAAATTGCTGTTTTATTGGAGACTTTGAGTCATTTCTATTAACAATGGAGTAGAATGAATTTCTACTATTAAAAATTATGGTTTTAGGGTCAAGCATATGGGAAAAGGATGTGTTTAAATGAAGCTTTCTTAAACTTTACGAAGATGAATATCCAGAATTCATAAAAAAAATTACGAGTTACCCTTCTTCAATCAGTGGTTCAAGCTCTTCCTATTTATAGAAGTTTTGTTCACGTAGTTCCTGTTTATTTTCTTAAAGAATTTGATGTTCTATCACACCAATTTCTTTGGAGTGGTAATTTGTAGACTTCAAAGTGAAGCCTAGTTCGATGGGAAGTTGTATGTTGTCCAAAGAAGGAAGGGGGTCTGGGTCTTCGATTTGCTATCTGGAATGGGCAAGCTCTAGCAGCCAAATTATACTAGCGATGGTGCACAATTCACAACCAGCTTTGGGCTTGGATTCTCAGACATAAGTATTTATCTAGTGTAGATCAGGTGGATGTTGGCTTCTATCCTTTGGAGGGAAGGGGCTCTATGATTTGGCACACTTTGAAAACTGGGGATCAATTGGTTAAGAAGGGTCTTTCTTGGATCTCCAATCGGGGCTTTGAAGCTCTCCTTTTTCTGGATTCCTGGGATGGTAATCCCCCTTTGCTTTCCATGTATCCACATTTGCAGCCCCTCTATGATTGGTTTATAGCAGCTGGTTGGAATAAGGTTATGCATTATAAGTGTGTTCAGAATATAGGCCTAACTGTGGGGTACAGATGGAGGGACCCTTGTGAATGGTTGTTGGGTGGTTTAGTGGAGCATCAGAATGAGTTGGCTCAAATTCTTGCTTCTTAGGAGTGCAACTCTTTGGTTGGGCAGGATGTTTTGGCTTGGGGTAGTACTTCATCGGGAAAATACTCTATTTTTGTAGGATACTTGGAGCTTCTTAGGAAAATGTTTGAAGGTATTAAGGTCCCTTGGTGGAAGCAGGTCTAGAGTAAATTTTCTTGGCCAAAGCGCAACTTTTTTATGTGGTTGGTTGCTCATAATCGGTGTCTTATGTGGGACAATTTATGTAAGCGGGGCTTCCAAGGTCCCTTGATGTGCGTTTTGTGTCGTACCAATGTGGAATCTATCTCTCATCTTTTCTTGCAGTGTTCCTTTGCTAAATAAATTTGGCACTTATGGTGGACAGCTTGGGGTCAATCTTGTTGGCATGTTTCTTCTTTGAGTGAGTTTTGGGCCTGTTGGGGGAGAGCCCTTGTGAGGACCTCTTTCCTTCAGGTGGCCTGGGAAGTGGGTCCCTCTTTTATTATTTGGCATATTTGGTTGGAGAGGAATCGTAGGATTTTCAGGATAGTAGGATGGTCTTTCAACATTTGTGGTGGAAAATTGTTCATTCTCTCCAGGAGACTGTCTTAGCGAAGTGTGATTTTTCTAGAGGTGTGG
Source organism: Sequoia sempervirens (assembly GCA_007258455.2). Taxonomy (NCBI): domain Eukaryota; kingdom Viridiplantae; phylum Streptophyta; class Pinopsida; order Cupressales; family Cupressaceae; genus Sequoia; species Sequoia sempervirens. Next base: position 314,337,275 of record VDFB02353493.1, on the reverse strand, counting down.
ATCTTGGAGATGTAGCTATTTGTACTCACCTCACTTTTCCTTTTCAAGGCAGTGCCCCGCCATTTGTTGGCCAGGCTATGAGGAATAGATGTAGACACCCCCTGAGGAGAATCAATAGGGAGGGTCGTTGGACCCCTCCTCCAAAGAGAATTTTCAAAATTAACACCGATGGTTCTTCACATGGGAATCTTGGTGATGCTGGTATTGGTGGGGTTGGTCATGATAGTTTTGGGGACATTCAATTTATTTTTTCTATTTATAAAGGCCTTCAAACGAATAATCTTATGGAGGCTCTGACCATCTTGTGCGCTATTAAGCGTAGTTGTGTTCTAGGCTAGAGAAGGATCATTTGTGAATCTAATTCTCAGGTGGTGGTTCCTTTTCTTACTAAACAATAGTTTGATGGTGTTGGTTGGCACTTGCAACTAGTTATTAGATAGATTCTATGGTTGTGTGGGTCTTTTGATTCTGTTGTTTTTAGGCACATTCCTAGGGAGTGGAATGGGGTTGCTGATTGTTTGGCCAAATGGGCTTCTGATCAAATGAATGCTTGGAATATTGTGGATAAGGGGCAACTGCCTCCTGAAATGGCTACTATGTTAGGTCATTTAGTGGACATTAATAGGGCTCTTTAAGCTCTTTGTGGAATGGCATGTCCTTCTTCTCTTATCTTTCTTGTTCTTGAATAAATTTTTACCCCTCTTTTAGTAAATAAACTTACATATTTTTTGATTTTGAATAAACACATTGGTTGTTGGGTATTCTATGGGTACAAGAAAATTGATGATGCATATCAATTAGATTAAAGGATAATTATAAATTATTAACAAAATTTGTCTCAAGAAAACTCTAAGAGGTCTTAGAATCAAAGAAAAGACTTATACCATATAAACATTTAAATGTCTATTTGTAAATGTATTAGAATTTCTTTATATGCCTTATTATATTTTTCAACCAAAACTACTCCATCATATCATGTCTATACTTTTGAAGGAAACTCCCAACATTTTTGGTTGTATTATGAGCACAATATAAACCATTAATAGTTTGTAGTCCATATTTATTTATTTTTTTGATAGAATGGCTTATGGAAAAATTGAATGTAAATTTATTATAATTTTTTTTAACATTTTATATCACATTATGATAGATATATCTTCAAGAAATTCAATTCTAAAAGAAAGAATGTGAAATAATTTTTTTTTAAGATGGGCTATTATAAATAGAAAAAAATAGAGAGGGAAGAGTCAATAAAAAGAAAAAAAATCATAAATCATTAATAAAAAGTAAAGAAAAAATAAAAAGACAAATAGAAACAAAAGATAAATTGAAAGAAAAATATTAAAATGTAAAATTTAAATCAATTATATGTATAACTATATATTTATAATATATATATATATATATATATATATATATATATATATATATATATATATATATATATATATATATATATATATATATATATATATATATATATATATATATATATATATATATATATATATATATATATATATATATATATAGAACAATACATGTAAAAATGAAAATATAAAATAAATAGAACAATAGATTGAGAATACATACAATACATAATTAACTGAAAAATTTCAGTTATTATTTAATTTCTTGTGGAACCTTCTATATTGGAGAAACATGTTGCTCATTCAATAAAATGTTTAAGGAACGATGTGCAAATATTAGGATGACCACAAGAATGTTGACTAAATTTTGTTTAATTTATATGAATTCAAAATCCCCCAATAGTTGATGAAATCCCTCATTCGGCAATTCATGAAAAATCTACCAACTAAAATCCAATATAAACCCTTCCAATAATTATTCGATATCCTCCCACGAGAGAAGAAAACATATTATCACAAATAGAAAACAAAAAGAGAGAACTTGAGACAATAATTAAAAATTTGAGAGATCCATTGGCAAAAACCTTCAATTGATTTACCCTAGCCACATGACTAGAATCTATCATCTCTCACATAGATTTCATAAGTGACCAAATTAACACTTGGTAAAGAAAGAGGGAACAATCAAGACAATATTATTTTGAAAATTTATCCTACTAACAAATAAAATAAAATAAGTATTGAAATATGACTTGTGTGCATTGTTCACTAATCCACGAACAAATACACCAATACACAGTAGTTGAAGGAGGTTCCCTATTGATTAGTCCCACCATGAAGGGTTACGGGATAATTTTTTGAATATTTGGTGGATGGGTTTGAACATCCCCCATGCAATAAAAATGAGGTCATGTAGAACTTTTAAAAGAAACTTTATTGTGAGTATGTCCTCAATGAGATACCTTATTACTTTTACATGCAAGAGTTTGAGAGTAAAGATGGGGCTTTTGCATAGGATAGAATAGGGGAACAATGTTCCCAAAACTAGGCATCAAAACCCCTCACTAGATGAGAGATTGAGCATGTCACATCCCTTTGGTTTTGAAAGAGGGCATTGAGGTTGAGACCGTATAGTCCATTAGCTCACTTACTCAAAATATTTTACAACACACTATACCTCTAGCATAGGGTGATTTTCGTGAGTCTTTGAAGTCTTGATATTCACCTTACTTATTTCAAAATTGCAGGACTCTTTCTGATTATGGGTTTGGGGATTATAAGGATGCACTTTCCTAATAGTAGGATTCATCTTTGTTGGATTAGATTATTGATAGATGAGCAATTGAATTAAAAAAGATCACTCATAGATAGGTAAATTAACTCAAGGTCAAAATCAATTTATTACATTTCATTTTGAAATGTAAGATTAACTAAATTACTAGATTGATTATAATAAAATTTCAGGGTTAGAGTTTTCAATTTGCTTTCGATGGTCTCCAACTCATCTCCAGACACTGCAACATAAATATAACTCCATGTACTCACAAGACTTCCTTAACATCTCAATTACACATGCACACAACCTGCAACAACCCATTTTCCTCTTTTTCACAAATTTTTCAATATCCTCAACATATAGCTGACATCAATGACAACACCAGCCAGTAGAGATTCCGATGACATCAATGGCAATACCTTCAAACTTGCAACAATATTCTTATAAAAATTATATTTACATAACTACCAATAAATTAAAAATAAGGTCTCTCTGTTGAATATTTAAATTTGAAAGTATTTATTCATTGACAAAATGAAAATAAAAAATGTTACATACAGAAAATGCATATTAGAAAACACGATACAAAATATGTAGAAATTTCAAAAATTAAAGACGTAACTTAGAGAATAAGATACAACCAATAGGCTGATTGATAGCCACTAAATACTTGATAGCTAGAGGTCAATGATTCAAAGAGCCAAGTAAATGCAATTGAACTGAAACCAACCCATGTTATAAGTGTAGTAAAATCCTTTTCAACTTTGTGGCTAAGCTATTGAATCTATAATCTATGGCTTGGTGGAACCCATTGGCACGGCGACATCAAGAATGTTGGTACTAGCCACCACCTCAATGTGGTCCAACACCTACTCTAAACCCTCGCGTAGCTCCAGATTGATGTAGCATATTGCCAGACTTCAACCTCATTACAAACTACATATTAACGTTCGTGTTGGCTCGTGCTCTTTCATGTCCATTAATTAATTATTCCCCCAATCTGGTAATGGGAAGCCGATTGGTATCTGAGCATTGCAAGAAAATTATGCCCATCAGTCACTTTTCCTTCAAACGCCATCTCTCAAGAAAATTATGCCCATCAGTCACTTTTCCTTCAAACGCCATCTTTCTTTTGGTATTTTGAAGCAATGATCAGATGTGACAATGTTGGCTACCCACCCTATTCTTTCCTTTAAAAAAGAGGCATGCACATGTCAGAGGCCCAAAAGAAACACATCGAATTAATACTGAGTGATTATTATCTCCTATCTACTTACGAAGGCTCCATGAACGGGGAACTTAGACTATAAAAGAAACATCCTGATGTAATTAATGGAGAGGCAAAGAAAAATTTAAGATAGTAATCAAGTTATGAAAGAGTAAAAGTCAGTTATTGGAAAGACAGATTTCAATCATAATGATGTGATAAGAAAGAAAGTAAAGTGTCGGAATAGAATAGAGTTCCTGCTTTGGGCAACTATGTATCAAAATTGAGAATAAAACGTCATTCATCAAAGTTTATGCTTGTGGAAAAATCTCTTCTTTCCCGTTGGAAAATCAAACTAGATGGCATTTCAGCTTGTCATGTAATCAAACCGGGTATTGTTTTCTATATCTTTTCAATTAATATATATATATATATATATATATATAATTAATTAATTAATTAATTTTAAAACCTTAATTAATGTATTTCATATTTGTCATAGATATAAAATGATTGATCAGATTTCCATATAATGGAGACCATCTTAACGTGTTCACTTCTTTCTACTTTTTATAATTACCATTGGTTTCATCCTTGTTGGATCTATAACCCAAACAAGAGCGATGAGGCCCAAGGATGTGCATTCCCTATCATGCTTAGCAGTCCCAATAGTTTCCACATCAGTTGCTTGGACAACAAATACAATGAAAGTAGCATCGAAATCATCATAACTTCATTATAAATGACCTTGGCAACCATGGTCTTGCCAACACCAATGCCCCCTATTCTAGATTTAACCACATGTTGACTAAATATAAATTTAATTTCTGATGAGAACCTTCTTCATGCTATCCATTCCCACTAGGTGGATGACAACTCTTAACAAAATTTTCAACCATGTCCTTGCTCACCATCTTACTAGAGCTCAAAACCTTCAGTTATAATCAAGGACCTGCTTGAGGACCTGCTTGAGTGAACATGGATCTAGAGCTGAAGAAGATTAGAATAGGGGTTTTCAACATTATTGTGGTCTCCTCAAGACATTCTACCAAATTAGAAACACAGACTCTTCCTTTGGACAGTTTATAAAGAGATCAACAAGTAGAGTTAGTCTCACAAATTTTCTGATTTTTTCCATCAAACTTATATCAAATCACCCTTAACATTTTCTTTTCACACATGCCTTGCATGTTATATGATCACTTCGTAGGCTTCTCTCCTTTCATCATTCATTCTCCAGTCACCTACCAATAATGCTACTTAATTTATTCCAAATCAATTTGATGCATTGATGGATGTTTATGTATTGTTCTCAATCTTCCCACCATACTTCAATAAATATTTTTATTAAATCAACAAATTTAAATTAATATATAAACTATTTTTTACAACAACAATATAATATTAATAGTTATATAATTTTTAAGTTTATTTACATTTAAAATAAATAAATCCCAAAAAAATTATAGAAAGTAGAAGCCACCATCCTGACCCTTAAGTAATTAATAGACATAAACCTCATTACAAATATCTATTACTTTAGAACTTTGAAAAAAACTATTGACAATAACCCCTACACATACCCCTCTGAAATTATATTTACAAACTACCAATAAATTAAGAATAAATACTCTTTGCTGCACATTTAAATTTGAACCATGGTGGTATAAATATCCCTCTCTAATGTTGTTATTAATTGATAAAATGAAAATAAAAAATATGACGTAGGGAATACATATTAGAGACCGAGATGCAAAATATAGACAAATTTCAAAGAGTGAAGTTGGAACATAGAGAATAGGATGCAACCAGTAAGCTGATTGATAGCCACTAAGTACTTGATAGCTACAAGGAGTTGCCAATTGAACTGAAACCAACCTACCCATGTTCGAGTGTAGTAAAATCCTCTCTACCTTTATGGCTGAGCTGTTGAATCTATAATCTAGGGTTTGGTAGACCCCATTAGCATGGCAACGTGAAGAATGTTGGTACTAGCCACCATCTCAATATGGTCCAACACCTACTCTAAACTCTCACCGAATATTTTGTTATATATATATAATATTAAAACCTTGACTAATATATTTTATATTGATCATATGTATAAAATTATTTATGAGGTCTCCATATAGTGGAGGGCATCTTTAAGAAACTGATAAGAAAGAAGTGGATTTGAGTATCAGGGCGGAATAAAACGTCATTCATCAAAGTTTATGCTTGAGGAAAATTCTCATCTTCTTCTTCTGGATTTCTATATAAGACCCCATTGTCAGCTTGAGTAATCAAGCCGGGTATTGTTATCTTTTGTCCAACTGCCATCAAACCGGCTATTGTTTTCTCCAGCAATGTCCAAGGCTGATAAGGACGCCAATAATCTCCAAGCCGTTCGTGACCTCGCCAAGGACACCAACTGGTAATATTTGCAGATAAATTTCATTAAATTGAACTGTCAATTTCTTATGTCATACACATTTCAGTTTTCTTGTTACTGATATTTTCAGATAGTCATAGTTATGATGAAGAAAAATAAATGAGTTTAAAAAAATTCAATATTCAATAGATTTCAAACGAATAAATTATGTCTGATCATGTTGAAGATGAATCTTAGATTTAGCTGAGGGCAAAGACCGCAATAACAGCTCTGTTTTTCTATCTATGGTTTTGCTTTTTTTTTTTTAATTTATCATGAAAGTTTGATCCTAAGCATCTTAAATTTGATGCTGGATCTTGCCTATCAATAAATTTTTGTTTGTGATTATTCATTTCAGAAGTGTCCTTTCAATATAAAGAGATTTCTTATATTTAAGAATCATATATAATTTTTCCCACACATGTATATGTATGTATATTTATATATAAATACATATAAAATTTATCAAAATCTTGACAATTTATCTATATTTCTTCTTCTTATACAATAATAGTATTTTTACAAGATCTATATTCTATAAAAAATATTTAAATTAAATTATATTTAGTTTTTTACTATCTTATTTTGAAAAACAATAATTTTCTATTTTCTAAAAAAAAAAAAATCTTTTTAAAATTACAATCTAATATTTTTATGATTAAATTTTTAAAATATAATATAATTAAATTCTAACAAGTTTAAAACATCTTTACAAATAATAATGTTTAATTATTTATAATAATTTTTTTTAATAGTTAATTTAATATTTTTTACTAATAAATTCAAATATTTTTTTAAAAAATTCTATTTATATTTTTAATTTTTTATAAAATTAATATATGCAATTTTATTTATATGAAATGAAATTTTATTATATATAAATGATATAAAAATGTGTATGATAATTTTTCAAATAAATTTGACATATATATATATATTATAGGGTTGTTTTTATTTCTAATTTTGACAACATAGAAGAAAATTATAGAATATGGTAACTTAGTACACCTTACCCTCTTGATCTTTATTCTTGGCTAGCACTGCACTTTCTAAATGAAACATTGCATAGGCTTTCGTAGAATTAAGAGAAATTTACTGTTGTGAAAAATAAATTTGTAAATTTTTCTCTTATTAACAAATATAAATGAATAGAAAACCATTTTATTTCGTTAATTCCTATATCTATCTATGATTATTAGACATAAAATTATTTATAAATTAGTAATTTATATATAGTTATTTATTCCTTTTTCTTGTTCTTATTAGATCATTTGGGTGTTTTTTTTTTTAAATTAGTTGCATATTCTTTATATAAGTATAAATCTACGTATGAGTTATATAATTGTCTAGTATATTTATGGAATAAGATATGTGTATATGTATATATAGATTTTTATACATACATATATACATTATAGACACACATATAATTATACATCTATAAATGCACATGTCCACACACACACACACACACAGATATATATATATATATATATATACACACACACACACATACATATCTTAGTAATACATATCTTTCATTTCTTATTATTCCTTTTATTTTCCTTCTATTGGTTGATTTTTCTCTCATTTTCATGTTCTTTTATATATTTATTTGCATACACATTCTTACATGTAGATGTATATATCCTAGTATATGCTAATATACAATTTCTCCATACAATTATTAAATTAATTATATATATATATTGCATCTCTATGTGTGCAGGAGCATGCATTCATTTATATTTGTATAGATATTTTTATATATACAAGTACCCGTATTCACTTATACACATACATGTTGACTATAGATGTATATATTTACACATTCTATTACAATATCATATATTTTTGTATATCCTTATATATGCATATGGATATAAATATGATTATATATGATTACACATACTCAAATACACTTACATATTTATTCTTATGGTTATACTTTACTAAATTTATATATACTTTTTATTTTTATATATTTTTCATTAATTTACTTTTTCTTTCTCTTTCTTCACCTCCTCTTCCTCATGTTTGTCCTAAAACTTACTCCTCCCTAACTCTTTTTAAGGTTTTTTCTACAATCAATTACTTCACTCTCCTCTCCCTAATTATGGATTCCTAAGGGTAATCCAAAATGTTGATTAAAAAAATACATAATTAATTCAAGAAGTAATTTTTTACCATCGTGTATTATGTTTAATGAAGGAATTTATGTTTATTATTTAAAACTATGAAAATTATTCTTTTTTGGAATGCATAAATGGTTGGAACAAGCAAAATATGTGGAGGTGTAGAGGAGTCTCCTTTAGAAATGCTTTCATTTATAAGTACAATTTGTAAATAAAAATATATTTTGAGTAATGATTTTTTCATGATTACAAACTAGTCATGAAATTCCATGAATCCATTAGTAGAGTTGACATCAACTTAGAATAGTTGAAAAGTATAATTGAGAGGAATGGACCTCAAAATAACTAGTAACTAGATTGCATGACACTTGCTAGGAAATATGATTGCAATTGTAGCTAAAAGAGAAAAGGGATGAGAAATGAGATAAAATGGAGGCACACCTACTATATCATTTATTTATTTCCCCATTAATTATTGAAATGAAATTATTTTATATGTTTAAGAAGAAATTTATTATCTAGAGGTGCATGATGGGCCACCTTTTCTTCATCTTCCTCTTTTGGAGGAAGTTTACAAGAAGATAAAATTTTCATGTAAGTGGGTGGCAATGAGCTTGGGATTGAAAGATGACAATATATGGCTTGAATTGTATGGTGACTTCATTGGGGTTAGTGGTTAGATCTATGACATATGTGTGAATAAAACTAACCCCATTTTTTTTCTTTTACATCCATTATTTAGGTGATTCAAAGTACATATGTGGAAAAATTATAGCCACTCCATGGGTGTATGGTGTACCTATTTTTTTTTTAAAGATTCTAAAAATAGAACACTCTAACAATTGCTTCCCACTACAGTTCTATTTGTCAAAGACACTAAAAAAACATCATCTCTTCATAATGATCATCAAAATATTTTGAACTTGAAGAAAAGGAATATATCCCTCTATTTGAATTCACTAAATGAAATCCTAATACCATTAAAACTAATGCAGCCCTTTCAACTAGGACTAAATGAGGAGGAGATAACCAAAATTCTAAATGAATATTTTGCATTTTCAAGGGTACTAATGCTTTACTATTTATGAAGGCTTATATAATGTATAATATGGTAGTGTTTGGTTGTATTTTTAGATTTTTTATTTTCTTTTATGTCATGATCATGGAATGTGACTAGAAACATTTCTTTTTTAAATGTGTTTCATCATATTTATTATAAGAAGTAGAGTATATCTTTGTTGTTAAGTTAGGACTTTTAGTTTAATGGTGAGGTTAAATAGACGATATTTAAATATAAACTTCCCACACATGATCATTTAACTTGATTAAGATAGCTTTTTAAAATGTTAATCAAAGTTTACAATTTTTATGTTTCATTTTCTTTGATAGAGTGAAAGGGTTTTCATTTGGAAAAGTGTGTAGAATTTTTTTATGCCTAAATGAAGTTTTATATTGTCAATTAAACTCTTTAATTTATAACTTTTTTATTTTAAATATATATTTAAAAAACATATTTTGATAAATTTAAATACAATTCAAAAGTTTTGTCTATTTGAAAAAACAGATAATTTTTTTGTATGTTTATTTTTCAATTTAGTTATAAATTAAAGTATCAATTATATAATTTTAAAACATTAACTAATGTATTTTGTAGTAGTGTAAATTGTATATTTATATCTTATTTAGTGTTTTAGATCCACTTTGATTATAGCATTACAAATATAAAAATTAAATTATAATTGATATAATTGTGTATTAAATTATGCTTGACATCCCATATCTCAACCCCTTGTATCGATGATATCCAAATTTATATTTTATGTCCTTGTATCTTAAATTTTTTACTTTATATTATATCTAGAAGAATTGACTCAACCCAAGTCACTTTTGTGGGAACAAATCTAAATCATTTACTTTTAAAATTGAAAATTCAAATTTCTACATCACCAACTATTGTTTGTAACTATTCTAAGATAAATTTAGACATATTGCATGGATTTTTGTGATCCATTGTTGTAATTAAGGGAATTCAATCATTCTTTTGAAATCAATATGGGGAATAAATACAATATTTGTTTTCCTTCATTAAAAAATATGGATTCATGCATTCCAATTTGTATTTGTGATTCAATTAGATAGGTTGAAATGGAAATTTTCAATTATTTTTTCTTGGAAAAATCAATAGGCACACTCTATTATTTTGGATCACTTGTAACAATTATGGTTTTGTATTATAAGTTGACTTGTAGCAATTATTCCTATTTTGTTGCAAGTTATTCTTATTTACAACTTTATATATATTTTCCCCCTTTTTAGAATTCATCCTAGTTATGTTGTCCAAAGCTTAGTGCAAACTTGGGTTTGTGTATCAACTGTAGGTGGGTGAGGCCATCAATTCTAATAATGTTAGAAAAATATTTGAGTCCACCATGTCTTGCAAGTTCAATTACTTATGTAGACCTTGAGGGTATTATCTAACATTGGACTTCAATTTGATGGGCCCACCTCTAGAAAAAACATTGAGGTATGTAGTGCAAAAGGAAATATGGGAGCACTTCCCAAAAATTGATCAAATTTAATTTAATCACGTGGTGATATCACTAAAATTAGAAACCATAATAGAAAGGGATTTATTGACACATTATTTGGATGTCATGTAAATTTTATAAAAGGATAGGGAGGGCAATATATAATATTCAATATTATTTTCCACATAATGAGGGCCCCACATGTGAGGGCCCCTCCAATTCATGTTATGGGGGCATTAAAAATTTCTATGAAGGGGGCTTTAGTTTGTCATATGGAAACTAAGCAATTATGGGCCACCTCATATATATACATTTTGTAATGTGTTGAAACCCTATCTTAGGCATTATTAAGGTGATTTCTTAATATTGCGTAAAGTTTTATCTCCTAAAATGTCTATGGTTTTGAAACATTATAGATAAAGGTTGTTTGTTTGTTATATATAGGAAAACTTGTTTTGTATTTCATCATTATTTATTTAAGTTAGGATTTCAACTCTAGTATTTAGTACTATTTTTCTTCATCCAACAATGTTGTAACATGCTAGATTTTGTATTTTATTAAACAATCACTATAAACATTATCTTCTTGTTAAATTATTTTTAGAATGAGGAAGAGCCAAGTAGAAGTGTAGGATTTGAACCATTGACCTCTAGATAAGTAGTAATTGGCTGCTAATCAATCCATTGCTCATGCCCCATTCTCTAAGTTTCATATTCATTATATGAACTTTGTAAATATTTTTTGTAAATTCACCATATGTTTTTTCTTTATTTCTATTTTGTAAATGAACAAAAATAGTAGGTAGGGGTATATATTCCCCCTTAATTTACATTTTAATATGTAGCAAAGGTACTTTATTCGTATTTTGGCCGTGCAAATATACTTGTCATTATTTTCATAAGCACATGTATTTATTGATGGGTTGGTTGGCTATAGGACTTTCCACCAAAGCTAGGGATTAAAAGAAATTTGATTTGATTATGTTTCTTTGTTTGGTTGAAGCCCACTATGCTCTATTTTTTATTCAATCATATTTCATTTGATGAAAAACATGAATTGTGATTAGATTTTCTCTTAATTTTCTTGTGGGATTGTTTTGTATTCATGTGTATTTAAAAGTTACAAATATTATTTGTTTTGCAATTTTACAAATAGATTTAATTACTTTTGTGGATTGTACTTCTCCTCAATCAAAATTATATTTCGTTAACTCAATATTTGAAGGTTTAAGTGAAAGATTAGATTGTGAGTACTATTTGAAGAATAATTGTTTTAGATTCATCATCCTACTATGTCTTGCCTCACTTTAGAAAATGATATATATTTACTCTCTGGTTACTAATTAGTCATGTCTAGTAAGAGTATACTCTGGATGTTCTTCGTCTCCTAATGTTATTAGGGTGTCAATCACCATATCAATTTGAATCCATGTTTCCAATTCTATGGTTGTACATTATTTTTCAAAAAATAAGTATTTAAGTATTGTAATGCAATCAATTGCACTACATTAACTTCATTCAAATCAATTTGATACATTGATATGTTGATGTGTTGTTTCAAAAATGATTCTTGTGTGTAATGGGTAAATGGCAGGAAAAATCCCAACGACAGGAGATGCATTGCCGCTTGGCTAGTGAAAGTTGTATCCAAACTCGAAAAGGGCAAGGAAAAGGAAGAAACGGTCAAGGAATGGTGCAAACTACTTAAATTTGAGGTATATCAAAAAATAACAGAAGAAATAAAAGGTAAAGAGGTAATATTTGGGGCCGTTTTCAAGTGGATAGGTGAAAGCAAAACAGGTGGAGGTGCAGAGGAGCTTCAGTTCCCCTCAGAAGTAGTTGTCTTCAGGGGTACATTTTTTGAAAAAGCTTATTTTCTGAGAAAGGATAATGAAAACATTTGGAAGGCAATCAATGCACGCCTTGGTTCAACTAGTAGAGTGGATATCGGTTTACAACGCTTGCAAAGCAGTATTGATAGGCACGGACCTCACAACATCTGGATTGCAGGCCATTCGCTGGGAGCTGCCATTGCAATGGCCGTTGCAAGAAAAATGGAAAAAGAAGACAGAGCTAAAATTGAAGCACATCTCTTCAACCCTCCGTTTCTTTCCCCTAGACTTCCCGAGGTGAAATTCTTTGAGATGGTTGGAAGAGGTTTAGCAGCTGTGCGTGATTTTTGGCGTTCCCATGGTTTTGTTGCGCCCAATGTGTTGGATTTTATGATCATAGATGATGAGATATTGCGTGGCTTATATAATGATTTCATTGAGGTTAGCGATTGGATCCCCAACATATATGTTGGGGATAATGATCCCATTTCCTCCTCTTACATCCGCTATTTTGAGGTGATGAGGGTTATATACAAGAACAGTAGCCAACCCCTCCATGAGCGCATGAAGTACCTCTTCTGTTTTGAAGTAGCCGAAAAGAGAACACCCTGGCATTTGCTTCCTTCTGCTAAGCTGTTTGTCAACCACACCAAAAATCATGATATTAATCAGTGGTTCTCGAGGAGCCTCAAACTTGAGGAAAAGAAATATGTCCCTCCACAGCCTTAAAAAGAGTACTATTTCCAGCAGAAGGCAAAGGCGGATATAACGAAGACTAGAAATGAATGTGTTGCATTTCTCATATCCCCTACGAACCTTGATAAATCTCTTGCATGACCCCTAATCCCGATGTAATTTGGATTAGGATGGATTTTCAGATTTTATTATGTGGACTTATATATATGTGTGTGTCGTGACCCCTAGTCCCGATGTAATTTGGACTAGGGGTGGATTTTCATGTTTTATTATGTGGATTTATATATATGTGTGGGATGGATTTCAGATTTTATCATGTGGACCTATATATGTGTAGGATGGATTTTCAGATTTTATTACATGGACCTATATATATATGTGTGTGTCATGACCCCTAGTCCGGATGCAATTTGGACTAGGGGTGGATTTTTCAGATTTTATTATGTGGACCTATATATATGTGTGTCTTAATTGCGCATCTTGGATGTTAATATTATTGAATATGATTATTAATCTTACTTTTTATTCTAAATTTAATGCATCGAATTGTTTAGGCTAACGCGGACTAATGACTTGGTTGTTGGATCTGTGTGAGGTTTTTTCGTTGGTTGTAGGTATTGGGGGTGCAAGATGAGGTCTGGATGAGTGACAAACAACCAGTAATGTCATTTTAATGTCAATATCTTTGCTCATAAATTACATCAATCCAAGGTTTGTTCTATAGACACCTAAACTTGTCCACGCATTTTCATATAGATCCACACTTGCATATTTTTTCTATTCCCTATTAAGCTAATTTTCTTCTAAATAATTAAATAATTTTTTATTTAATTATTTTCCCTTTCAATATCCATTTTCCTTTCATTATTGAATAATTTTATTATTTAATTAATTCCCCTTCTATAGGTCCCATTTTATTTTAATAATTAAATAATCTTGTTATTTAATTATTTCCATCTTTCCTCTCCCATAATTAAATATTTTTCACAATTATTTAATTACCCAACACTCCTCTCTCCTAAATTAAATAAATATTTAATTTTTTCACCTTTCTTCTTAAATAAATAAAATAAATATTTATTTATTTCCTCAATATTGGCTACTAAAATTAAATACCTTTATTTAATTTTAGCTCCTTGATCCATGTATTTTCTCTCTCATTAATCCTCCACCCTTGATTAAATTAATTTCTAATTTAATCTCCACTCTTGATTTGTTTCAAGCAAAGCATATAAATAAATACCTCATCTAAGCCATTTAGAGAACGCATCTCATTATCTCACCTACATGCTACCATTTTCATTCTAGCACTCTTATTTATCAGGTCTCTATTATTTTCTATCTACACCTCAAACATGCATTCACCTATCATATCAAGATTCACAACATAGCATTCCAAGATCAAGATCAACGCAATATAAAGGTTATAAAATCAAAGGTTGAGGGCAACAACCGTATCAACAATCCATCTTCAAGGTGACTTTATTCCATTTCATGCATGCATTATCTTCTAGCTCTTAGACACAATTGAGGTTTTATGTTGAATGTGGATTGGATATAGTTTCCTTTGTTATCTATTTTTTGCATCATACATTTGGGTGAACCCTATGTGAACCCCCTAACTGAGTTTTGGAGTTGGACCCACTTCACTTGATCTAGCTTTCTTTTTACAGGGTTTGTTAGCTTTTTGTTTCAATTTTTATTCAATTTTTGGACAAAACTCTAGTTCTCAAATATTTTAGCATATCTTTCAAATGGCCACAATATTTTTATGGATTTTTAGCTAACATTTATGGATCGTCAAAGGAAGCTACAAAAGAAAATTTAAGGGTATATCATTATTTTTGGGTGATTTATGATTTCCCATAAATCATAATTTTTGGATGCAAATCAATGAATTTTTTGGAAATTTTTGCATTTTTGGAAAGCTCTTGAAATTTTAGTGGGGATCTTTTCTTTACAGATTTATTTTTGAGCTGAAAAATAGTGATTAAAAATCAAATCTTTGTTAATTAGGGTTTTTCCATAATTCCACATTTTTGTGTGAAATTTCATTAGGGGTCTATTCTTTGTATGTTTATTTTTGGTGCCAATTTTTTTTTAAAATCGGACTTATTTTGACTAGGTGAAAAAAAATGGAATTACAATATAGTAATGAGCATGTTTTCAATATACATCTATTTTGTTGAATCATAAATTATTTTATGATCTTTGTAGGAGTTTTATTGACACTATCAAATTCAAGTTTTTTTTTTTTTGTTTTAATCTAACCCTCTAATATTAGTGATCAATTATATTTTTAGGGTTTTTCTTTTTTGATGGTTTTGTTAATGTGCAAAAAAATAAACTCTTCAAAGGGAAAATCAGATCAATTGGACAAAAATTTGGAGCTAAAGAAAATCTAGGTGCACACTTCTCAACTCAAATCTTTATTTTAATCTTATTTACAACATACATTTCAATTTGGATCTATAAAGAACAAATTTCTTCTCAAAATCATACTTTCAATTTGGGCTTCAAAAGAATAAGTGTTTCCATTGTTTGGTGATCTTTTTTGTGCTTGGAGGTGTGTATTCTCTTCCCTCTCATTTATGTATAATATTGGGAATTAAAAACACTCTTGAACACTCTCATTTTCACATGAAACATTTCAATTTCTAAGGTTAATGAATATTTCTTGTGTGATAAAATTGTAAGAAAGGGGGACCAACCACACCAAGGCTCCAGGTCACAGAGAGTCAACAATAGAGGGCTGCCCTAACTTACCTCACTCTAATAGGTGTTTTGGGATGAGGATAGAGAATGAAGAGCACTCTCAAGTGCTTTTATCACTCTACAGACCCAAAAATCCAATTGGGGGTAGACAAGCTAGTTTCTAGAGTCCAAACTGTAGCTCAGACAACCCTTTGTCCGAGGATGGTAGTGTGGGACTTGGATGACAACATAGTGCACTGGCGTCTCTCTAGCGTGCTGACGTCTGTACAACCTAAAAATGTAAAATGCAGTAATAAAAGCACTAGAAGCCTACTAACAGCCTAGCTAACTAACTTTAATGAAATGAACAAAATGATAAAGTAAGTACATAGATAAAAACAAGGGTGATGAATACCAACTCACTAAAGTGGTAGTTCACCAGCGAGCTCTATGCACAGATTCACCTACACACAAGCAAGAGGGGAAAAATGTTGGATTGTATAGGGGTTTTCCCTAGTCAAACCCCCATTTTGGTGTTTACACCTCCATGGACAACTAGAAAATCCATGATGTAGAAAGTATGAGAAAGGAAATTAAAGGAAAGAATTAAACACTATGAAAGATGCAATGCTACTCTATCGAACCATGAAAGGAAAAGAGTGATGCAATACCACCTCCACCCAAAGGCTCTTAAATCCAATGAAGGAAGAATGCAAGCAACAAACTTGGCAAATTTTCCACAACCACAACAATCATGAAGGGAGGTCTTACATGACTCCAAGCTCACAACTTATATGGTAACACAACATGTATAAAGGTGGAGTTGATGGAGTGACAGGCTTGCTTGTTACAATTTTAAATTGAGTCGTGAAAAGTGCTTAAAAGAGTGAAGTGAAGTTGCTTGAATTGTGAAGAAGATGAAGTGAAATACTAAAGAGATGAAGTGATTGTGAAATGAATACCTTTGAAGGTCAAAATGGAAGAGAGGAGTCATTTTTGGGTTAACTGGTTGCATAGAGGTGTTACAATTCACCCCCAATGAGGAGTGTAACATCCCTACAGACTATAGAGGAGAGAATCTATTAGGGACGATAATGTGCTATGTAGATATCCATGCGTCATTCTCACATCCCTTACAAAAATTCCACCACCAATACACAAAACACATGGTAGGTGGATGTAAGGTAGGTGGGTGATGTGGAATTTCACCTTCGGTTTTGATTTTATAAGGTGAGGGTATGCGAAAGGAGAACTTACACAAGGGGTGCAAATTCACTCCTATACATTTTTACCCCACGTTAGTGAGAACGAGTATCGATGAGTGTTCAGTAAAGTAGATTGAAGAGTTAGAATTGTATACTTGAACCATCAAGGAAGAAGACCACAATCTAGCGAGCTTGAAAGCACATGTAGGAAAAGGACTTCACAAATACTCTCTCTTGAGGAGATTCGAACAAAATGACTTCGTAGCTCCATAGAACTATGAAGTTGCACAAAGTACACTAAAGGCCCATAGACCAATGATGGAAAAATCCCATAGGAAGAAAGCGCTTCATAGGCCCTCGAACATGCAAAGAAGATATTCCCCTAAGTACACTCTCATGAAGGAATCCCAATGTAAGGTGAATCCACATAGTCGGACTGGAAAGTAGCTTCACAAGTGCACCTGCAAAGCAACATGTTAATTCGTAGATAAAACATGTTAGAAAACAAAAATTAGCCACACAAGAAAACAAGTAGAAAGTCACACAAACATTCAAAAAGGTTGAAAATATTTCAAAGGGGTCCCTTGGGAACCCTTCAAAAGAACAGGGGTCCACTCAAGGGACATGTTCAAAAGTGTAAGAATGTTTTTCACAAATCAATTCATCTTCAAAGAATCCTTTTGAAAGATGTTCACTTCATCAAGTAATTTGAAAGGAGGAAAATGCCCCCTTGCGAGGGGAAGGTTGAGGCTTCTCCAATAGGAAAAGTTGCTTTGTCCTTAGAGGAAAGTCCTCAAGTTCGTTCTTTGTGAACCCATGACGAAGGAAACACATTCTGCTAGGGGTCCAAGCTGAGAATGTGACTTTTGAAAAAAAATTAAAATATTTTTGAGAAAATATTTGTTGGCCATGAATGCATTTTCTAAAGATCAACATTGACATGATAGCCCCCTCCTTAGAGTAGTGCATGTTGAACACAATGTCATGTGACATCCTAAGGAGAAAAAAACAAGAATGAAAAAGTGATGTTTTGTCCCATGGGATATAGCGATATTTGACCAAGATGATGTTGTTGCACACACAAGGGAAAACACATGATCACCACAACATCACAACTCAAGCAAAGAAGAGGGAAAGATAAAAAAAACTACAAAAAGAGACAATAACATCACAAACAAAGGGAAAAGGGGGGATCTGATATTTTGGGGTCAGAGTTGCTCATAAATATATATAAGTACAATAATAGTATATAGATGAACTGTCATCAACCCGTTACTATATCAAACCATGTGAAGAATGCATGAGAAGACAAACTAAAAATTAAAAAATTGGGTCAACATGGAAGGGAAGCCTAAATGCCCCCAACACTTTGCATCATCCCTAATTTGTTGAAAATCAATACACATAATAGAGGAAGTTCTATGACACATAACTCATGTATCTAAGCACCTACAAGGGTGAAAAGGGTCATCCAAGAACACATAACACAAGCATGAGGGAACACATCAAAACAAACACACACCTAATCTAAAGGTAAAGAAGAGGTGCCTTGCTAACACTCATTGACCAAGAGGTCATTTGCTTCCCAATCTAGATCATTGTACGGGGAAGGGAGATGAGCTTGGAGTGGTGGAATATTAAGGGGAGAAACCTCTGACCCTCTCGTAACAAGGGGAAAGGAAGGAGACTCTTCAGCATCTCCTCCACTCGGTTCTTATGGAGTGAAGGTCAGCGATTTCAGAAAGATTTCTGGCAAGGCTAGGACCTCATCCAAAAATTTGAACATGAACGTCATGGGAGTGGCATGTGTTACCTCAATGGGCGAGGGAGGCGGTTCCCAAGATTCACTGTTGCACTCACCAAGTGACTCGGGAGCAGTGAGGAACTCATGGGATGCTAGAGCTTCATCTATCACAAGGATGGTGCATGCCAATGTAAAACCACCCTTTGAAGGGGGTGGACTCCTCTTTCGTCCCCCATTGCTAACGAGGCCATTCTCCACCTTCCACCTTGTCGCAGGGTGTGAGACCCCCATAGATGAGACAGTAGGTGCATAGGAGGAGGAGAAGACCACAAAAAACACCACCGATGTGTTCAACATATTCACAGCCTTAGAAAATGGTGGGATGTATGGAAGGGACACCAAGAGAGGCGGCTTGACCGAAGGAGGAATAAACACCTGCACCTTTTTAGGATTGAGGGTGTTTATGCTCCTAGCGATAGACAGAAGAAAAATAAAATTGAATTGAACCAAGGTAGAGGGGACAGGATAGGAGGAGACAACAATAGGAGGCGTTGAAATAGGGGTGGTCGACTACCCTTCCTTCCTCTACAAAGTGCTCTGCTCAGTCACTAGTGCCTTTCACCGATGCTTGCACTCACACACAAGATAATTTCTATGACTTCAGGAGCCAAAGAATAGAAGCTAAGATGAAATAGAAGGCTCCTCCTTAGCTATATGAGTTTCCATCATAGCTATTTTTGACTGGTGGAGAGACTATTCGATGGGAGCAGGAGAAAGAGATTGAGAAATAGTGGGGGAGTCAACTCTAATGCCTCAGTGACAAGACTCTTCCCATTCACTGCTTTAGGAGTAGGAGTGGTAGGAGGCTAGAAAGGCTAAGACATAGAGGATTCCCCAAGAGGACCTTTCCTTCTACCATATCGAATGAGCCTAGGAACTCTGGGTAGAATGGGAAGTTCAAATGCAAGACGCTTGGGCTTTCGCCAAGCGAAAATCATAGGGTTCTCCCACAAACATGGAGTAGAATCCTATGATGCCACAATAGTTCAAGAGCAAGTGTTAGGTTGGAGAGTGGAATAGGAGAAAGAGGAACCTCGAGAGCACTTCTCTTCTTCCTTTCTACACGCCATGGTGGCATCACTGTTAGCTTTCAGACATACCCTATGTGAAATAGCATAATTAGATGGAGGGTATCTCAACTTAGGTGTTAAGCGACCTTTCTTGTACTTCTCATAGGTTTGATACAAGAAATCCATCCTAGGTAGAAGTGAACCAATGGGTATGGGCCAAAAGTGATATAAAGAATAACTTCCATGTGCAACCGGTGGTTTGTAACCAATGTCATGGATCACATGCGTTGAACCCTCATAGATAAACTTTACACATTTATGCATGACTGAGGGAATTGCATTCATAGTGACACACCATGGGATACCTTGTTTAACCTTGAAGAGTTTAGACCCCAAGATTATGTCTATATACATGTAAAACTAACTTAACACCTATCACATCTCATAATCACCCCAAAATGTCTTAGAACATCTTAGAGTCAACCCCAAACATCTCAAAATATCTCAGAACATCTTTGGATCATCTTGAAACATCTTGTAATCATCTTGGAACATCTTTGAAACATCTTGGAACATCTTTGAAACATCTTTGAAACATCCCACAACATCTTGGAATCATCCTGCAACATCTCAGAATCATCACACAACATCAAATAGCATCGAAAACCCTATTTCCTCTATTAATTAAATAATGCAGCGTTATTTAATTAATCCATGTTTTCATCATTCTCGACAAATTAAAAAAAAAAATTATTTAATTTGTCAGAAATGATGAAAAAGTGAATTAATTAAATGACACCAAATATTTAATTATTTCACTAAATCACTTTATTCCCCTAAGTTGATTAAATTATTAAATCATAATAATTTAATTATGACACTTTTCCTCCAAAATTTGAATAATCAAATCAAACTATTCAAATCAATTATCAAAAATCAAATCAAACTAACGCAACTCTATTTGAAAAAGTAAAACTTGAATTGCATGTTCAACTCCAAAAAGGAATTAATTTATTTAATCAATTAATTCATATTCCTTACCCACTTTCTAATTGAGAAAATTATGGATTGCTAACTGAGCAAATCTAATTTGCTAACTAAACCATCAATTTCCTAACTAAGCCTTGTCTGATCAATCAATTCCTGACTGATCAATCTAAACCCTAACTAGCTAATCTATTCCTCAATCACACAAATTGTGCAATGAACTTTGCACAATATTATCATTTCTAAATCCTCTCAACAACTTTTGACTGTTGATCTGGATATTCTGCAATGCGATCTTGATCGTCGATTCAAAATCTATTTTTCTAAATAACAATCTTCTCTCCTCACAAAAAAGGATCGAATAATCAACATACCTTATGCAATGAAGTGTTGTCACAATCACCATTGATAGAGCTTCAATCTTTTTTCGATCAACCAAGCATCATTCATCCAACTTTTGCACATGAACTTTTGAGGCTTCACTATGATAAGAACAATCCAACATCAGGCGAATACACTCCACTACTTGATGGTAAAACTATGTTTATTGTTTGCATTTTTTTTGCTAATCATAGATTTCCTAATTATGTTTCCAATAGCTTATTTTCATTCCATATGTGTAGGATTAGATCTTAGATTAACGTGTTTGATCTTAGCTAAGGTTTTTGATTTCAACATATAGGCTCTCAAGGATGCCAATCATATCCCCTTAGTGGATAGCACAGTTATAAGAAAAATAACCAAAACCCTAGAGATGCCAAACATCCCACCCATGTTCTCACAAAATGATGGTCAACCCAAAGAGAACCCCTTGTTCAGAAAATCAACTCACGTTGAACAAGCAACACTGGCACACTATATCAAGGAGAGCCATCATAGTATAAACCACAGAACAACAATCCTCCTCACAGATAGTCAATGCCATAGAATACCTCAAATATTAACCCTTCCTAGAGCAATCAATACCTTCAACAAGGTGGAACATAGGGTCCACCTACAAATAATTAGTACCTTCAATAGGGTGGAACACATGGTCCCCCTCTAAGCAATAAGTACATTCAACAGGGTGGAACACAAGGTCCCCCTTTGAACAATCAATACCACCAACAAGATGGACCACATGGTCCCCTTCTAAACCAACAATAGCCACAACAAGGTGTGCCATAAATCACCCTATTTTAGTTGACCCATTAACAAGTTGTCCCACTAATGCATCAAGAGGGTAACCTTTAGTTTAGTCCCTCCAAAAAGAAAGGTGTGCCATAGAGCAACCTGAACTACAATCATCCCATCAACAAGGTCTCCCAATAACACATCAATAGGGTAACCTTTAGTTTAGTCCCTCCCAAAAACAAGGTGTTCCACAGAACAACCTTCTACAGTCACCCCAACAACAAGGTGTCCCACTAACATATCAACAGGCTAATCTTCAGTTCCATTCCTCCCAATAGCAAGGTGTGACATAGAGAAACCTTTTGTAGTCATCCCATGAACAATGTGTCCTGATAATGCATCAACAAGGTAACCTTTAGTTTAATCCCTCCCAACAGCAAGGTGTGCCACTGAGCAACCTTCTGCAATCATCCTACAAACAAGGTATCTCGCTAATGCATCAACAAGGTAACCTTCAATACACTTCACCACAGCAACAAGGAACTAACCCACCTTACACCCAACAAGGACCTAACCTGTTCTATGTCCAAAATAATTACCATGGTCCTATACCTTCACAATACCCAATAGATGACTCAAACATGGTGAGAAAACAAGGCCATTATATATAGAACTCACAAATGATTGTGCCAAAAGGAGACATGGAAATGAAACTAGAGGCCATCACTCAACAGGTAGCAAGCATGCAAGCTAGAGAAAAAAATAAAACTTATACCATACAAGAAATATTCCCATTTCCATTTGATCAATCTATCACTACAATACCCTTTCCAAAGAATTTTGAGATACCCAAGTTTGACAAAAAATATAAAGCAAGAGGGTATCCAGTAGAGCATATACATGATTTCTCTATATCATGAATGAAAGTGCAACATAATGACTCATACCTCATGAGGCTATTTCCACGCAGCCTTACGGGGCATGCCATGGAGTGGTTCACCTATTTCACACTAGTAGTCAAGACCTTCAATGAACTGTCTAACAAATTCATAAGGAACTTCTCCTTCAACATTGAGTAGGATGTCACCATCACAAGCTTGTCCACAATCAATTAGAATCAAGGAGTGTCTTTTACCTCCTAATTACAATGATGGAGACACAAGGCTAGTAGATGTAAATAGCCCATTCCCAATAAGTAATTGGTGGACATATTCATTACCAATGTCTTACTTGAGATCAACTATCAACTCACAATGTTATGTCCAACAAATTTTGAAGAAACCATCGAGAAGGGATTAAATATTGAGAGATCCCTCATTACAAGAGGAGCCCTTAAATCAAACAGCTCAAAAGATAGATTGTCTAGTTGAAATGAGAAACCAAAAGTCTATGCCAAAAACAAAATTGCCACAAAAGATGGACTAGTTGATGCTAGAGCATTATGGCATGCACAGAACATAGCTCAAAAAAAGTCACAGGTACCACAAATGAGCTATGTTCCAAGCAACACATAAAACAACCAAATACCTACCCCAAGAACAATCAACTTGTAAACCCACAAGAAAATCAAGGAGGGCAATAGAGGTAGTACGATCAACCAAGGAGACAATTCACAGTATTAGGTGAGTCACTTGAAATAGTCATGCACAAACTAGTACACCAAAATCTCCTCAAAACTAATGATAATCCAAACTATGAGGAAGCTAGTTTCAAAACACCATGGTATAATGATGATCTAGTTGGATACTTGTAAAAATGAAGTTTTCCACATGCTCTAGATTTCATCACCATGTTGAAGATCTTGTTAAGAGCCTTTTGACGCATTTTGAATGAACCAAATCTGAGTTGGTACGTGAAAGTTATGGTCGGTCAAAGTTGAGGGTTGACCATGATGATGTGGTAGGAATGATGACGTGGAAAGAATGATGATGTGGAAAAAATGATGACATGACTATTTAAAATAAAATTTAAAATTTTAATTCCCTTATATTTAAATTACTAAACCTTTTAAGTTTTAAAAGCCCATACTACGAGATTTTTAAGGGGGTAATGGTTGATATTATTATTTTATTTGTAAAAATAAGGTAAATTTGTTGTAAGGGGGTTATTTTATTAAATATGGTGGTTTAACCCCATATGGGAAAATTATGTATAAAAGGGGAGTTATAGGCTTTGATTTTTTAGTCAGGTGATGTGAAGGAGAGTGCAAGTGTATACATTCAGAATTCAGTTTATGGTTTGTGAGAGTCATTCTAGGGAGTGGAGAATGGTGAGAGAGAGTTTTTGAGAAATGAGAGCTAGGACTTGATGGTGAATTATCTTCTTTTTACATTTGGAGCTTGAAGCCAAGCTTGTTGTACTTGTGAGGGAGGACTTTGTAATTCATTATCAGCTAAGAGTTGTAAGGAGACTTGTAATAGTTGGAGCCTTGTAATTGTTTTTGGAGCATAATCAAGGATTGGTCACTCTATTGGAGAGGACCCAGAGACATCCATTTTTGCAAACTATGTTATCAACATGTGTTTCCTTCTCTCTCTTTTCTCTCTTATGTCAATCTCTTCACTTTAATTTGGTTATGTTTAATTAAGCAGTTTAATCATGGTTAAAGTTATTATTCACATGCAATAGTCCTAGATCCTAACATCAAATCAAATGGGGATTTGTGTGACTTCCATATGATCAAGGGACACACCACGAACAATTGCATGAGACTCAAACACCTCATCCAATATTTTATAGACAAAGGGGAGGTAGATTTCAAACATCGTCTTGGGAATAAGGACTTGAAAATATACTCAAACCCAATCCTAAACCATGCCAAAAGAAAGAATAGAGGAAAAGAACAAGAATAAGATAACACTAATTACATGTATGGTGACATAGTTTTAGGAATCATCTCACAAGTTGATGATAATAGGGAAAACATAGTAACTATAAGAGGTGTAGATAACAATTGTAATGTAGTCACATGTCAAGTAAGAGTTACAATTCAAGGAGTCCCACCCAAACCCAAAATCAAGTCACCAAATGACTATAGTATTATGGACCAGTTGAAGAAAATACTTTCCCTGATCTCAATCTTAGAGTTGTTAAAACTATCACCCACACATAGGGAAATACTTAAAAGGAATTGAAAACAATAGTCCCTAAGAACCTTGATCCTAGTTAGTTCCAAGCCATGGTTGGCAAGATCATAACAAGTAATGATTTAATATTTTCTGAGAAAGATATACCCCAAAGAACATTCCACAACCAAGCCCTCTACATAGAGGTTGGTATGCATAAAACCATGGTCAAATGAGTACTGATAGATAATGGTGTAGGTTTAAACACTTGTACCTTAATTTTTTTTAAGAAATTGGGGTATTTTGACGACATTATTGGCAAAGGCAAGAGTATCACCATAAGGGCCTACAATGACCTTGAAAGAAATTTTGAAGGAACAGTCAGGTTACCAGTGTAGATAGGACCATCCATCACAGAAACCACTTGTCAAGTACTAGACCTTGAGTTTCCATACAACCTCCTCCTATGATGCCCTTGGATCCATGCATTACAAGTAGTCCCTTCCACTTTTCATCAATGCCTAAAGTTTCCCCATGAAGGAAAAGAAGTAACCCTAAATGCTAATCCTAAGCCTTTTTATTTTTGTTCAAAGTTGGAGGATAATTACAATAAAATCCAATGTGTTCCTTGAAATGACATAGCCTTCCACACTTTCATCAACCTCTACCAGGAATCCCTCATGTAATCAACCACAAATATAAGCCAAATTCAAGTATCGACAAGGGTAATGGGAATTACTATTTCAACCAAGCATTCTGCATCGACATGCTTCCACCAGTACCCAGAGTATATGGAGGTCCAAAAGAGATCAAGATAGTGCAAATGATAGTCAAGCCCACAATCTTCACTAGATGGGGAGACATGAAAGATGAAGAAATATTCGAGGACTTTTCATCTATGATCTACAAGGAGGACCGAAAAAAACCAAAACAACTACAACCCATTTTAATTGATCCTAACACTAGGGGTTATCAGTTAGTTAAAAAGATGGGATATAATGGAAAAGGTGGCCTTGGTCTACACAAACAAGGCCGATCAGAGCCTATCATAGTGGAACAAAAGAAAAATATGGGGCTAGGTTATAAGCCAAAATATGTGGTTATTCTAAAAACTGAACAAACCTCTTTGAAGAAGCGAGAAACTTCTGCTAGCGTTAAGGCACTAGATGTCTATCATGTTATGGACAATGACTTACCCGTTGAATACCTATTTGATAAATTTAGCAGTGATAGGTTCCCTCTCCAACATATTCAAACCATTCTAAAAATATTCTACAATTCTGGTATGGACTCTAATGAATACAAATAGTATTCTCCTTCCTTCGTTACTAGATATGATTCTCCCACTTCTAGCAATGATGACCTAGACACTAAGTGGAAAAAAGATACCCAAGCCATATTGACCCTTTCACCCACTTCCATAAGCTTTGGAGACCAAGATGATAACCTACCACTCTGCTACCCACAACTCATAGATTGGGATCAACAACAACATACACCTATTCTAGATCAATTCCAGAATGATGAGGTAATTGTGGAGTTCATGGGACTTCGAACAGACATATCGGTAGGAGATCACAAAGAAGGGTTTATCATGGAACTTGAACAGGAGGCATACTTTGGTGGAGAGATTGAACTTTCTAGTCACCAAAATGAAAGAAAAAACATAAAAATATGATCCCCTAGAGAAAACCACATTGTGGCTCTATTGGATCCAAAAAAGAGGAAAATAAAGGACACATTTGAAGGTGAAAACCTCCTGGAGACACCTAAGGATGGATGGTTCAATCTCCCCATATCAAAGTATCAAGAAAGATCAACAATATTAATAGAAGAAGAAAAACCCATAAATTTTTGCAGAACAAAGGACCGGAGAATAACATACCATGTGATGTATCTTGGCCCTAAAGAAAAGGAAAACTTCACAGCTTTCATCAATGGTCAGAAGGTAAATTTTTCATTGACTTATGCTGACATTCTTGTACTAGATTCAGAATTAGTTGTACATCATCTAGCTGTAATCCTTGGAGTAAATCCTATCAAGCAAAAACTCAGAAAAATGCATCCTCGGATAGAATTATTGGTAAAGGAAGAGCTAAAGAATCTACTAGATGTGGATTTCATCAGACCCATTTCCTATCCCTATCCACAATGGATATCAAATCTAGTACTAGTTTCCAAACCTACTTGAGGCATAAGGATATGCAAAAAATTTAGAGACCTAAACAAGGCTTGTCCAAAGGATGACTTTCCATTGTCAAGCATTGACATGATTGTGGATCTAACATTAGGGCATTAGATGCTATCTTTAATAGATGGTCTCTCTAGGTACAACCAGATAAAGATCTCTCTAGATGACCAACACAAAACAACATTTACTTGTGCTTGGGGAACACTTTTTTGGAATGTAATGCCCTTTGGTCTAAAGAATGTAGGAGCGACATATCAAAGAGAAATGATCACCATATTTCATTATATGCTACACACAATCATGGAGGACTATGTGAACGACATTCTAGAAAAGTTAGTCAAAAGAGCATACCACTTGACAAACCTAGCAAAGGTGTTTGATCAATGTGAACAGTACAATATGAGACTCAACCCTAAGAAATGTGTGTTCAGAGTAACATCTAGAAAGATATTGGGGTACATAGCATCAAGAAGAGGGATTGAAGTAGATCTTGAAAAAGTGAAGGCTCTAATAGAGATGCCTCCACCAAAAACATTGAAACAGTTAAGGAGCCTACAAGGGAAGTTGCAATCCATCAAGTGATTTATCACACAATTGGTAGACAAATTTCACCCTTTCACTCATCTCCTACATAAAGACATCACCTTCAAATCGGATGGGAGATGTGACCAAGCATTCCAACAAGTCAAGGAGTACCTACTTACTCCTCTTGTACTCATGCTGCCTATCCCAGAAAAGGAAATGATACTTTATGTGTCTACCACATAAGCAACACTGGGAGCTCTCTTGTACCAACTAGATGATAACAACAAAGAAAGGGTGGTCTACTATATCAGCAAAACACTAGTGGGCTATGAACTAAACTACTTGCCCATTGAAAGAGCATATCTCTCAATCATGTTTTCAACACAAAAGATGAGACACTACATCCTAATTTCTAAGGTAGACCCACTCAAGTACTGCCTACCAAAGGAAACCCTAATAGGTCGAATAGCCAAATGGGTGATGATACTAAGTGAATTTGATATAGAGTATGTGAATAGGAGATCTATCAAGGGATAAATCATAAAGATCAATTGGTTGAAGCACCAATAGATGATCATAAACCTCTCATAGTGGACTTTCTAGATGAGAGTATCTTGATGACATAATAGATATACCAATGGACTCTATACTTTGATAGGTCCCATACTCAACATGGCTCTGGAGCCGGTATTCTACTTCTCACACCACAAGGAGATAGTATACCCAAGGCCTATAAGATTACATTCCCGTGCACAAACAACATCTCAAAATATGAATCTTTTATCACAAGGTTAAAAATGGCTATTGAATGGAGAATAAAATAGCTATCTTTGGAGATTCTTAGCTAGTTATCAAACAAGTGAACGATGAGTACCAAACAAAAGATGACAAACTGCTACCATATAAAAGGATGGTGGATAGATTTAGGGAATACATTTTTAGAATCACCTTTGAGAAAATTCCTCAAATCAATAACAGAGATGTCAATACAATGGCTACAATAGGCTCACTTCTTGATATTCCACAAAATGTTCCTAAGTGTGAGTTCCTCGTGGAACAACTACTTGTGCCTACATTCAACATCTCAGAATCAGAATTGGTATGTGTTGTTGTTGGTTCTAACTCCCCATGGTACCAAGATACTTTTGACTACATCTAGCATAGTATCATACCACTTGACCTAACGACCACCCAAAAGAAAACCTTCACCCATAGAACTTCTTGTTTTACCATCCTATGAGATACCCTATATTGTCGCAGTCTAGATGGTGTGTTACTTAAGTGCCTTAATGTAGAAGAAGCACAAAAACCCTTATAAGAGGTCCACAAAGGTATTTGTGGATCCCACTCTAGTGAACTTAACCTAGTCTAGAAACTGCTCAGAACATGATACTACTGGCCCTCCATGGAACAAGAATGCATACAATATTCTAGAAAGTGTCAGAAATTTCAGCAACATACTGACCTGGTTCATGCACTAGCACAAGAATTGAGACCCATAACCACATCATGGCCTTTCTCGCAATGGGGATTAGACCTAGTAGGCAAGATATCACCCGCTTCATCCAACGGGCACAAATTCATTATCATAGCAACATAATACTTCACTAAATAGATAGAAGCAATCTCATTGACCTATATCACTGACAAATAGATATAAAAATTCATTTTGAATTATCTCATCTATAGGTATGGAATTCCCCAAACAATAATAACAGGGTATGTGCAGGTCATCATGGAAAAAATAGGCCCTTAAGTGGTCAAAAAATCAGAAAAATCAGAGTTAGGCAACTTGATGTAAAAATTTGAATAAGTTATCTATATTATTTCAAAAATATGTAACAATAGAATCTATAGCAAATTGAATGTAGTTTCTAATCTACTAGGTTTGTTTTAAAAAAAAATCTATTTGGTGAAAATTTGAAATTTCAATGCAGTAGTACTTAAATTTCAGGGAAAAAATAAGAAGTAGCTGTCTGTCTGACCACCCTAACCACAATAAAATGAAAATATTTTTTTTGTAAGATTTTAGATATAAGTAGAGGACTCATGTCTCGATGTGATGCATATTTTTTCGTAATTTTTTTCCAAGTAAATAATTAATTATGATTTATTTATTACAACTTTAAAAAAATATAAACAACTCATATGTCTGACCACCTTAACTTGGTCGAAACTTCATGAAATTCAATTTTTCTTTTTTAAATCTTATAGTATGTGAAGCATAGAATGTGATGCATGCTTTGGATTCATAAAATGCAATACTATTTGAAAGCTATAGATGTTTTTCAGTTTTTCAATTAGTCTATCAATCAAGACATTAGTCGTAATTTGAATAGAAAATGAATAATAATTACTTATTAAATTCAAAGTAAAGCATAATTTATATTGGTGGAAAGCTGAGAACCTCATTTAAAAACCCTTTTCATTTCATCAATTTGGGTATAAAAAGTTTTCAACCACATACCCATCATATTGCCACTTTTTGACCCATCATGATCCTGCACATACCCAACAGATAATGGAACCCCTTTCAAAAATCAATATGTCCAAGATCTCTATTCCCAATTTTCTATCCAACACAGAATTTCCATGCCATATTACCCCCAAGGAAATGGTCAGGTTGAGGCATCTAATAAAAAAATTCTAAAAATACTCAAAATGACTGTCAATGGTGCTAGTCATGATTGGAATTTATAGCTAAACCCAACCTTATGGGCCTATTGAACCAACATTTGCACACCTATTGGAGCCACACAATTTTACTTGGTCTACGGATCAAAGGTTGTCTTACCTATCAAGGTCAAAATTACCTCATTGCAAGTTTCACTAAAAGCCATGGTCAACAAAGAAGAATATAGGGTATCCAACCTAAATGAATTAGAACTCCTAAATGAAAGGTGTTTGAGCACATTAAACCATCTGTAGGTTTATCAAAATCAACTCAAATAGAACTATGAAAAAAATATGAAGGACATGAACTTTCAATTTGGTGACTTGGTCCTCAAAGAGAATCAGAAGGTACAACTAAATCAGGACAACAAAGGAAAATTTGAACCCAACTGGTTCCAAGGACCATTCGTCATCACAACAAGCTATGGCTCTGGGGCTTATCAATTGGCTACTCCTAAAGGATAACCCCTAGCTGAACCATTGAATAGGAGCCACCTCAAGAAGTTCTACACATGAAGTGCATCATAATACCCATGCAAAAGGGTAAAAATCCAAAAATATAGAAAAAAAATGATAAAATACAAAAAAATCAAAAAGAGAGAAAAATAGTAAAGAGAAATAAAATGTTCTTTGAGTGAAAACCACTTTGTAGTGCTCCTAAAATAGGTACCATAGTGAAAACCTAGCAAACATGTGCTATGTTGAATAAAACTTACATAATCATCTATCAGTACAATCCATAGCATCCACCCATTCATTTCATTATAAAACAGTGTATCCAACCATGGCTTGTCGCTAATTAAGGAGAGTCATCTTGTCTATAGCTGGGGGAAATTTCCAAAGGTTGGTCATGGATTAGATCTTTGAGTATCATGGTCATGAAAACAACAAAGGATCAAAAACATTTGAAAATCAACAAAAATAAAAAAACGTTTTAAAAACATCAAAAACAAAACAATATTGTGGGGTTATTCCTTCACTCAAATAGTCTGAGATATCAACATTTGCTTGAACCTCATAGCTAGTTCAAGTCAATTTCCTACAACATATCCTCTAGACACAAAAGTGGAATATCAATCTAGATTATCATTATTGTTTACCTAAAAATAGTTTATGCTTTGAGTCAAATAGTCAAACTACATGGTCTCTATGTGTACAACGTAGGAAAGAATTATTAGCCCATGAGACCCTAGGCCAATCCCCTTAGGTTTCCAACATGCTTTATTTCAACTTAGTCAAGAAATTCAAAATCCAAAAATAGTAAAAAACCTAAAAAACCAAAAAAAACATTCACAAAATAGAAAAGGTAAAAAAGAATCAAACCAAGTGAACTACGAGCCTCTGCGTTTACAATGTAGGAAAGGATTATCTTTGATGAGACTCAAGGCCCTTGGTTAGTCCCCTTAAACCAGAAAAACCAACATCATAAAAAATTAGAAAAATTGAAAAGACCCATCTCGTTCATCAAAATCTGCAATAAAACATCATCCATAATAAACAAATCATCACATTCACCCTTTGACAAAAGAAACAAAACAAAGAAAGAAAACATCAACAGTTAAGAGCTTTCAAGCAAAAAGTCACAAAGAATTGGATCACAAAACAAAGTGAAAAAAAGCCAAGTATCAACCACATATCTTTTTGACAATTCACCAACAACATCCTAAGATATGCCTTAATGGATCCGTTCTTACGATAGACATGATCAACAACGGATAATAGTCCTAAAACCTCAAACAGATATGGCAAGTGATATGACAACATTTTTTTTATCTTTTTTATGGTCTTATTTTTATGGTTTATTTTATTGAATCATTCCCAGGATCTTTCGAGGATGTGCATAAGGATTTAGAGAAGAAGGAATGGGGGAAAATGAGTGTCATTTTGATTTGTTGTTTGTGGATATTTTTGTTCTACTACCATGATGAATACTTTCTTTGTTCTATGTGTGGAAGTCATTTTTGAGCATGTCGTGTAACAGTAACATGTTAGGTTCTTAATACCTCTTTTGTTAATGGTCCAACATGTTTTAAAGCTTCTCACCCATACACTCTAATAGGGTTTCTATATATCTAGTATGAGCAAAGAATACTCCTTGTTTGTAGAGTCAAAGTCCACACAATAGATACAAATTCACCTTGGTCATTAATACCATGGTGCATCATATCTATTTGCTACATCAAAAAGGATTGTTCAAACTATGAAGTTTCTAAATCAAAGTGAAAGCAATACTCATCACTACTAACAACATCAAATTTTTATCCATCATTTCTATATTTCTTCTAATTAACATCATATTTTTTTATCCATCATCAACATTTCTTCTAAGTAAACCCTACATAGAAATATCATTAGTACCATCTCACATCCATAAAGTCATCAATAAACATCATGATGGTAATAAACCAATAAAAACATCATGTATGGGGCATGCATTCATATATCAACACCATATAAACATCATGGATCACAACATCATATGATTCATTAATTCACATAACATACATCATCATATATTGTCATCACATAGGCATAAAATGAGGATAAATCGAAGAAGTTATATCTCATATATATCATCATAAAAAAAGGGAGTACATCATCATTAGTGAGATAAGTGTGATAGAAAAATACAAAATCATAATATCCATACGAGGCCTCGACTGGCTTGATGAATATATATATATATATATACAAAACACATGTCTGCAATAGGCCTCTGACCAATAAACAACATGAAGATTGATCAAGTACAAAAACTAAGACCCCGTCAGGAAGGACAAAATGTTTGCAACACAAGGGCAGACAACTGAGAGGGGGGGTGAATCAGTTGTTGCAAAAATTTAAAACTTATTCAACATATTAACCCTATTCTTAGATATGATAATTAACCATGAAAGCATAAATCATCAATCCATCACAAACACACATAACACCAAGATTTTTTATGTGGAAAATTTATTAGGGGAAAACCACGGCGGAGGTAAGTCCACAAGATTATACCCTGTTAAAAGTATAATGAAAATGAAATATGGGGAATGCACATGCATTCAGGCACACTGCCTAGAGCTCACTACTTAATTAGAACAAGGCTAACCACCCAAGAGAAGAAAAACTATCTTACAGAAAGAATCATATTACATCCATAGGGATTTGAACTGATAAAATAGCATCTACTAATGCCTGATCATAATTTTAAGCACATGAACATTTCTTCACTCTTATTTAGTCTTCTTCACACTCTGCTCTATCTTCAAATGATACTGGCGCGCACACACATAGAAGCACACTCTAGCATTCACTCACACACTTCAATTTGAATAAGAAATCTCTTTTCTATATCTGTAATAAGAAATTCCATCCCTTCAAGTCAGCCTCAACAAAATAATAAAATGAATATAAACTGTCAGCCCAAAACACTAAAGATTATTAATGTGAATCAACCAAGGTCAGCCATAACCTAGTGAAGACCCAAATCAACATATCCAACTTGAAAAAACTTCGATTAATTACTCCTCAAAGATCCACAACATGCTACAGCCACCATGTCAACCAAGAACAAGAAAACATGAACATGCAAGAAAATTGCCAACCATGAGCACAATAATCAATGCAGATGTGCAACAAATATAGAGTATGATCTAGAAGCATCCAAAAACATCACAAATCACTAGAGAAGCATCCAAAAAAGCTGAACTAA
This sequence comes from Sequoia sempervirens, assembly GCA_007258455.2. Lineage (NCBI taxonomy): Eukaryota > Viridiplantae > Streptophyta > Pinopsida > Cupressales > Cupressaceae > Sequoia > Sequoia sempervirens. The sequence continues at coordinate 314,302,857 of VDFB02353493.1, read as the reverse complement.
TTGAAATCGCATCATCTTCAATCAACAACACCAACTGAAGCAACATAAAAACTATAAGAATGTAAATGTTCATAACTCAGTCAAATCTTTGTGTGGATCTTTAAAACTTGACATGGATAAACTAGATACACTCAGAAAAAAAACCTTTATTCCACAACCTCTGATCATCAACATACAAAACTTACAGACATATTGAACTTCATTTCACTAATGACAACCTGCAACCCATTTATTAAAATTTTCTTAATATCCTCGACATATACAACTTCAAGTGAATTAATGCTAATAGTGTTGACATCAATGATAGCCACATATCAGAAAAACAACCACAACATACAACAATCTCCCCCTTTGGAATTGATGGCAACACATGATGTGAAAAACACTATTAATGCAACTAACTCTTGACACTTACTCCCCCTTAGGTTCTGACTCATTTTCTCCTCAACTTTTTCACACAACTCTTCTCCCCACATGATTCTTCTCTTTAGATAATTCACAGTTTTTAACACGACTCTTATCCCCCTTTGACATCAATGACAAAGATCTCTAAGCTCCACACAAACTCTTAATCACATATTTGAACATCTGAACATCTGACTACTACCCCTGAGTAGCAGCCACCACAACATTAATCCAAAACAAGATATGACTTTGAAATGCATGAATTGATGCAATGCAATGCATCCTTAGTCCTGATTATGAGGGGTAATCACCCCTAACTTCCCAATGAGATATTCAAAATTATCCTTAGGCAATGGCTTGGTAAAGATGTTTGTAATATGCTCCTTAGTTAGCACATACTCCAATCTGACTTCCTTTTCACTCATCTTTTCTCTCAAAAAGTGAAACTTAATAGATATATGATTTGTCTTTGAATGCAGCACCGGATTTTTGGAAATGTTAATAGCACTTGAATTATCATAGAATATATCAATAGGCTCATTATACACAAATCTGATATCCTTCAACATCTATTTCTTCCATAGGACTTGAGTACAATTGTTAGCAGCAACAATGTATTCGACCTCTACATTAGATAAAGAAATGGCATTTTGCTTCTTACTTAACCATGAAATCAACTTCTTACCCAAGAAAAATACTCCACCACTAGTACTTTTCATGTCATTTACATCTCCTACCCAATCAGCATCAGTAAAGGCACTCAAAATAAGATCATCATCTTTAGGATACCATAGGGAAAAGTCAATTGTCCCCTTCAAGTATCTAAAAATTCTCTTCACAACAATCACATGAGATTCCTTCAGATCAACTTGAAATATTGCAACAATACATACAACATTCATGATATTAGGTCTAATTTGAGTTAAATACAACAATCCACCAATCATTGATTTGTATCTAGTCTAATTTTCCTTTGGAGAATCATCTTTTGTTGTCAACTTGCATCCGATCACCATGGGTGTACCAACTGGCTTTGAATCTTCCATACCAAGTTTCTTTAGCAATTCTCTCACATACTTGGATTGAGATATGACTATCCCTTTATCTAACTAATTAATTTGCAATCCCAAAAATAATTTTATCTCACCAATCGTTGACATCTCAAATTCACTCTATATCCCATTAGCAAACTTCAAGCACAAACTATAATCTCCTCCAAAAATGATATCATCAACAAAGACTTCAACAATCAAATCTTTATTATGATCAATCTTGGAATAAAAATTACTATCAGCAGTACCTTTGTTAAATCCAAGCTTCAGTAGATACTTATCTAATTTGGCATACTAGGCTCTAGGGGCTTGCTTGAGTCCATACAATGTTTTCTTCAACCGACATACCATATCTTCCTTATCAGTCAACTGGAATCCATCAAGTTGCTCGACATACACTTCTTCCAATTCACCATTTAGAAAAGATGATTTGACATCCATCTGATAAACTTTGTAGTTCTTGTAAGTAGCATGGGAAAGAAATAATCTTACAACTTCAATTCTAGCAACAGGGGAAAAAGTCTCTTCAACATCAATTCCTTCCATCTGAGAATATCCTTTACATACTAGTCTTGCATTGTTTCTAACCACTTCACCTTGGTCATTCAGTTTGTTTCTAAACATCCATTTGATTCCAATGAAATTCTTATCCTTAGGTTTGGGAACAAGAATCCATGTATCATTCTTTTCAATCTGTTTGAACTCTTCTTTCATTGCTTCAACCCACTGTTCATCTTTACATGCTTCATTCACACTAGATGGTTTAGTCTTTGAAATCAAGCAATATTCTTGTACAATTTTTCTCCTAGTTTGGACACCTTTATTGTTATCACCAATAATTTCATCTTCTGAATGATTCAATCTTGCATACCTTACAGTCTTTTTAGGATGTTCTTCAACTTCAAGCTCTCATGTTTTCTCTTTTGCGCTTCAACTAGTTTCTCCTTCTTCTTCATTCTCCTGATTCACTAGATTGATTTGCACTTGATTTGTAGTATGAACTTGCTTTCATTGGTTTTTACTTTCATCCTGATCATCCAAATCATATCCACAGGTTCTAGATGGTGTACCTAAGTCTTCATCAACCTTGACATTTCCACTTTCAACCATTTTCTTCAATATTTTATTGTAACACCGGTAGGCCTTGCTTTTAGTAGAATAACCTAGAAAGATACCTTCATCACTCCTAGCATCAAACTTTCCTATGTCTTCATCTCTCTTGATATAACATTTTCTTTCAAATATCTTGAAATATTTAATAGTAGGATTTTGACTAGTCCATAGCTCAAAAGGGGTCTTACAAGTATCACCTTTGATTTGTACTCGGTTGAGTGTCTATACAATAGTACTCACAACTTCTCTCTAGTAGATATGACAAAAATTTCCTTCCAACATCACTGTTCTAGTAGCATCTTCAATTGTTTTGTTCTTCCTTTCCACAACTCCATTTTGCTGAGGGGTCCACAGTGTAGATAATTGTCTCTTTATTCCATGTTCTTCGCAAAAGGAATTAAATTCATCGGAAGTGAATTCACCACATCTATCTGATCTTAGACATTTAATCTTTAGGCCTGTCTCTATCTCAACCATAGCCTTAAAGGTCTTGAAATTTTCCAGTGCTTCAGATTTCTCCCATAAGAAAGTAACCCACAACATTCTAGAATAGTCATCAATGAGTAGCATGAAATTCCTATAACCTTGTAAACTTCTGACCTTAGAGGGACCACACAGATCAGTATGCACAAGCTCCAACAATTCATATCAATGTTGTTTGCTCCAAAATGAAATTCTAGTTTGTTTTCCCAATTGATAGTCTTTGCATATGGCATTAGTAGGTTTCACCAACTTAGGTAGATCTCTCACGGCCTTAGTAGAACTTAACTTGAAAATATTATCAAAGTTAACATGACACATTCTCCTATGCCATAACCAACTTTCATCAACTTGATCAATCAAACAATTTTTACTAGAACTCAAGTGAAACATATTACCTTTTGTTTTTGTACCTAATGCAATTACATTTCTAGAACTCAATATTTTTCACTTTCCATCCTTGAACTGAAGATTGTATCCCTTATCAACCATTTGTATGAAACTTAAAATATTATGCTTCAAACCTTCCACATATAGGACATCATCAGTATTATTCTTACCATCAAGAGAAATGCATCCTCTTCCATGGATCACACCAGCTGTATTATCACCAAATCTCACAACACCACCATCATACTTTTCCAAGCTCACAAACTTACTTTTATCTCCTATCATATGATGTGAACATCCACTGTCAATCACCCATTCATCTTTCTCTTCAACTCGAGCAACTAGGGCTTTCTCCACATTTGTACAACTAGCAGATTAGTAGATACATGATTGTTTTCCTTGATAGAAATAAATACCCATTCATCATCACTTCTATTTCCTTTATCAGATTCATCATTTGTCACACCTTCATTAGCAACATAGTAACACTTCTTTTGAAATCTAGGCTTGTTATGTCTTGGTTTAGGAGTTCTTTCTGGACACCTTGATGCAAAATGACCTATCTTATTGCAATAAAAAAATTTAAGAGGCAATTTTCCTTCATACTTACCTTTTCCTCTTTGTACTTTTTTGACAATAAGTGCTTCTAGCTCTTCTAGCTCTCTTTCTTCTTCTTCAATCTATTTGATTTCATCCTCATACTTGAATGTCTTTCTAGATGAACTCTCAGCCGAATCATATTTGTGTCTATCTCTTCTGGAAGTAGTAGCCTTAAATGTAGATTCAACCTTAGGAAGGGCATCACCAAATTCACTCAACTCAAAAGCAGTCAGCTTACCAACCAACATGTCTCTGGTTACATTTGTTATAGTTTGAAGCTCTTCAATAACACTAGCTTTGACTTTGTAAGAATTAGGAAAGGATCTAAGCATTTTAGCAATAATCTCTGATTCATTTATTTGTCCACCAACACATCTGATACCACACACAAGTTCATTCACTCTTTGCATAAAAATAGTAATATTCTCATCATCACCCATTCTCAACTTTTCATATCTTCCTTTCAGACTTTGCAACTTAGCAATCTTCACATTAGTATCACCTTCATACAAGGTTTCCAACTTTTTCTAGATCTCATAAGAAATCTTCAAATCCATAACATTTGCCATCTCAGAATTAGTCAAGGCACTCAACAATGCTTCCTTAGCCTGAATTTTATACTCAACATCTCTAATCTCAGAAGTAGTAGTAGGACCATTTTGAGGAATAGCATACCTGTTACATGCAATGGTCCATAAGGGTTCACCAATGCATCTCAACTAACACTCCATTCGAGTCTTCCACGAAGAATAATTTGTTCCATCAAATCTCAGACTATCCTTCTTGTAAGTTCCCATCTCGGATCACCACAAGTTGTTAAACTTCTTCTAAGGAACCTGCTCTGATACCAATTGCTGGAAACACAAGGGAAGACAACTGAGAGGGGGGGTGAATCAGTCATCATAGAAATTCAAAACTTATTCAACATATTAACCTTATTCTAAGATTTGATAATTAACCATGAAAGCATAAATCATCAATACATCAGAAATACACATAACACCAATATTTTTTTATGTGGAAACCCTATTAGGGGAAAAACCATGGTGGAGGTCAGTCCACAGGATTATACCCTGTAAAAAGTATAATGAAAATTAAATATGGGGAATGCACATGCATTCAAGCACACTGCCTAGAGCTCACTAATCAATTACAACAAGGCTAACTACCCAAGGGAAGACACACTATCTTACAGAAAGTATCGGATTACATCTGTAGGGATTTGAACTAATAAAATAACATCTACTAATGCCTTATCACAATTTTGGTTAAGCATATGAACACTTCTTCACTCTTCTTCACACTCTTCTCTACCTTCGAATGATATTCGCACATACACACACAGAAGCACACTCTAGAATTCACTCGCACACTTCAATTCCAATAAGAAATCGCTCTTATATATCCTGCAATAAGAAATTTCATCCCTTCAAGTCAGCCTCAACAAAATAATAAAATGAATATAAACTGTCGGCCCAAAACACTAAAGATTATTAATGCAAATCAACCAAGGTCAGCCACAACTTCTAAGTGAAGATCCAAATCAAAATCTCCAATGTGAGAATACTTCAATTAATTACTCCTCGAAGATCCAAAACATGCTACAACCACCATGTCAGCCAAGAATAAGAAAAACATGAACATGCAAGAGAAAATCACCAACCACAAGCACAACGATCAATGCAGACATGCAACAAAGATAGATTATGATCTAGAAGCATCTAAAAACATCACAAATCACCAAAGAAGCATCTGAAACAACTAAAATAACTAAAATCGCATCATCTTCAATCAACAACACTAACTAAAGCAACAAAAAAATGTCAGAATGTAAATCTTCATAACTCAATCAAATCTTGACACTGATCTCTGAAACTTGACATGGATAAACTAGATACGGTCAGTAGAAAACCCTTTAGTCCACAACCTCTGATCATCAGCGTAAAGAACTTACTAACATACCGAACTTCACTTCACTACTGACAACCTACAACTCATTTATTACAATTTTCTCAATATCCTCGACATATACAACTTCAAGAGAATTAATGGTAATAGTGTTGACATCAATGACAACCACATATCAGCAACAAAACCACAACATCCAACACATAACTCTATATACCACCAAAACAATCTAGTTTTCTCATAGACTTATCACCTACACCACTTCCTGCACCATCACCACCATAGGTCACAACACTAGGCTCTTTGAACCATGGATGCCAAGCAACCCTAGGAACATTGGAATCATATAGGGTCTGATAGTAGGTGGACATCTATAAATAATGATCACACTCTACCCTGAGAATATCTCTCTCTATAGTAAACAATTGTACTAGAGCCTCTGCAACATGCCATCGACTACTCTCACTATCTCGCTCAACCCTCAAAATTTCTATATGAGCCTCTGCAACCTGTCATTGTGCTATCTATGCATCTCTAACAATAGTCATCTGAGCTAACAATATGTCTCCATCCCTAGCTGGTGGAGGAGGACCTGGAACCTGTCCATGACCTTGTGCTTGAGGTGGGAGCTCCTCTGGACCACCCTATGCCCCATCATGTCAGGCTCTATCTAGCTGCTCTATGAGGAACTCAATACGTTGTCACTCCCCACAATGACCAGTAATAACTAATCTTCACATAGCAGGATCACCACTAGGATTAATGAGTCTCAATGGCCTACATCATGCCCACCACTCATCATAATCAAGAGAAGTGCCTAGATCTACTAGACCAACCAACCAACCCTAACCAACTAGGGCAAGTGCTCTAAACTCAACAATAGCAACATATATATATTCCTAGAGACCTCATACACTAACCTCTTGAGTGGTCTGACCAAAACAAGCCTCATAAGTATCAGGAACTCAACCCTATCTCTCACCAAACTGGCGACATACTTAGTTTGGTAAGTAACAATATAGCTCATAATGAGAATGAAAAATCAACCAACGGGTCTGTTGATAGTAAACAAGATGATCTGATTCCTATGGCCAAGCCTCATAGCCCATAAAAGGTCTCTAGAAAAAACTAGGTGTATCATCAAAGACTCGGTGCCAATAAGGAAGATCCCCAAGAAAGGTATAGTGCATGAAATCCCCATAGCGGTAAGAGTACGAATCATCAGGATAGCGATCATGTATCCCATCTGATCGAGTAACTACAATATGCTCCCACGCCCAAACATGCAAGAGTGAAACACCTACGAAAATAGATTTCCCGCCCCGATACATGACCTTGTGCATATCTCTATATAGGTGGGTGAGAAGACACACACCCCAAGCATACCTAGTCCCATGCTCAAGCATACTCTTGAAACATACACCCCAACCCACTATAAATTGTTGACCTCGTCTATTAGTAAAAACTAGTCTTGAAATCAAACTACATAAGACCAGCAAAATAGGATCAACACTATCAGAAAAATCAGATAGATCGATATCTGACTGATGTAACTCCAAGTGTCTAGCATCTAGCACCCACTGCATGGCATGGGTACTACATTAAATATGATATGTAACCAACACCCCATGAATAGGAAGGTGAATTATCCTCCAAACATCCTGAAGAGTAACAGTTGCCTCTCCTATAGGCAAGTGAAGCAAGGATGTCTCCTAATGCCACCATTCCACAAGTGCAGTCATCATCGTGGTATGAGTCCTGATAAGAGGTATGTAGCAAATGTAATGTAGCCCAACAACATCAAGAAAATATCACTCCAACACACCAAAATGGGAAATAGGATCAAACAAGTGTCAAGGACATATCTCCCTTGGTTGTAGTACTTTGAGGCCAACCTGCAATCATTTTAAACCCACAATGTTATGGTTTCACTCTAAACATGTAAGGTGGCACAAAATGACACAAAACATGATGAAAAACAACATTTAGGATGAGAAAAACACATGCTAGGGTTTTGAACAAATGCTAAAGTCAAACACAATAGGAAAAGTCAAATGCAAGGGTTTTGAGAAAATGCTCTGAAAGCACCAAGAAAAAGCAAGCTTTTGAAGAAATTGCAAGCTTTTCAGTCAAAGGTGAGGAAACAATGGTGAGGATCTTGGTAAAAGGCGAGGATCTTAGTCAAATGAAAGGTTTTAGGACCTAGAGCAGTCAAAAGAGATCTTTTTAGTCAAAGGAGAGCTTTTAGGTCAAGTGCTTAAATTAGAAGCAAAGTTCTTTGTCAAAGGTGAGGGTTTCACTATCAAATGTGGGGTTTTCATCAAGCAAGTGGGAGGAAAATGAGGTAGATGCTCATAAATCACCAAAAATTTGATTTTGACTCTAGAAACTTAGTACACACATAACGAGAAAAAAAAAGATGAAAGTGAAAAGTGAGAAGGTACATATCAAGCCACTGATGCCTGAAGGTCGTCCAACCTCTCAAACAAGCTCAAAACAATGTAGGGCTCCCTTAAATATCGACATTGTTGGTAAAAAATTGACAGAAAGAGAAATACAAAGACAAGAATTAGCTATAAGGTCAAAGCACAAATGAGCTACCTAGAGGACTAATTGCCTATATTAAACCTCAAAAAATCCTAGTTTCACCTAGAAAACCCTAATTTCTACTTGGGGAACTTTCCTACTTTCAAATTAAAAGCTCAAAGAAACATCAAAATGAGAAACGAAGGACCTATGGATCTAATTCTTTGACCTAAACACATCGAAATTGAAATAGAATAGAGTCGTGAGCTTGACCTTGAAACTTGAAATCTTCATCCAACCTCTCAAGGGGGCATCATAGAGTCCTACCATCATTCCACAAAACATCAGACCATAGTGGGACACAAATTTTTTTCAAAAAAACTTGATCTTAAAAATAAAATCTTTGAAAGAAAGCAACCAGTACTTTGTATCAAAGAGGGGCAAAATGTGGATATGTAAAATTGACTTAACAACTATCACATCTTGGAATCAACTCGAAATGTCTCGGAACAACTTGGAATCAACCTGGAATGTCTTAGAACTTGACTTAGAATCAACTCGAAACGTCTCATCTCAGAACATCTCAAAAACATCTCCAAAACATCTCAAAACACCTTGGAATCATCCCACAACATCACACAACATCAAATAGCATCCAAAACCCTATTTTTGTTATTAATTCAATAATACAATATTATTTAATTAATTCACCTTTTCATCATTTCTGAACAATTAAATAAATTTTGTTTAATTAATAAAGTCCTAAAAACCCTAATTCTACTATTAATTAAATAAAACAACATTATTTTATTAATTCACATTTCATCATTTTGACCAATTAAATAAATTACAATTTATTTAATAAAGTCCTAATCCCACTTTATTTCATTCGGATTAATTAAATGACACCAAATATTTGATTACTTGCTAAATAACTTTATTCCCCTAAATTGATTAAATTATTAAATCATAATAATTAATTATGACACTTTCCCTCCAAATTTGAATAATCAAATCAAACTATTCAAATCAATTATGAAAAATCAAATCAAACTAATGCAAATCTATTTTCAAAAGTCAAACTTTATTTGCAAGTTCAACTCCAAAAAGGAATTAATTAATTTAATCAATTAATTCATATTCCTCACCCACTTTCTAATTGAGATAATTATGGGTTGCTAACTTAGAAATCTAATTAGCTAACTCGACCATCTAATTAGCTAACTAAACCATGAATTTACTAAGCCCAGACTGATCAATCAATTCCTAACTGATCAGTCTAAACCCTGACTAGCCAATCTCTTTTTCAATCACACAAATTGTGCAATCAACTTTGCAAAATCTTCTCATGTCTAAATCCTCTCAACATCTTTTGACCATTGATCTGGATATTCTCCAATGCAATCCTGATCATCGATTCAAAATATATTTTTCTATATAAAAAACCTCTCTCCTCACAGAAAAGGATCAGAGAATCAATGTACCTTATGAAATGAAGTGTTGTCACAATCCCCATTGATAGAGCTTCAACCTTTTTTCGATCAATCAAGCATCATTCATCCAAATTTGGCACACGAACTTTGGAGGCTTCATGGTGATAAGAACAATCCAACATTAGGTGAATGCACTCCACTATGGGATGATAAAACTATGTTTATTATTTGTATTTGTTTTGGTAATCATATATTTCCTAATTATGTTTCCAATAGCTTAGTTTCATTTCATATGTATAGGAATAGATCTTAAATTAATGTGTTTATTCTTAGCTTAGATTTCTAATTTCAATCACATTTTGATCTTTGTTTTCATCTAACAATTCTTTCCCCTCACACATTTTGGCATGCATGGTGGGACCAAGGTCCTCATTACTAATGTTTTCATGAGCTAAATTAAAGTTACAAGGTTTGGGGAGCTTTCGAAAGACGTTTCACACACTGCCTAGAAAAAGCTCGCATTTGATTGTCAAGAAAACTAAGCATCTACAACAAGAACCTCACATTTTCTTCTAAAAACTCACACTTTCTCTTTCCTGGGTTAGCATTTGAATGGAGATTCAAGCATCTGATTCTGAAACTGAGCATTTGCATTTTTTCTAAGAATTTACATTTTTTCTAAGCATTTGCATTTTTTCTGAGCATTTGCTCTGACACACAAGTGCACGGATCCTGCACTATTGTCATCAATTTATTTGCTAATGTTTGCTTGTTTCGAATGTGTAACAGGTACTAATGGGTTTTTTATGTAGGATTTGGAACACATTAACTCATTTTGTGCAGGGAAGATGATCAGTCCAAGATCTTTTAGATCCACAAATATTTTTAGTTAACTTAGGAAATTTTGATTTTGGTACACTAAAAAGAACAAACAAAAACTCACATTTGATTTTGGTGTTGTCTAAAAATGAACCAATTTTAAGATTTTCTAAGTTAGGAAATCTCATTTGGTGCTCTCAAAAGAACAAACACAAACTCACATTTAGTTTTGGTGCTATTAAAATTGAATCAATTTTAAGCTTTTCTGAGTTAGGAACACTTATTTGGGGCTTTAAAAAGAACAACACAAATGAAATTGACATTTTGGTGCTCTTAAAATGAACCAATTTTAAGCTTTTCTAAGTTAGGAACTCTCATTTAGTGCCTAAAAAGAACAAAAAACACTTCAATTTTTGGGCTCTAAAAATGAACACATTTCATGTTTTAATAATTAGGAACCTTAATTTTGGTGCATAAAAAGAACACAAAATGAAAAAATGTTTCTTTCTATTTGTTTACACCATTGCTATCTTAACTGATTGATGTCTTGAATAATTCATATTGGTTCAAATAAAAAGAACAATTTGTTTATGTTATTCACATATTTTTGGGGATAACACTGCTCGAGGTGTTTAAAAAGAATCAATTTGCTATGAAGTGTATGCCATGTATTTAGTGATTGGCAAGCTAAATTTTTGTCTTCTCCCCTTGCACATTTTGGTGATCTTGGGTGGGAAAAATATTTTGAGCTTCACACCTTTCTTTTCAAGCATACCTTTTTAGAGGGCCTACCTATTTGAGGAAATTCCCACATCAGAGAACTCGTAGGCGACCCAAGCAGTACTTTCATTTTGGACCACAATATAAATATTTTGTGAGTGTGAGGAAAGCTCATCACTCACCAGGTGTTGTTGTCCTATATTGACGTATTCTCCCTCAATATCCTTGTGATATGTAAAAACTAGTAAGGGCTGGGAGGTTCTTAATTGAACAAAATTCCACATGTATAGGTTCCTAAAAATAATATCCCCAAAAAATGACTAAGAGCCAATTATTTTAGAAGCCATCCTATTATCCAAAACATTCTTTGAAAGTGGTGCATTAGAATATACTTTGGAGAAGTTACTTGCCAAGTTCAACTACAGGCCCATGCCATAAGTCACATGAAAAATCATCTCTTCGGAGCATGAGGCAGGCCCACCTAAGAGAATGGTTCCTATCCTTTAGGGTTGTAAATTCTTGTTTTTGTTAAACTTGCCAATTACATTTTGAAAAAAATTCTAACATCAAATTCTATGTTTGACTTAAAGAAAAAGAACACATCAAAAACACTAAACGAGATAGTTAAATCACAAACCCTTTGAATTAATGTATACTTTTGAAAGAAGCCTTATGTTTTTACTCCTTGAAAGGATTTATTCTTAATAGGTTTTTGAATATTTTGGCTTTTATTTCAGGTTGCATTGATCAAAGTGAACATTTGGTAACTATGGCTTGGGTGTTGTGATTTCACAACTTGAGCTATAGACATTCAAGTCACATAAAGTCCATGCTTTTGAGTCAGTCCAATGTTGTTCTATCATTTTCCATACTAAAAAAAATAGAGGAAACAAACACACAAAAATTACAAACTCCCATTCTAGCTCCCAGTCTTGAACATTTTGTTGACACTTACAAGAAAACAAACTGAAGTTGTTTATAGGGTTATTATTCGAACAAAGCAATTGAAAAAACTAGATAGGTCATAGGGTCTCTCATCCATTATTCCCATACTACTAATTTTAAATCAAAATCAAACAAAACACTAGGATCATTCCTTCACTCAGATGTCTATGATATCAATAGTTACTTGGAAATCACATATAGTTCAAGTAGCTTTCCCACAATATATTGTCTAGGCAAGGAAGTGAAATATCAACCCTAGTATTTCAAAATCTTGATTTTTAAAAGGTGGCAACATTCCAAAACAACTCTCAAACCCTAGGGTCTTGAGCTTCATAGCAACCATCTCCCATTCAAAAAAATAGAAAGAACATGGAATCCAACAAAAGAAGTGATAGCATCCCACCAACAAACACCACAAACAGTGGAAGAGACTAATGCAGATATAAACCAAGTGACCTTATGATAGGGTATTGAGCACCATAACATCCCCAAAACATGTTGATCTATTACCCAAATTAAACTTATCAAGGGTCACAACATCAAGGGTTTTAAAATCACCATCAAGGAATAAATCTAGAACATCAAATCACCTTGGATAAAATTGAGAGAGATCTTGAGGAGATTAAACAAAATCAAAATCCGATGTATTACCAATGCCATGTGCAAAGTTGAAACATTACATATCCTCAACCAATGGACATTATTCCACAAAAACCTCAATATCCACATCAACAATGCTTCCAATATCTGCAATATCAAGAAGTTCCACAAAACCCAAGTGTACCTCAAGTGAAATATCAAAATATACCTCAAACACAGTATTAAGGAGTTCAGCAAAATCAAGAGAAAAATAATCGACAAAAGCCACAGAGGAAAGATTACCAACCAGGAAGGAAATTCACCCCTTTGGGACAAACTTTAGAGGTAATCATTCATGAACTAGTACAATAGGAACTTATCAAGATCAATGACAATCCAATTCATGGTGAACCAAACTTTAAACTCCCTTGGTATAACAACTATGAACAATGTGATTTCCAAAAAATCAAGGTTCACCCAATGAATAGATACATGCTACACTCAAAAATCTCATCCAAGACCTTATTGATCAAGGAGAAATAACTATTAAAGGGCCATCTACCAATGACAACAATGATAATATCTCAAACTCAAAATTTGAAAGCAACGTTCAAGGACCATCTACCAATGACAACAATGATAATGTCTCAACCTCAAAAGTTGAAAGAAACGATCAAGAGCTATCTATCACCGATCACATTGACAATGTCTCTACATCATCCATCAAGAATTTAGTCCCAAGCATGATCAAAATGAATCACCCAAGTCTAGAAATGATCCCATCCAACATATATTGAAATCATCCAACCTCATGATAGTACATATTAATGATCAAGAGACTCTTAAGCCAACACTTATACCAAATGCAAAGAATCTAAGCCAAAAGCTATCACCCATATGCCTACATTTTTAGGAAATCCAAGGATGATTTACAAGAAATCCTTTCTTTGAAATTGATCAATGTCAAGAATATGATCCAAAGCATGTCAAAGATAATACCACACAAAGTCAAGATCAAGAATCCCTATCATCAAAATACTACAACGACTTGGTAGATATCTTCCAAGACATCCAAGGTTTTCCGACAGAAGAACAAATCCATTACCAAGCACACATATATCTACCTGTGAGATTCTTACTTCTAATGGACATGTAGATGATATTCATCCAAAACAATAGTCTCATACTCTTGATATCAATACCAAGGAACAAGAGTCACCTACTCTTCACATCTATATACATGATCAAGATATAACAAAATCTATAGACCTATCAGAAATTGATCAAGAGGAAGTATTAAGATTAGAAACATTGTCTGAGTAGGTTGAAGACATCAAGCATGAAAATATGGAGTACATTATCTTAAAATCAGTAATGATAATTGACAATCCTGAGCAACAGAGCATTAGGTATACACTAGTCAAAGAAGCATCAATATATTTTGAAGGGCCATCAAAATCTGATATTTCATAGGATCAAGCCAAAGATATAAAAAATGAAGTTATCCCACATATGAAGGATCCTATTAGTGAATAAGCTATCACATTTGATGATCCACATTAGAGTAGAGAAGGATTAGCACCTTGTTTCCAAGGTAAGACATATCCTATTGCAAATACAAATTTTCAACATCAAGACAGGGGATTAGGCCTACATGAATAGGGTATCCTAGAACCAGTGATTATTATTGACAATCCTAAGCATCAAGGTCTTAGTTATTCAACAATTAAGGGATCTAAACATATCAGGGATACCTCTATAATATTGGGTTCAACTTTATCTAATGCGAACATCAACATAGAGAGAACGAAGAGTCCTTATGATGAAATTACTACCAATGCTACAACTAGCCATATAATGAATCATCATCCACATATTTTTCCACCCTCTCATTGGGACCAACAACAAGAGAAAGAGCTATATGAAAGAAAGGAACAAGTCATTGAAGCAAATGAATCAACAAAAAAAATTGGAAAAGAAAGATTCAAATGGATACAAAAGAAAAAGAAAGAAAATCATCCCTACCAAACTCCAGTAATCAAAGAAATTACGAGGAAAAATAAAAAAGGGAAGTTCATCCATCAAAAATGTCCAAAAATGCAAAAGCAAGCTTTAAGAGTAACCTACAAGGTATATCAAGACGTTGGTCCCAATCGAATCTCCATATCCACCTATCATTGCTCATCATCCCAAGTTTGGAGAGGTAAAGGTTCCAAACTATCATCCAATCCATCTAAATATCATATCCCTCAACGCATTTTTCCATCCATAATATCCAAATCTCACATTGACCATGTGTTGGCAACAACTCTTTATCATAAGGATTCTAAGGGAACTCTCTCACGATATGCATATCAAGGTAATGTTAACTCTAGTATCAAAAAGGAAGATAAGAATTATTAGGGGTTACATTCAAGCGGTCATATCCTAGCAAAACAACTCCTCCATCTAGGATATCTTTGGAACATCATGATAGTAACAACAACCATATCAGCACCAACAACATCTACATCAGCACCACTAGGTGGTTCAACAGGAGCAAAAAATTGTCACCATGATGAAAACCCGGTAAATAGGAATCTTGTGTGACATAAAAAATCAATAAAAAACAAAAAAATCAAGATAATAGTCAAGCGAAAAATTGTCCTCAAGTGAAAACCACTATGGTGGTGCTTTGGACAAGGACCATGATGAAAACTTGACAAACATGCATCATGTGTAGAATCAAGCAGCTATGTGCACCATTTTAGGAGGAAGCATCTCAATGTATCCATAATAAATCCCATCCATTTTATCCCAATCCAACATGTCTTGATCTTGTCAAATGTTTGGTGAAAACTTTACACTTGCTTATGGAAAGCATCTTGACAAGGGTCACTATCATTGATCCTATCCTAGGATCCAACATTATCTGAGCCATGAGGAATTTTCCAAAAAGGGGAATGCTCTATCCAAACATGTTATCTTATCACAAGATAATCCATCATCTACATTTCTAGACACTGGGAGCAAGTACTTACATCTTGCTTCAAAATAAATCTTGATCTATGTCTTCTAGCTCACATTGAGATCTATGGATTCTCCAAACAACAAGGTGTGCCACATGGTACCCTTTCCAATTCACACCAACAATAAGGTATCCTACCAACATAATATCAGGGTAGCCTTCAAAATAGCTCATTCCATCAAAAAGGTATCTTGCTAATGCACTATCAGGGTAGCCTTTGAAACAATTTGTCCCAATGACAAGGTGTACCACCAACATACTACCAAGGTAACCTTAAAAGATACAAACAACATGAATTATTCCTTCGCTCAAAAATTCTAAAGATATCAATAGTTGCTTGAACCCTACAGCTAGTTCAAGTAAGCTTTTCCGCAACCTATCCTCTAGAAAAACAAAGTGAAATATGAATCCAAGTTTTCAATATCTTAGCACTATCAAGGTATCCTTTGAAATAGTTCACCCTGACAACAAGGTATACCACCAATGTACTACCAAGGTAACCTTCAAAGATATGAACAATGTGGATTATTTCTTCACTTGAAAACTCTAAGATATCAAAAGTTACTTGAACCCTACAACTAGTGAACAAGTAAGCTTTTCAACAACATATCCTCTAGAAAAACATAGTGAAATATCAATCCAAGTTTTTCAATATCTAATATCCCTGGCAAGAGGGTAAAAATCCACCAACAACAAGGTATCCCATCAATGCACTATTAGGGTAGCCTTCAAAATAGCTCATCCCATCAACAATGTATCCCACCAATGCACTATCAGTGTAGCCTTTGAAACAATTTGTCCCAACAAGGTATACCACCAACACACTACCAAGGTAACCTTTAAAGATACCAACAACGTAGATTATTCCTTCACTCAAAAATTCTAAGATATCAACAGTTACTTGAACCCTACAGCTAGTTCAAGTAAGCTTTTTCGCAACATATCCTCTAAAAGAAACACAATGAAATATCAATCCAAGTTGTCAACATCTTACACCCTAGGAAAAAGGGTAAAAATCCAATAAAAGAAAAAACATCAAAAAACAACAATAGATCAAAAAAAATTGAAAAACATAAAAAAAAAAACAACATCATCATATTATTCCCTCACTCAAATAGTCTAAGATATCAACATTTGTTTGAACCTCACACCTAGTTCAAGTCGATTTCCCACAATATATCCTCTAGACACAGCAATGGAGTATCAATCCAGATTATCAATGTTGTTTACACAAAAACAATTTATGCTTTGAGTCAAATGGTCAAACTATGTGGTCTCTACATGTAAAACATAGGAAATGATTATTAGCCCCTGAGACCCTAGGTCAATCCCCATAGGTTTCCAACATGCTTTATTTCAACTTAGTCAAAAAATTCAAAATCAAAAAGTAGTAAAAAAACTCAAAATCCAAAAAAAATCACAAAACAAAAAAGGTCAAAAACATTCAAACCAAGTGAACAATGAGCCTCTACATGTACAATGTAGGCAAGGCTTATTTTTTTGATGAGCCTCCAAGGCCCTAGTTTAGTCCCCTAAAAAAAAAACATCATAAAAACTTAGAAAAATCAAAAGACCCATCTTGTCTATCAAAATCCGCAATAAAAACATCACCCATAATAAAAAAACCATCACATTCACCCTTTGACAAAATAGACAAAACAAACTTACATCAATAGTTAAGAGCTTTCAAGCAAACAATCACAAGGAATTGGATCACAAAACAAACTGAAACAAAGCCAAGTATCAACTGCATATCTTTTTGACAATTCACCAACAACATCCTGATATATGCCTTAACGGGTTTGTTCCTCTGATAAACATGATCAATAATGGATAATAGTCCTGAAACCTCAAACAACTATGGCAAGTGATATGTCAACATTGTTTTTTTTAATCTTTTTAATGGTCTTATTTTTCTGGTTTATTTTATTTTGATTCATTCCCAGGATCTCTCAAGGATGTTCATAAGGATTTAGAGAAGAAGGAATGGGAGCAATTGAGCATCATTTCAATTTGTTGTTTTTGGATTTTTTTGTTATACTACCATGGCGAATACTTGCATTGTTCTCTGTGTGGAAGTCATTTCAGGAGCATTTCATGTAACAGTGACAAGTTAGGTTCTTAATACCTCTTGTGTTACTACTCCAACATGTTTCAAACCTTCTCATACATACACGCTAACAGGGTTTTTGTATGTCTAGTAAGAGGAAGAATACTCCTTGTTTGTAGAGTCAAAGTCCACACAATAGATAAAAAGTCACTTTGGTCATTAATACCCTAGTCCATTGTATCTTTTTGCTACATCAAAAGGGATTGTTCAAACTATTCAAAGTATCTAAAGCAAAGTGAAACAAATACTCATCACTACTAACAACATCAAATTTCTATCTATCATTTCTATTTCTTCTAATTAACATCATAATTTCTATCCATCATCAACATTTCTTCTAAGTAAACCCTTCATAGCAATATCATTAGTGCCATCTCGCATCCAAAAAGTCATCAATAAACATCATGATGATAATAAACCAATAAAAAATGTATGTATGGGGCATTTATTCATATATCAACACCATATAAACTTCATGGATCACAACATTATATGATTCATTAGCTGACATAACATACATCATCATATATCATCATCACATAGGCATAAAAAGAGGATGAATCGAAGAACACATATCTCATATATATCATCATCAAAAAAGGGAGTATATCATCAGTGAGATAAGTGTGATAGGAAAATACAAAATCATAATACGAGGCCTTGACTGGGCCTATGAGTAATAAAAAACATCAAGATCAAGTACAAACGAGTAAGACCCTGATGGGAAGGACAAAACACTATAGACCACCAAAACAATCTAGGTGTCTCATAGACTGATCACCTGCACCACCACCTACACCACAAACTGCACCATCACCACCATCACTCACAACACTAGCCTCTTTAAACCATGGATGCTGAGAAACCCTAGGAATGCTAGCATCATATAGGCTATGATAGTAGGTGGAACTCTATAAATAACAATCACTTTCTGCCCTAAGAGTATCTATCTCTACAGTACGCAACTGTACTAGAGCCTCTACAATATTTCGTTGGCCACTCTCGCTATCTCACTCAGCCCTCAAAATGTCTATCTCAGCCTTTACAGCTTGTCATCATGCTATCTCTACATCTCTAGAAGAAATCATCTAATCTAACAGTATTTCTCCATCTCTAGATGGTTGAGGACCCAAAACTTGTCTATAACCCTATTCCTGAGGTGGGTGCTCCTCTTGACCACCTTTTTCCCCATCAATGTTAGGCTTTATCCAACTTCTCTATGAGGACCTCAATATGCTATCGCTCCCCACGACAAATTGTAATACCTATTCTTCCCATAGTAAGATTACCCCTAGGATCAATGAGTATTAATGGCTTGCATCATGCTCACCACTCATCATAATCAAGAGTACCTAGATTTGCTAGATCAACCGACCAATTGGGGCAAGTGCTCTAAACTTAGCAATAGAAACATCTATATCTACATGGAGACCCCATACATGAACCTCCTGACTGGTCTAACCAAAATGATCCTCATAAGTATTAGGAACTTGACCCTGTGTCTTGCCAACCTACCGACATACGTGGTCTGGTAAGTAATGCTTAAGCATTTAATGAGAATGACCAATCAACCAATGGGTTTGTCGATATTAAAAGAGATGATTTGAATCCTCTAGCTAAGCCTCATAGCTGATATAAGGTCTCCACACAAAACTAGGCATATCATTGAAGGCTCAATGCCAATAACGAAGATCCCCAGGCAAGGTATAGTGTTGTAAACAAGGGTTTTGGTACCCTAATGTTCACTTTCACTTCTTAGGGTTTTCACCTAAAAGGAAAGGAATAGGGTACAAACCGCTATGTCCACACTCAAGGTTGAGGTAAAATAGATGTAATATGCCTAGATGAAATGAACTAAAGGGTATGTGTAGGATCACCATGGAAAAAATAGGCCCTTAAGTGGCAAAAAAATCAAAAAAATCAGAGTTAGGGAACTTGACGTAAAAAAAATGAATAAGCTATCTATATTATTTCAAAAATATGTAAGAATAGAATCTATAGCAAATTTAATCTGGTTTTTGAACTACTAGGTTTTTTTTTTTAAATATATATATATATATTTGGTGAAAATTTGAAATTTCAATGTAGTAGTACTTAAATTTCCTGGAAAAAATAAGAAGTAGGTGTCTGTCTAACCACCCTAACCACAATAAAATGATAATATTTTCCTATAAGATTCTAGATATAAGTAGAGGACTCATGTCCCAATGTGATGCATATCTTTTTGTAATTTTTTTCTAAGTAAATAATTAATTATAATTTTTTTATTACAACTTTTTAAAAATATAAAAAACTTGTATGTCTGACCACCTTAACTTGGCCAAAACTTCATGAAATTCAATTTTTCATTTTTTCATCCTATAGTATGTGAAGCATAGAATGTGACACATGTTTTGGATTTAAAAAATGTGATATCGTTTGAAAGCTATAGATTTTCTTCAATCATCCTATCAATCAGGAATTTAGTTGTAATTCAAATAGAAAATGAATAATAATAATTTATTAAATTCAAAGTAAAGCATAATTTATATTGGTGGAAAGCTGAGAATCTCCTTTAAAAACCCTTTTCATTTTATCAATTTTGGGTAAAAAAAAGTTGTCAGCCACAAATCCATCATATTGCCACTTTTTGGCCCATCATGATCCTATACCTACCCTAGATGTGGAAAATTGAAAGATACTATTGATTATATATACAAAACTAAGAAATGTGAGATTTTTTAAAACACATTGTGATATGCAAACAAGATCTAGAAACATAAAAATGTAATCAAAGCTTAATGAAGCTGAATGAGGTGTACCTAGAGGTAGAATGTTGATGCTGGAAGGTTCTAGAATGTTGCAGAATTCACTGTTAATGTCCATTGGGACTCATTTTCCACAGATGGCGAATTAGTCCTACTTCTGGTAAAAGTTGTTGAAACAAGTTTTGGGGTGTCGGGAATTAAAAACCTTAGAAAACACTTTTTCTAGCCTGAAAGTGAGATTGATTCACAATAGATGGCAAATTAGTACACCTATAGAAATCTACAAAATTCCAAAGTCAACTCTATGGGTTCAGATCTATACTTTTCTGCTTGTTAGGTTGATAGATCTAAATCTACAGAAAATGGGTAGAAAGATGTCTCCAAGCTTGAATTAGGTCTTTGTCAAGACTTCAGTTACTTTGATGATATGTTGACCACTTTTCAAGACCTATCTCTTTGAGAAATCTACCTACAAAACCTACAAACACATATGCAAAGAGGGGAAAAATGGTCAAGGGTTAGAGTATAGGGGTTTGCCTTGGTCAAACCCCAATTTGGTAATCAAACCCTTAATAATGAAATGAAATAAAGAGAGAGAATGATGAACAAATAACATGCAAATTTCATGAACTCACCAAACCCTTGATGTTGAAGTCTGAAGATATGTTAATGGTTGCTCCAAGATGCTTGATAGAATGATCTAAATGCTAGAATGCTTCAATGTTATGATGGATTGAATGCTTAATGAATCGGGTTTTAAAATGAATAGAAAAAACATATATTTATACACACTTATGCCCTAATTTCCTAAAAATACATCACAGGCCGACCTAAGGTCTTAATGAATAAAAACCCACCAGTAATTTGAATTTATTTTGAATTTTGTACAAAGAGGGACTCATTTTCCACCCATGGAAAATGGGTCCCACTCAAGGCAAGTGAATAGGTGTTGGAGATTAAGTTGCATTTAATGATATTTGTCAAGTTTACATTAAAAAATACACTTAATGAAGGCCTGTATTTGCATAAAGGGGCCAAATAAAGCATAAGAAATATGTAATTATTAATGACAAGCCTAGAGAAGCATGAAATTTTGTTACAAGACTTTACAACACTTTAAAATAAGACTTGGTAAGGGATAAAAATGATATATTTAGGTGAATTATAATAAGAAGATACTAGAAAAGTGTAAAAATGTATTACAACATGTGCCATAGAAAAATGGCCCCTTGTCATTTTCATGGCCTTTTAGGTCTTGTTTCATGGTGTTGAAACTATGTTGCTTCAATTTTATGTTGTAACATGGCTTGAACAAGGCTTGAACGTGCTTATTTAGGTACTAAAACTCAAAGAACGATGTCTTGTGAAGGTGTTGTGAAGTGTTGTAAGACATTTCTATATCTTCTAAAATTTATTAATTACAATTCACCTAAAAATCACCTTTTTATTCATCAACAAGTCCTATTTTGAAATGTTGTAAAGTCTTCTAACAAGCTTTCACACTTTTCTAGACACATCTTCACTATTTATCCCTTCTTCATGCTTTATTTGACCCCTTTTATGCTCTCATATGCTTAATTAAGTGTATTTTTGAGTATTATCCCAACAAACAACATTAAATACAACATATTTCCTAACAATGTATGTTTTTAGGTCCTAGGTGGGACCCATTCACCATGGGTGGCGAATGAGTCCCCCTTGGCCCCAAATTTAAAATATTTTAAATTTCCTTTCGGGGTTTTATTCAAAAACACTTGATGTCAGCCTGTGATGAGGTATGAATGGGTAACTAAGGCACAAGTGTGTATAAATATGTGATTTTCACCTCATTTTACATCTGCTCACTCATTCAAGCATTTAATCTCATATTTCAAGCATTCAAGCATTTTGCAACATCGTTTTAAGCAGTATTCAAGCACTTTGAAGCAGCCATTGACATTACTTTAGAATTGCATCATCAAGGGTTTGGTAAGTTAATTGCAATTGCATGTTGTTAGTTTATCATTCTTTTGCATTTCATTATTTTATTGAAGGTTTGATTACCAAAAATGGGGTTTGACAAAGGAAAACCCCTATTCACTAAACTTAAACCATTTTTCCCTATTGCAGGTTTGTTTGTAGACCTAGGTATGTATATTTGACAAAAAAATTAGTGTTGAAGATTGGTTTACAAGTCAACTAGGTTCTTCAAGTTAACTTAAGTCTATTTCAAGCTTGGAGAGGGTTTTCTGTCCATTTTCTACAAAATTGACTTCGGCAACTCGACAAGCAGACTTTTCCAAATTTGGTGTTGCAGAGTTGTCTCCTAACTTTTCAAAAATTTGGGAGAGGACAAATTCACCCCCTGTGGTGAATGAGTCCCACCTTAAGACTGGGTAAGTGCACCAAGATGGTTCCCAAAAAGGGGGCCTAAGTGGCAACTTTTTTTTCTGAAATTAGGAAATACTAACCTTGGACATGAAATTGAGGATAGTTACACTCAAAATTTTGAGATGGAACAAAAACAAGGATTGAAGTGCTCCGAGGCTATTTTCTGTAGACATCGAAAATATACAGATTGATATCGCACAGTCGATCCTAATCTACTAACATCATTTCATCCTGAATCATCCCTCAGTCTAACCATTTAATCAAATCTCCTTGTTTGATTAAATTCATCAATATTCCTCTCTTAATTGAATAAATCATTTTATCTAATCTCTTTTGTTAATTAAATCAATCCATCTTATCTAATTATCCTTATTTAATTAAATAATTAATTTTATTTGATTGAATCTCTAAAGTCTATCCATTAAATTAAATAAATTAAAACCTTGTTTGATTTAATCTAACACCATCTCTTTTAATTAAATAAATCAAAATCCTTATTTAATTAACCTCTTATCATATTCCTCTCTTATTTGATTTAAATAAATCCATAAATTTGAGTCAAATAGGTCACATCATCTAATCTCCTATTAAATTAATTAACCCTTGATTAATTTAATCTTTTATCATGTCCCATCCTCAAGAATTTGCCACTTGCACATGAAAATAGATTTAATTCATTTATTAAATCCCTATTTTCCTCAACAAGGCATCTTTTTGGAATATTCTTCAAGTTTGAATTCAAAAATTCCAAGTTGACATGTACATCCAACAAGGCATTAACTCCATCTTACATATCCTTTTCCTTGAGCCAAGTGGCATTCAATGCATTCTTTCTTCCCTCTTGCAAGTCATTTCAACAAATTTGAAATTCAAAATATGCATTTATTGGCACAATCCTCAAAACTTGCACATCCTCCATCCACTCATAGGTTGACAAGTGGCATGTTTCCATTGGATGAATGTTAGTCCCACATTGCTCTATTTTGGAAATTCATCCATCTTGACATTCTATAAATAAAGAGCTCATCTCTTCATTTTGGCATCCACAACTTGAGTAGACTTACTATACTCAAATATTTAGCAATATTCATCCATATCATTGAGTTTATAGCTTGGTTATGCAGGTTTTATCTTGGAGCATTCATCAATCTGCAATAAAGTGGATCATTCTTCATCAATCTTCAGCATTGCATCATAGGAGTTGGGAAAGGGACAATTTTCACATCAAATTGGCACCAATTCCCTCCAGAGATCAAGAATTTACATTGCTTTCATAGGATTTAATCTATTTTGTTGATTTCTCATTGTAGTTCTTTCATTTTCCTATTTAGAGCATTAATAAATGGATTTCTTGAGGAACCTAGATTTTAACTTGCATTTCAATCTTAATGTATTTATCTCTTGTGTTTTGCATGTTTTAGGGGGACCTTGGTTCACATATTGGCACTAGAAGGAGGGCTTTGAACTTGAAAATTGTCAAAGTTTCAGAGTGCTGGAATTTAAAATAATTCTAGGTTTTGCTCAGGACTCAATCCTCTTGCTATACAAATTTCAAGCAAAACGGAGCTGATTTGTGAAAGATATGAAGTTTTTTTTATTTTATAGCTAGAGCATAACATTGGAATAGATGCATTTAAACTCTATGTGCAAATTTTTTATTTTCTAAAATGCTAGAAACTTAGATGTCGCGGCTTTTCTAACTTTTATAACCTATGACATGAATTTTTCAAATTTTAGAACTTAGATGTCACGGCTTTTCCAAGTTTTATAACCTTGTCACGAAATTTTCAAGTTTTAGAACATATGTCGCAGAATTTTCAAGTTTTATAACCTTGTCGCGAAATTTTCAAGTTTTAGAACCTATGTCGTAGAATTTTCAAGTTTTAGAACCTTGTCGTGAATTTTTCAAATTTTAGAACTTAGATGTCACGGCTTTTCCAAGTTTTATAACCTTGTCGCGAAATTTTCAAGTTTTAGAACGTATGTCGCATAATTTTCAAGTTTTATAACCTTGTCGCGAAATTTTCAAGTTTTAGAACCTATGTCGCGGAATTTTCAAGTTTTAGAACCTTGTCACAAATTTTTCAAATTTTAGAACTTAGATGTCGCGGCTTTTCCAAGTTTTATAACCTTGTCGCAAAATTTTCAAGTTTTAGAACCTATGTTGCGGAATTTTCCAGTTTTATAACCTTGTTGCGCAATTTTCAAGTTTTAGAACCTATGTCATGGAATTTTCAAGTTTTAGAACCTTGTCGCAAAATTTTCAAGTTTTAGAACCTATGTCATGGAATTTTCAAGTTTTAGAACCTTGTCGCGAAATTTTCAAGTTTTAGAAGCTATGTCGCAAAATTTTCAAGTTTTAGAACTTATGTCACAGAATTTTCAAGTTTCATAACCTTGTCGCGGAATTCTCAAGTTTCATAACCTCTTCATTTAATGATTGTAACAAGTGTTTTTTAACACTTTGGGAGAAATTATAATCCCATTCTTAAGGCTTTGCTATCTTCAAGCTTTTAGGACTAACTAAATTTTGTTTGGGCTTTAAAAAGAATCTTTTCAATTTTTGCAAAGGGCTAAAATGAACAATAGGATCACAACATACTAGAGTTTGTTTATTTGGTTAACAAATTGAACAAAATATCTCACTTTTCTTTTGGTGCTTAAAAAGAACTCACATTTTTCTTTGTGGATTTAAAAAGAAAAGTGCAACTTTGTTTTTGTGAAGGCTTACTTAAACAAAATTGTTTGAAATAGGACGTGTGTGCTTCTCTCGCGCTTTATAGCGATCTTGAGAATCAAAAGGCCTTTTTCATGACTTTAGGGTGAGACAAATCAATCACCTCCACACTTCATTTTGGGTTTAAAATTGAACAAAATCTTGTGTGAGTGTGAGTGGGAGCATTATTGCATACATTCTCTCTCTTTGTTGCCAACAAAGATTGATCGAGTTATGAATATTGTTTTTTACTCGCTTTTGTTTATCCTAGAGGGCCTGCCTTGGGGAAAAAGTACTCACCCAAGGGTATGACTCAACTGGTAACACTCTAAAGCCAAGAGTATTTCCAACCGGGATATAAATGTGGATATTGGAAGAAACACCAATATCACGCGGTTGATTCTGACAAGATGGATCCGAAAGGGGACTCTTGCCATATGGGTCAATCTCCATGAATGGAAAGTCCTTATTAAAACCCATGTTCTAAAATTTCCAAAATCCTTAAATCTATTTTTTTGTGCAAGAACGGTCGTTCTGAAGCCACCCCACAATTTTACGGTCTTTTAGTAGAAATGGAAAACATGCCATGGGAGTTTCATGGGTGTTGATGCTTGGCTGCCCCGTATAAGTGAGTGTCGTGGAGGGGAGCCAGTGGGGTCAAGCATCTAACCATTCACTAAAGATAAGCGTAGTTGGACTTGTCCAAGTGGTAATCCAACAAATATTGTCTTTCACATCCATAGGGTTGTACTTATTCTTGGGTTACAAAATGCTTTGCTTGTTCGAAAATATCTTGAAAACAAACACTTAAACATCATCATCAAAATTTCAAACCCCTTAGTTAGAGCAAATACCTTTGACAAAACCCAATAACTATTGCGTACCCTAGGGATTATGTCCTTAGAGGTTCCTAAGTAATTGGGTTGACATCTTCATTTGCTTCTACCAAGGTCAACATTAGGTAACCACTACCTTGATTTCCTTGAATTCCACATAACATACTCTGTGGGATTTGAAGAAATTAGGACATTGGACATATAGTTTGGAAAACCTAATCAAAGAAGTGTTTGTGGTAAAATCAATTCACTAATCAAGATGAAATCAATTGAACCCCACACATGTGCTTGTGTATCTTTTCTCTTATGGTCTTTTGAGCAAACATTGATCTTTTGGTTTGAAGGGAATAGCATGTTCTTCAAAACCTTGGCCTTGTAAACAAGTCCTTCTTAGGTTCATTTAGGATCAAAATCAAACAATTATCATTCCATCCCACCAAACAACTTTTGAAACATCATTCTATACTTGGGTAAATCATCAAAATCAAAATCACCTTGTTTAGTTAGGAGTATGGGAATGCATCCTTTCTCATAGCTCTAGTTAAATTAGCACCTCTTTGAAAAAGTACATCCTAAATATAAAATCTAACATCTTAGGGTTTACAAGTTCATTATCCAACTCAAACCAATCAAAATCAAACCCTAAGTCTAGCATTGATCCAAAGTCCCTAAACGTTCAACACTCATATCATTTCCCCTTTTCATCCTTCATCTCGTCATTGGTCCTAAGAACCTTAGAGGTCACTTTTGCAACAAGGTCAAAACACAAGAGGAACATGGAATATAAACTTGATCCATACATCATGAGTAATCCAAGTCAACTAAGCTATCAAAGCCTTACAACACTGGTTGATTATCAACACTCACATCTATACAAACCGTACATGGGATCATTAATTTTGACAAATGTCAATAGTACAAAAAATGTGAGTATGCCCAAATCAATGTTTGGGACACATTTCCCAATGGTAGATTTAAATCCAAGTCCAAACCTACAAATCCACCAACCGAACAATCAATGCATGAGCCTTCAAACAAACAATGTCATCCCACCAAATCCCTACATGCCAAATGAGAATGTACCAAGTACAAGTTTTCCAAACATGAATCTAGCAAACTTTGGGATAAATATGTTTGCAAATCATCCGAATATTGTTCAAAATCCAAACAAGATGTTAACGACTCCAATTCAAGGTAACACCATGCAAAATAAAAGTTACCTAAATCAAGGCAATATGATTCCCAATCACAACAATGTTCAATTTAAACCTATCATGCAAAATCTGAGTGTCATCCCAAATCAAAACATTGTCCAAAATCAAACACCACAAGTATGCATCCCAAATTTTCTTGAACAAAAACCAAATCAACTATATCAAGGGAGTCAAGATTTAAATCAAGATCAAATTTGGTGAGATCAAATTGCTACACTCACCAAAATAGTTGAGTCATTGCGCCAAGAGACATCTCCACCATCATTACCCATATCAACATCATTCCTTGGTTTAGGGCTCCCCCCTTTACCTAAAACCGATCACTCCATCCAAATCGATCCACGTAACACCAATCAAACCATCACATCAAATCCTTTGAATATACCATCGACATTGCACCAACAGATGGTATCTATTCAAATGACAACATCAATCCCAACAAATCAAAACATGGTCTCCCAAGGACCTATCACCTTGGTCATTCTGACCATTCCTATCACATCAATCACTCCCAACACCCCTATCACACCCATCATATCTCAATCCCTCACTACCATGATCTCTCCAAGCGTATCTCAACCACTTGTCACTATGATTCCAAATACACCACCACTACCACCAAAACCAAGTGCAATAAGTCAATATTGTAACATGGCACTAAAAGCACATCAAGCCTACCAACAAACGCTTCAACAATATCAGGTGGCTCCACAAGCTGCTCAAGCTACCCACACTACTCAAGCTACCCAAGCCGCTCAAGCTACCCAAGCTGCCCAAGCCTCTCAAGCTACCCAACAAACACAAGCACAAACACGAAAAAGGACAACTATTGAGAACAAGGATCAAGATCAATCCATCACTGAGCACCTTGAAGCTATGTCTACTTCATCCAATGATCAAATCAAGCTATGTCAAGAGTCACTTCTCAATCATGATCAAAATCCACCAACAATACCCAACAATGATCCAATTCAAGAAATGACAACATCACTTGATCCTATGGTTGAAGACATTCACAATCTCTTTGCCACAATTGTTGAAAAAAATGTTCAAAATCTCTCAATTAAGGAGCACATTGAGGATGTTTCTACCCCATCCAATGATCAACTCACCATACATCAAGAGCCACTTTTTAGTGATCTCTTTCAAGGAGTGTTAGGATTATTTGATCCTATTGACATAATGCACGATCCATCAACCAATGATCATGACAAAAATGTCTCTAAATCACCTAATGAGTTAGGGGACATATCTCAAGAATTTATTCCAAAGCAAGATCAAAATCTTCCACTAAGGTTCAGCAATGGTCCTTTCCAAGACATGTTGATCCCGTTTGACCTCATGGTTATAGATACTAAAGGAACTCTGAACTCGACACTTGATCTAAGTCCACTCAAAGATCAAGAGGATATTGAGTCGCTTCCCATTCCTAATGATGACATCCAAGAACCCTTTATAAGCAATCCATCCTTTGAAATTAACCCATGTCAAGAACTTGATCCAAAGCATGTCGAAAGCAACTTTGGAATCATTCAAGATCAAGAATTTGTATCTTCAAGATACTACAATAATCTAATGGACACTCTCTTATCTATGCAAGATGATCATATCCATGTAGCACATACCCCTCCATCTATCCATGAGATGCTTTCTGTAGATGGACACATAGATGATCTTCATTCAAGACAGGATTCCTTTACTCCTGATATTATTACACAAAAAGAGCAGATTATTGATTCCTACAGTCAAACTGAGTTGTCAACATCAAGATCAGATATATCCAAAATCTAAACTAAAGACATCATGTATGCGGATATCCAACATTATTCGCTTAAGGAAACAAGTCAGATAGGACAAGATACTTCAGAGTCAACAGAGCATCCAATTGAAATAACACCATTTGTAGTGGTCATTTATCAGAGAATGCATTCTAAACAAGAGCTCTCAGAATAGGTAAAATCAAAGCATGAAGGAAATATTACCACCATACTGGGGGAAATTTCATCTAGTGCAAATGTCAACATAGGGAGCACGAAGAGTCCTTATGATGAAACCGATGTCGATACTACAACCAGCCACATCATGAATCTTCATCCACCCATCATCCCATCCACGAATTGGGACCAAGATCAAAAGGAAGATTTGAATCAAAGTATGAAGAACGTTATCAAAGCAAAAGAAGTTGAGAAGCATAATGCACAAATCAAATATGCATGGAAACCAAAACATACAAAGAAAGATCATCCCTATCAAACTCCATCAGTCAAAGAAACTATGGGGAAAAATTAAAAAGGGAAAAGTATCCATCAAAGATTTCCACAAAAGAAAAAGTAGGCTTTTCAAGTGACGTACAAAGTGTATCAAGCAGTTGGTCCTAATTCCATGCACACTTCCATATCCACCCATCATTGTTCATCTTCCCAAGTTTGGAGAGTCAAAAGTTCCATACTGTCAACCAATCCATCTCTTATCCTTAAACGCACTCCATCCAAACCTCCACGCATGATATACAATTCTCAAATTGACCATGTATTGTCAACAACCCTTCATCATAAGGATTCAGAAGGAACCCTGTCGCGATCTATGCACAAAGACAAAGTTAACTCAAGTATCGACGAAGCGGATCAAGAATCCCAGAATTTGCATTCAAGTGCACATATCTTAGCAAAGAAACTTCTTCAAGCAGGATATCGATGGCACATCATGACAAGGGCATCTACATCAACAACACCTTGTGATTCAACATCAGCTTAAATTTTTTTAGAAAAATCAAAAAAATCAAAAAATATGAAAATCCAAAAAAATCAGAAAAAGGATTGAAAATAGTAAAGAGAAAAAAATCGTCCTCTACTGAAAACCGCATGGGCGGCACTTTAGGTAAGACCATGACGAAAACCTGGAAAACAAGCATCATGTGTAGAATCGTGCATCTACGTGCACTAGTTCAGGTGAAAGCATGTCATCCCATCCATAATAAATCCAACATTCCATCCATCTCAGCCATAATAAATCCATTCATCCATAAACCATTTATCCAATCCATTTTCATCCATCTGCATCCCCCATCCAAGTTATCTTGATCTTCATGAAAGTTTTGGGCACACTTTACACTTGCTTATGGTAAACATCTTGACATGGGTCATTTTCACTAATCCTATCCTATCCAATGTTATCTGAGCCATGAAGCATTATCCAAATGAGAATTCCTTATCTGAACATTGTATCTTCTTGCAAGATAATCCTTGGCATCCTTTGCGTGCTTACCATATTCATCCATCCATACACTTATCCAAGCATCCACCCATGGTATTCCATACATTGCTAGACATTGGGGGTAGATATGTACATCTCGCTTTGAGAATAAATCTTGGTCTATATCCTTCAACTTATATGGCGATCCAAACATTGGCAAATGTGAAACCAAATTGGTCAAAGCATTTGTGAGCAAAAAATCCAAATCACTAGCCCATATCATATTTTGATGAGAAGACATTCTTTATCAGTCTTCATCAAACATCGAACATCAATCCAAATAATCACTACCACTCGCATCTAATTTACACTTCAAACATCATGTCAAATCATTCAAAAAAACTTTTGTTCCAAATCAAGCTTCATCAATCCTGATCAATCGAATCCAATCAATCCATAATCTAGGGATATCCTTCCCGATCATTGTGTTACTTAAACACTATCCTTGCATTGTTGTGCATCCTCAACAATGTTATCATCATCAATCCTAATCAATCAACCCTTGCATTGTTGTGCATCCTCAACAATGTTATCATCATCAATCCTGATCAATCAAATCCTTGCATTGTTATGTATCCTCAACAATGTTATCATCATCATCAATCAATCAATTCGATCAGTCAACCTTAGCTTGGTCTTCAAAAAATCCCAAAATAGAGCACTGGTAGCTTTAGACATGTCCATATCCAAATCATCAAAATCATGCGAAAAATCCAAAAAACATCAGAAAAATAGAAAAATCCAAAAACATTCACAAAAGTCAGAAAACATCAAAAACATTGGTATCTGAACTATGTCATCTCTGAGCTTAAATGTAGGCAAGGCTTATCTTTGATCAGCCCCCGAGACACAAAAATCCAAAAATATTCAAAAAAACATCAAAATCCAAAAACATTCAAAAAACACAAAAACATTCATAAAATATTAGAAAAGCCCAAAACATCGCAAAATTTGAAAATCAAAACATTTGTAAAATCTTGAAAATACCCAAAACAACCTCAAAACATTCCAAAAACTCCAAAAACATCCAAATATTTGAAAAAATCCATTCGTCTCATCTTTCTTTCACCCGCGATAATCAATCATCCATAATAAACTGATCATCACCCTCACCCTTTGGCAAAACAAACATAAACAACCACAACAATCGGCAAAAGCAAGCTTCAATCATAAAATCAAAAGCAAACAACAAACATTTAAAACAAAATCAAACTCTTGATCAGTCACAAACATGTCAATCAACTCTATATCAAAAGCTTATCAATCAACTTATCAAACCATCATCATCCTATACAATGCATGTCCTAGGATATATCTTTCTGACAATGGGCATCATTTTGGATATCACCTTGGATTCTTATCCTATCAAAACAAATCCCTTTGGCTAGAGGTATGAAGAACATTGGCTTGTTTGCGTACTTGATCTCTTCTTTCTATTTATCTTATTGTGCTCATTCCAAGGACTTCTCGATGATATCCGAACAAGAGGGTTTAGAGAAATAGGAATGGGGCAACGATCATTATCTTTTTTCTGTTGTGCTTGTTGGATGTTCTTGTAATATAACTTGGTGAATACTTGCTTTGTTAGGTATGTCCTAGCAAGGTTTCCATATGTCAAGTGTGAACAAGAATACTCCTATTTGTTTGTCGAGTCAAATTCCATCACACTAGGTACAATGCCATCCTAGTTCTCTATACCTTGATGCATCATATCTAGGTGTGTTATCAAACATAAGGTAATTGGCCCTTTGAAAATACCAACTCCTCGGCAAGTAATCATCATCATCATCATCATCATCTCATGTCTTGTTGGAATCTCTTGTTTTCTTCTATCTCTTGCCTTTCCCGCTAACATGGTACCATGACAATTAATCATAAATAATCACCATTGCATCTATCTTGCATCCACAAACCATCAACATACTACATAATGAATATCATATCATATAGAAAGCATTAATCATACCACATGCATTCATCCCCATCATTGCATAATATAGATTGGTTATTCTAAACATCTCATAAACCATACATTTATCATCTATTTGCATAATCATAAAATCATCATCATATCATATCATGTGCATCCATATCATCCATGCATCATCATATCATATCATGTGCATCCATATCATCCATGCATCATCATATCATCCAAGCATCATAATCATCTCATTTATATCATCAATAATGTAACTGTCATGGTACAAATTAGGATCAAGTGTGTGTAATATATCAAAATAGGCATGAGGCTACCCATGGCTAATGACTATCTACATCATAAAAATTTGTCTACATCAAACTTTCGAGTTGAACTGATCTTGAACCTCTTTGTCGAGAGATTGACCCTCAAATCAAACCTCTTCGCTTGATCTCTCAAGGGGGCAGTATACCAGCATAATTCTTCTCGTTGGGGCAATAGTGGGGCATCCGAAAAAATCAGAGAAATTTTGACTTTTGATCATGGCAAGGTTATTCTTTGAACCAACGCAACAAGTGCATCACTTCAAAGAGGGGCAAAATGTAGACATCGAAAATATACAGATTCATATCGCACACTCAATCCTGATCTACTAACATCGTTTCATCCTGAATCATCCCTTGGTCTAACCATTTAATCAAATCTCCTTGTCTGATTAAATTCATCAATATTCATCTCTTAATTGAATTAATCATTTTATCTAATCTCTTTCGTTAATTAAATCAATCCATCTGATCTAATTATCCCTATTTAATTAAATAATTAATTTTATTTGATTAAATCTCTAAAGTCTATCCATTAAATTAAATAAATTAAAACCTAGTTTGATTTAATCTAACACCATCTCTTTTAATTAAATAAATCAAAATCCTTATTTAATTAACCTCTTATCATATTCCTCTCTTATTTGATTTAAATAAATCCATAAATTTGAGTCAAATAGGTCACATCATCTAATCTCCTATTAAATTAATTAACCCTTGATTAATTTAATCTCTTATCATGTCCCATCCTCAAGAATTTTTCACTTGCACATGAAAATAGATTTAATTCATTTATTAAATCCCTATTTTCCTCAACAAGGCATCTTTTTGGAATATTCTTCAAGTTTGAATTCAAAAATTCCAAGTTGACATGTACATCCAACAAGGCATTAACTCCATCTTACATATCCTTTTCCTTGAGCCAAGTGGAATTCAATGCATTCTTTCTTCCCTCTTGCAAGTCATTTCAACAAATTTGAAATTCAAAAATATGCATTTATTGGCACAATCCTCAAAACTTGCACATCCTCCATCCACTCATAGGTTGACAAGTGGCATCTTGCCATTGGATGAATGTTAGTCCCACATTGCTCTATTTTGGAAATTCATCCATCTTGACATTCTATAAATAAAGAGCTCATCTCTTCATTTTGGCATCCACAACTTGAGTAGACTTACTATACTCAAATATTTAGCAATATTCATCCATATCATTGAGTTTATAGCTAGGTTATGCAGGTTTTATCTTGGAGAATTCATCAATCTGCAACAAAGTGGATCACTCTTCATCAATCTTCAGCATTGCATCATAGGAGTTGGCAAAGGGCCAATTTTCACATCAAATTGGCACCAATTCCCTCAAGAGATCAAGAATTTACATTGCTTTCATAGGATTTAATCTCTTTTGTTGATTTCTCATTGTAGTGCTTTCATTTTCCTATTTAGAGCATTGATAAATGGATTTCTTGAGGAACCTAGATTTTAACTTGCATTTCAATCTTATAATGTATTTATCTCTTGTGTTTTGCAGGTTTTAGGGGGATCTTGGTTCACACTTTCTAAACTACTAATTTATTTTGAAAATAGTTGAGATTGAGGGGTTCAAAAGAGGGATGTAAACAAATTGGTGTTGTTTTTATCAAAAAAAAAAAACATAGAAACTCTTGTATGACCCTAGCACAGTGAACCTTTTTGTAGTACTTTTAAAATCGCTATGGTCAGAAGTTAGCTAACAGTGTCTAGTTGATGCACGATTTTTTTGATAATTTTTTAATGAATATTTTATTTTCTACTAATTTTCTAAGTGGGTACTTCCTGAAAAGAAAAATTTTGGCCGTGCCCCCCCTACAAATTTTGGAAAGTAATTTATTTTTGAAAAAAAATTGTATAATGGAGTCTAGTTTCTAAAAAGGTAATTTATTTGAAATTTTGATGAAAGGTTAATTTATAATGAGAAAAACACAAAACACTTCTTTTTGGAAAAAAAAGATACATACAAACAAAAGAAACTATGGATGAAAGGCTTAACAAATTGTCAAAAAGTGAAAAAATTACAACGTTGTATAGCTAAGAGAGAACCTAACATTACCCATGTGTTTGATTTTGTCGATATTGAACAAGATGCAATCCTGACGGTGAGCACGAACCCGATTATGTGAAAAATTGTAGAATTTGCAAAAACACATATGTGGTCATTGGGAATGCCCTCCAATCCTTTGGGTTTGTATTCCAAGGAAAATACCAATGCTAAGGCTGAGGGATTCCCAAAGAAAAATATAACGCGCTCGCATTATGTCCTAGTTTTGACTTTTTTTTTTGCTTATCCAAGATATATGTCAAGCAAGACATAAGCAAGCACGTTATAGCACACTCATGTTATGTCTGAATCCTTTATGTTAAATGCCACTCTATTGAATGTTTTTTGATATATTTGTATGTTTGTATGTACATGTATGCTCTAGTGTGTCATGTATGTATGTATGTATGCATGCTTGTATGTATGTATGTATGCCTATATGTATCAGTGTATGTATATTGTATGGATGTAGGATTGTATGTACATATGTATTATGCTTGTATGTATTTTTGTATGTATTTAGAGGGAGGGATAATTTTAAGAGAGAGAGAGTTGTATCGGTAGGGTGGGATGACGAGAGGGGGTGGAAGTGAGAGTTTAAGAGATAGGGTGTGGGAGAGAAGGTGTTAGAGTGATGGGGACTTAGCTAGGTAGGGTGAGAGGGAGTGTGAGAGAGAGGGAGTGGGAGAGAGACGGAGTGTGAGTGAGAGACTTGAGAGAGGGAGAGGATGTGGGAGGGAGTTCAATCTAAGAGAGGGAGAGAAAGAGGGGGTGGAGTGAGAGGGATAGATAGAGAGAGAGGAGAGAGAGAGAGAGATACCTAGGTAGGTTTCTAGAGGAAATGACATGAGAGAGAGAGGGGGTGGGAGGGAGAGACCTAAGAGAGGGAGAGACAGAGTCTGGAGAGCAGGAGAGGGGGTGGAAGTGAGATTTTAATAGAGGGAGTGGGAGAGAAGGGGTTGGAGTGAGAGGGACTTAGCTAGGTAGGGTGGGAGGGATAGGGGAGGGAGAGAGAGAGGGGGTAGCGAGAGAGGTGAGAGTGTGGGAGAGGGAGTGGGAGAGAGAGTGGGAGAGTGTGGGAGTATGATTGGGAGATAGGGTGGGAGAGTGGGAGAGGAGGTGGTAGAGGTTGGAAGAGAGAGGTGGGAGAGAGTGTGGGAGAGTGGGAGATAAAGATTGGAGGGAGGTGGAAAGAGTGGGAAAGGGTGGGAGAGGTGGAGAGAGAGAGTGAGGAGGAAGAGGTGGGAAGAGAATGGGAAAGTGGGAGAGAGTGGGAGAGAGGAGAGAGGGCAGAAAGTAGAGAGGCGGAAAGGTGGGAAAGAATGGGAGGCGGGAGAGGTGGGAGGGGTGGGAGAGAGGAGGAGAGAGAGGAAGAGTGGGAGAGGGTGGGAGAGCGTGGGAGAGCGTGGGAGAGAGGGTGGGAGAGAGTGGGAGAGGGTGGGAGAGAGTGGGGGGGAGTGGGAGAGAGAGGGACGAAGGGAGGAAGAGCATGGGAGAGAGAAGGAGAGAGAGGGAGGGAGGGAGGAAGAGAGTGGGAGAGAGTGGGAAAGGGCAGGACAAAGTGGGAGAGAGGGTGGGAGAGGGTGGGAGAGAGTGTTGGAGAGAGTAGGAGAGGGTGGGAGAAGTGTGAGAGGGTGGGAGAGAACATGCGGGAGAGTGGGAGAGAGAGGGAGGGAGGGAGGAAGAGTGTGGGAGAGAGTGGGAGAGAGTGGGAGAGAGTGTGGGAGAGTGGGAGATAGGGAGGGAGAGAGTGAGAGTGGGAGGGTGGGAGGAGAGTGTGAGAGAGGTGGGAGGGGTGGGAAAGTGGGAGGGGTAGAGGTGGAGAGGTGGGATGGGGAGTGGGAGGTGGGAGGTGGGAGGAGAGGTGGAAGAGTTTGAGAGGGTGGGAGAGAGTGGGGGCGAGTGGGAGAGGGTGGGAGATAGGGTGGAGAGAGTGGGAGAGAGTAGGAGAGGGTGGGAGAGGTGGGAGAGAGAGTGGGAGAGGTGGGAGAAAGGTGGGAGAGAGTGGGAGAAAGTGGGAGATTGGGATAGGTGGAAGAGTGGGAGAGAGGTCAGGAGAGAGGTTGGGAGGGGAGTGGGAGAGTGAGTAGAGTGGGAGAGAGTGGTAGAGAGTGGTAGAGTTGGAGAGAGAATGGGAGAGAGTGAGAAAGTGGAGGAGGTGGGAGAGTGGGAGAGTGAGATGGGCGGGAGAGAGTGGGAGAGAGTGGAAGAGGGTGGGAGAGAGAAAGAGAGAGTGGGAGAGAGTGGGAGAGGGTGGGAGAGAGGTTGGGAGAGAGTGGGAAAGAGTGGGAGAGAGTACAGACAAAGAGAGAAAATAAAACTATAAAAGACCAACTTTCTTATAATGCAAGCACATTTTGAGGAAGTAGAGACATGACCGTTTTAGAAAGAAGGAGAGAGTGGGAGAGAGTGGAAAAGAATGGGAGAGGGTGTGAGAGGGTGCGAGAGGGTGGTAGAGGGTGGCAGAGAGAGGGAGGGAGGGAGGAAGAGAGTGCTAGAGAGTGGGAGAGAATGGGAGAGTGTGGGAGAGAGTGGGAGAGAGTGGGATAGAGGGTGGGAGAGAGTGGTAGAGGGTGGGAGAGAGTGGGAGAGAGTGGGAAAGGGTGGGAAAGAGGGTGGGAGAGAGTGGGAGAGGGTGGGAGAGAATGGGAGGGAGGGAGGAAGAGAGTAGGAGAGAGTGGGAGAGAGTGGGAGAAAGTGTTGGAGAGTGTGAGATAGGGAGGAAAGGAGTGGGAGAAAGTGAGAGGGTGGGAGAGAGTGGGAGAGAGGGTGGGAAAGAGTGGAAGAGAGCAGGAGATGGTGGGAAATAGGGTGGGATAAAGTGGGGGATAGTGGGAGAGGGTGGGAGAGAGTGGGAGAGGGTGGGAGAGAGCGTGGGAGAGGGTGAGAAAGACTAGGAGGGAGGTAGGAAGAGAGTGCAAGAGAGTGCGAGAGAGTGTGGGAGAGTGGGAGAGTGGGAGGTAGGGAGGGAGAGAGTGGGAGAGGGTGGGAGAGAGGGTTAGAGAGGGTGGGAGAGGGTGGATAGGGTGGGAGAGGGTGAGATAGAGTGGGAGAGGGTGGGAGATGGTAGGAGAGGGTGGGAGAGAGTGGGAGGGAGGGAGGAAGAGAGTGGGAGAGAGTCTGGGAGAGTGGGAGGGAGTGGATGATAGGGAGAGAGAGAGTGGGAGAGGGTAGGATAGAGTGTGAAAGAGTGGGAGAGGGTGGGAGAGGGTGGGAGAGAGTGGGAGAGAATGGGAGAGGGTGGGATAGGGTGCGATAGGGTGGAAGGGGCTGGGAGAGGGTGGGAGAGAGAGGGAGGAAGAGAATAGGAGAGAGTGGGAGAGGGTGGGAGAGGGTGGGAGAGAGTGGTAGAGAGTGGGAGAGTGGGAGATATGGTGGGAGAGAGTGGGAGAGGGTGGGATAGAGGGTGGAAGAGAGTGGGGGAGAGTGGGAGTAGGTGGGAGAGGGTAGGAGAGGGTTGGAGAGAGTGGGAGAGGGTGGGAGAGAGTGGGAGAGAGGGTGGGAGAGAGTTGGAGAGAGGGTGTGAGAGAGGGTGGGAGAGAGTGGGAGGGATGGAGGGAGGAAGAGAGTGGGAGAAAGTGGGAGACTATGTGGGAGAGTGGGAGATGCGGAAGGAGAGAGTGGGAGAGGGTGGGAGAGGGTGGGAGAGAATGGGAGAGGGTGGGAGAGGGTGGGAGAGAGTGGGGGAGCGTGGTAGAGAGTGGGAGAGAGTCGGAGAGGGTGGGAGAGAGTCGGAGAGGGTGGGAGGGAAGGAGGAAGAGAGTGAGAGAGAGTGTGGGAGAGTGGGAGAAAGGGAGGGAGAGAGTGGGAGAGGGTGGGAGAGAGGGTGAGAGAGAGTGGACGAGAGTGGAAGAGAGTGGGAGAGGGTGGGAGAGTGTGGGAGAAGGTGGGGAGAGAGTGGTAGGGAGGGAGGAGAGAGTGGGAGAGTGGGAGAGAGTGGAGAGAGTGGAAGGGTGGGAGAGGGTGGGAGAGGGTGAGAGTGGGGTGGGAGAGAGTGGGAGAGAGAATGGGAGAGGGTGAGAGAGAGGGTGGAAGAGAGTGGGAGAGATTGGGAGAGGGTGGGAGAGAGTGGGAGAGGGTGTCAAAGGGTGGGAGAGAGGGTGGAAGAGAGAGTGGTAGAGGGTGAGAGAGGGTGGGAGAGAGTGGGGGAGAGTGGGAGAGTTTGTTGGTTGATTTGTAACCCATTTCTGATCAAGAATGTTATTTTCTAGAAATTTATTGGTTTTTCTCACTTTTCTTGTTATTGTACAACATGTACAGAAACTAAGATGATCTGAAACCTATTGGATGTCGGATATTTGTGAATTATCTTTCATTTGCACCTATTTAGACACTGTAACTCTTTGTATAGTGAAAGTTATCTTTTTTTTACTATTGCTACATACTTTCACATTGTTCTTGGATTGAAGGGTTTCATGATGTAATTTGACGCATTCCACTTTTTGTTCCTACTATAACTTGTGGAATGGGTCCTCTAACTTGTAAAATGCATTCCTAACCCATTTAGAATGTTGTGGAATCAAGGTTGGCTGTTTGGGATGATGTTCTAGGGCTATAGTAGGGTATTTTCATGATGAAAATGAGGGTTTCAAGTGGTGTTTTGAAAAAATATAGGAAGGACTATCCATGTAATGTATTATTCACCATGTGCAAGGTCTGGTAAGTGTCTTTGGTGCTTTGTTTGGGTCTGGTAGGTCCGGGAGATAGGAGTTTCATTAAAACCCCAAGTATTTTGCTTGAAATCGAGGGTTTGGTGTATTAGGGGTCTAGAGGTCTTGGACCTAGAAACAAATCATGGAATTGGAGGTTTTGACACATAACATACTGATGTTTGAGGAGTTTGAGTGAAGATCTAGTGTTTAAAAGACCGTCTCTTTGTATATAGGGCTAATTTAGTAGCCTTTGTGCAAGGTGGTCAATTGGATCTTAATGATGGTACAAAGAAACATGGTATGATCTCTTAGGAATTTGTCTTAGGGTCTATGTTAAAGCTTGATTGATGTTTGGTTGGGCATTGGATGAACTTCTCTAAAAGATAAGCCCATTTGATGAGATTTGGAGACTATAAGCCTATTGTTGTTAGTTGATTCAATTTGGGTGATTGTGATTTCAAGGTTGGTGTCTTGTTGAGGTATGATTAGTTGATGTTAAAAAAAGTTCCTCCACCTTGAATTGAATCCACAAGCCCTCTAACATAACAAACCCCAAAACCCTCTTCTTTCACAAGTTAGGCAAGGGTTTAATGAAAAACCATACTCAAAACCTTTCCATAGCCAACCAATGCCTAAAATACCTTCAAAAAGGTCTGCAAAAGCTTAAAAGTTCAAGAGATATTGCTGCCCCCAAAGATTTCTTCAAACCATAGCAATAAACCATCATTTTCCACTCACAAATGCACCATTTGACATCTAGGGCATCACCTGAAAACCCTCTATTCACCTCCCTTGTGGACAAAACTTTACACATATGTTTTATAACCATAACTAAGCCTTTCCATTGAGTTATAGAAGCATATTGTGGATAAAAGGCTTAATATGACATTTTAATGCACTCAAAACCCTTAAAACAGGGTAAACAAACCAACTCTCAGTAATTGGCTTCTCAAATGCACAAAATCACTTGAAATCCAACCAAACCAAAACTAAGACAGAGTTAAGTCTGCTGCTCACTGAATTCCATTGAAAATAGAGCACAATCACCTTGTACGGAACCGTATAGTTCAATGAAACATCAAATCCCAAAGTGCGAAAAGGTAGCAATCTTTGACGAGGTATTACTCAGATACCATGGCACTTAAGAAATATCTTTATGAAGCTATGGGATCAAATTGGGGTGCTCTACAATAACCTCTCTTGGTTTTTGTTAGCTCTGAGTGGTTTTCTCATGGTGTCCAATTTTCAGTTGATGGAAAAAGTGTCAAATACAAGTAGTGGAAAGTTGCAAAGTGGTGCAAATTTTTTTCTACAAATTGCGTGACCAAATGGAATGTTCCAACACATTCGAATAGGTATCTATATGCTAGGAATGGTCCTCTTT
This sequence comes from Sequoia sempervirens, assembly GCA_007258455.2. Classification (NCBI taxonomy): domain Eukaryota; kingdom Viridiplantae; phylum Streptophyta; class Pinopsida; order Cupressales; family Cupressaceae; genus Sequoia; species Sequoia sempervirens. The sequence goes on along the minus strand of VDFB02353493.1, from coordinate 314,261,278 downwards.
CATACCCAAACACACATAATCACTCTGAGCTACGTTCAACTAGATCGATCCCTTAAGGGTCTAAAGTGCAAAATGGCTGCAAACTTCAACATGTTGTTACTCAGATACCATGATGCTTCGACACTTCTTGTTTGATCCTATAGGATCATGTTGGGCCCCTCTACAATAACCTCTCTCAGTTTTTGTTATCTCCGAGTGGTTTTCATGTGGTGTCCAATTTTCAGTTGATGGAAAAAGTGTCAAATGCAAATAGTGGAAAGTTGCAAAATGGTGTGACTTTCATTCTACCACTTGTGTGACCAAACTAGCTATTCCAACGCATTTGAATAGGTATTTTTATGCTATGCATAGTCCTCTTTTGTACCCAAACACACAAAATCACTCTGAGCTATGTATTCAACTAGATCGATCCCTTAAGGGTTCTAATGTAATATGTTGAAATAGGCCATTCCATTTATTGTTCAGGGTATGTCTCGGTGATATGGGCCTGATCTAAGTAGTATAGGGAGTAGGAATACCAAAATAGCATTGGTAAAGGCATTAGAAGAGATTAGTACTACTGCCCCTGTTGAAAATTCAGAATTGAGGCCCCTTAAAAGCAAGGCTAGAAGAGGTGAAAAGAAGAAATTGATTGAAAATAAGTCAGAATAGGTTGGAAATAGGGTGAGGTTGTGGATTTTGATGTGTTCAAAAGGTTTTCAAGGATAGGGGAGGTCAAAAGTATGTTATGGCATGATGCCCTAGTTGGGAAAATAGGGGTTTTGAATGAAAAAGAGATGTTTGAGGAAGTAAAAGTGGGTAAAGCCAAGAGGCAACATAATTTGGTGGTCAATTAAGTTTTTTCATGCAAAATGAAGAGTGTTGGAATAGTTTTTGATTTTTTCTGGTTAGGAAAAAAAAAATTGGAAGGGGGTTCGGTTCGTTTTGGGTTTGTTGGTACAAAAAACATGTAAAAACTATATATATATATATAGATATATATATATATATATATGTATGTATATGTAATATAGATATATATACATGTGTATATATATGCATACATGTGTATATGTATATATATGTATGTATGTTTAACTAATATTTATTTTACAATTTCCTTGTTTGTCTATAATATTGAGTGTCAGATAATGCAGCATGAATTTTGAATTGACAGGCCAGCTAATACATAGATTGCTTGTCTTGTATGGATATGTTTCATGATACTCTTTTTTCCTGATCTGTTTGAAGCTCCCTCTAACAAATTATTCTATTTTTCTGGCAAGAACAATTGTTTTCAATTTTTTAATTGTGAAATTTTGGGGTTCCTGATCATGTGTCATTTTCCTGTGATTCTTAAGTGTTTTGTTGTGATTTGAAACATTTACTAAAAAGAGATGATATGTGGCCATGTATGTATGTGAAATTACTTACAAACAATATTCAAAGTGAAGAATCCATTTCAAATGAAGAACCTAGTGCAAGTGAAGAAATTGTTGTTACACCTTGGTGACATACTGATAGAATTTCAAGTATGCTCGAATACGCTCCAAACTAAAACTCTATTGGTATCTAAACAATGTGTAACAACATTTTTTCGCTAGGACTGGGTTCTTCATTTATATCCATATATATAGACAAAGACCACTGTGGCTTGTTCCACAAGGCAATGGCAGTAGACAAATAGAGAAATTGTAAAAGAGCTATTACACAACAAATCCTATTCATGGCTGGGCTGACAAAACAACTTGTCGGAAACTTCATGCAAATAAATTAAACATATAAAGAGATATTAGAAACAATAATACTTAACAGCCACCAAACTAATTTTATCTCCAATATGTTTATACTTTCATACTAACCCTCATATATATATATATATATGCAATCACTCCTATGTTAATCTACAAGTTCTCCTATGTTAATGGGTGTAATGGAAAAGATGCACAAATATAACTAAAATAATAAATGAAATCCTATGATCTCCTTCCATTTAATGTTGGTTTTTGATCTTTTTTCATTTTCCTGTGGTTCTGAAGTTTTTTCCTAATAGTTCTTTTTGCAGTCTCTCTATTTGTGTTTAATATTTAGTGCTAAATAATGTGGCTCAAATTTAGAATCGACAAGCTAACTATTACATAGATTGCTTGGCTTCTATCAATATGTTTCATGATATTATTTTTCCCAGAAAAAACTTTTCATTATCGTAATTTTTTGTTTGTTGTGGGTTGTTGGTTATTTGTTAGTTTCTTGTGGTGCTCATGTGGTTTTCTAATATTTCTTTTACAATTTGCTTGATTGTCGATAGTATTTAGTGCCAAATAATGTAGCTCAAAATTAGAATTGACAAGATAACTATTACATAGATTGCTTGTCCTCAATCAACATTTTTCATCATATTTTTCCTCCCTCGTCCGCTTGAAGGTAGAAATTGTTCATTGTGATAGTTTACCTCTTGTAAATTCTAAAATTTTGTAGACTGTTATTAACTGCAAATATGGTGTTGATCTGTAGCTTTGGGTTTGTTTCAATTTCCTGTGTTTATGTATGTTTTTGTACCTCTAGTAAGGTTCTACTTAATGTGGTTTTTCGATCATCTCTTATTTACTTGTTAGCCTTGAGTGTTTTTGTATTATTTGTTTTACAATTTCTCTATTTCTCTATAATATTTAGTGCTAGACAATGTAGCTCCAATTTTGAATTGAGAGGCCAACTGTTACATAGATTACTTCTCTTCTATCAATATGTTTCATGATGTTGTTTTCCCCACTTGCCCATAACAGACTGTTCATTATTGTTGTTAACCTATTCTATTCTCTATGTTTTAATATGTTTTGCTTGGCATGACACTTTACAAGTCTCTTATTCCACATGATGATAATGTCAATTACATGTTGCGTATATGCCTACTTTAGCATGATGCTCCAAAAAAAAATGTTCAATGCTGACAGCCATATAATGCTCGCAAATCAATAACCCACTATTATTTTTGATGCTTTTCCCATGTATGCTTTTATACTTTGTCATCGTACAACATGTAACACCATTTACTTCCTTTTGTGTCACCATACAATAACACAAACATGCATTGACCCTTGTGCAAACAAACACTTGCCATTCATGATAGGAGGCATGAGCTTGATGCATAGAGGCTTTATGAAACATTTGATGTGATTAAGGAGTAGGGTGTCAAGAGTGTGGAATGTTTCATGAAGCCTCTGTGTATCAAGCTCATGTCATGTAATTGATAAACATGAAACTATTTTTCCCTAGTGAGCATGTTGTTTTTGCAAATAGAAATCTAGATAATTCTAATCATGGGTTATGCAGTTCATTGGTCAAATATTTGTAAGCCACGTATTGCACTTGAGATTGCAAGGATGAAGAAAAGGAGCTATTTTTCCCTACAGAGAATGCAGTCAAATGCTATGAAATTTGTGGTGTTTGTCATGACTTTATAATTCATGGCATTTTCCAAGAAATTACAAGTTATCTTGTTCGCTATGGATTTTATAGCACTTTTTGAGTGCATACTCTGCAGGGCAAGAGTGTTTTCGTGTGTGTATGTCAAAATGAGTGTTGTGCTCCACATCCTACAAAATTTGGCCTCCTATTGTTGTTGTAAGTTGTGTTGCAATGTCTTTTCCCTATTCCATACACATCTAACAAGCGAGAGACATTTTGATAGATTCAAATAAAATGTTTCTTTGTAGTAATATTATGTTGGGCTCAATTCAAGCATGGATGGGAAAGGAAATATGAAGCCCATCTGTGCAACAATTTCTACCTAAAATATGGTTGTCAATGTAAGCATAAACAAGGTTTGGTTTGTAAAATTATATTTTACTATTAACGATATCCGGCTATTCCATCCACGGATTTGGTTCTATTTTCAAACAAGATCTCCCATATATTCTTCTCTCCCTATACTTTTCAACATTATAGACAAGTCCTATCTTTCCCAATTCTTTATTTTCATTCTCTTTTCCTTAAAGTTATTGTAGCAAAAAAAACATTGCAACAAAGGAAATCATCTATGAGAACACGAAATTTTTTTGCAGCTTCACCATTGTGCAAAATATTGATATACATGCATGCATGAATTCTTACATGCACTAGAGCATAATAAACATAGTCTATTCTACACATTACATTTTTCCATGTCTCTACAGTTATCTTTTCAGCTTATGGGAAAAATTATCTATAGCCATCTCTTTATCAACATATCCATCTTTTAAAAGTTGTCGCACAAAAAAAAATAGTACAATATAAGAAATCATATATGGAAACAACAAAATTTCCCCTAATTTTCCATTGTGTGATATATGATATGGCTCCATTGAATTTTTGATGGGCCTTGCATACTTTTTTTTCTTGGGGGTTTGGCTAGAACCCATGAGGCTTCATGATGTCAATATGGCAGGGAGGAGAACAACCATGGGTTTTGTGGTTTTTCCTTTCACCATCATACATTGGCTGCTACAAATACACAACATATTGTATTTTTCTGATTGTATTTCTCCACACTTATAGAGCTATCTTTTCAGCTTTCTAATTCAACTATTTAAACCTGGCTCTTTATGATGATACCTACTTTCTTTAGGTTATGACGAAATTATATGATACAATCCTAAATGTTTTTATATAAAGAAAACCTTTCCCATCTCTTTAAACTTATACACAGTTAACAAAATTTGAAACATATTGATATAAGATTCAAGCTACATCCTTTGGTGGTAAATATTGAAGACAAATAGAGAATTGTATAAGAGGTATTAGAATAACAATAATTTTCTAGTAAATATTAACAACAACAGGATATGTTGTAGTCTCAGAGTTGTCCTGCAACATGTAGAGATCTTTTGCTAGAATTTGCAGTACACTAGTGGTAGCTTCATCAAAAGGGATACACCAAAGGTTGGCTGAATGGTCTTACAATTTTCACTACAAAAAATAACACATACATAGAGCAAAAAAAATTGAAAACAGTGCAAAGGTGCAGGTGAATGTCATGTTTGTACTTTATACCAATCTACAAAATTTTAGAATTTTGAAACTTAAACACAATAGTTCTTTTACAATTTCTCAGTTTTGTCTACAATATTCAGTGCCATATAATTTAGCTTGAATTTTGAATTGACATGCCAACTGTTACATATATTGCTTGTGTTGTATAAATATTCACTTGCCCATAACAAACTGTTCACTATTGTAGTTCACCTCTTATATTCTCCATGTTCTTAAGTTCTATTTATTGTGTCTTGCTTTTTAAAAGTTCACTATTGGATGCTAATAGTTCTATTTTGAAAATATCAACGTTGGAGAGCAGGCCTTCTTTTCTTCTATTCATACTACATCTAGTTGCACCCACAAGGTATGCCTACATCCTATCTAAGACTTTTGTTTCGCAAATATGAACATAATTTTTTTGTTTACATATATACATTTCCACATTCATTGAGATCCCATGCTTTTGATTTTAATATGGTGCCAACATTCTTTTTAGTCTACTAACAAATAGAGTAACTGTATAAGAGGAGCTACATTATCTGGCATTCAATATTATAGAGAAATAGGGAAATTGTAACATAACTATTAGTAAAACATACATACATGTATTTATGCATTTATACATATATATACATGTGTATATATATACATTAAGTCTATGGAATTATAGGGATTTTATATAGGTTAATGCTACTCATTGGATTTACAAGTTCTATTTAATGTGGGTTTGGTGCCAAAGAATGTAGCTTGAATTTTGAATTGACAATCCAACTCTTACACAGACTGCTTGTCTTGTATGAATATGTTTAGTTTGGGTTTTCGATCATTTGTGATTTACCTATGATTCTTAAGTTTTTTTCTAATAGTTGTTTTATAATTTTCCTATTTTGTCTATAATATTTAGTGGCAAATAATGTAGCTTGAATTTTGAATTGAGAAACTTAATCGAGAATCCGAGCTACATTGTCTGGCACTAAATATTATAGACAAATAGAGAACTTGTAAAAGAGCTATTACACAAAAAATCCTATTCATGGTTGGGCTGACAAAAATCATATCAAAAACTTCAAACAAACAAATTGAACAGATAAAAAGAGATATTAGAAAGAAATACACTTAACAATGACCAAGCTAATTTCATATATATACACATGTATATACATATATATATATACATGTATATATATATAGTAGTGAATGAGTGTTATTCTAATACCTCTCATACAATTACTCTATTTTTCTTCAATATATATGTATATATGTATCTATCTATGTTTTGAAGCATTGATTTTCACATACAGTTCACTTTGTATGTAAATAGATATACATACATGTATATATATATGCATATATGTGTCTATGTAAAACACCCATTTAAAACAACTTACTGATTCCGGAGAACAATAATTTTTCAATCTGCTTATCATGATGTGGACCTTACCTCTTGAACAAAGAATGTCCCTAAATGTCGCTCATTGGTCAATAAGGATCGGGAAAAAAATATCAATTTTCCTTTGAACAGATCAAGAAACAAGAATATCATGAATAAAATATGCATAATAGAACAAGAAAACTACAATAATCAATAGTTTGTTATGAGTAACTAGAAAAAAGAATATCATGAATAACAGTTTGTTACGGGGAGCTTCAAACACACAAGGAAAAAAGAATATCATGAAACATATTCATACAACACAGATCAATGCAAAGCCACATTAAATAGAACTCCTAAAGCCAATAGGTAGCAATAATTTATGCAAAATGAGTACAACCCCATAGACTTCATTGAAAATTTGAGCTACATCACCTAGCACTAAATATTATAGGCAAATAGAGAAATTGTAAAAGAGATATTAGAATAACACTGAACAGCCAAAAATCACTAACCCTAACCATATTTTTTTGATGAAAGAAAGAACATTTAACTACAATTTCTTATATATATATATATATACATGTATATATACATATATACACATATATATATATATGTATGTATATATATATATATGTATGTATATATATATGTATGTATGTATATATATATATATACAACTCACAAGTTTTGGATCACAACAGTTTTAAAACCCTCCAATCTACTATTAAATAGAGGTAAAGTGAACAAGTTTTGCAATAGTCTGCTATCAAACCAATACCACTATCATTTACCTATGATTCTTAAGCAATCAACAATAATGAAGGATCTACTATGGGGAAGTGGGAAAACGAGTATCATGAAGAATAGTTTGTTACCATGTGGTTCTTACGTATATTCCTAATAGTTCTTTTATAATTTACCTATTTGTCTATAGTGTTTAGCGCCAAATAATGTAGCCTAAATTTAGAATTGAGAAGCCAACTCTCACATAGATTGTTTGTCTTGTATCAATATGTTTCATTATATTTTTGTGAGGCTTCATGATGCTAATATGGTAGGGAGGAGAGTGAGCATGGGTTAATTGCTTCTTCCTTCCATCATCGTCTATTTGTTGCTACTTATATACATGGACACAATTTTTTGACACGTACTTCACTGCTAAAAAGAAACTCTATTCTATCCATTGCATTTGTCATTGTTTCCTCGACTCTCTTTTCAACTTTCCTAATAGATTTCTTACACACAACTCTTTTCCAAGATGCCATGTATTCAAAATGTTCCATTGTATCTCTTACTATTTGCAAATAGATAATGCTAACCTCTTTTACTCTATATCTATAGTATTTACTTTATAATGTTGCACAAATACAATAGATATTCAAGAAAATTAGTATGCTGTAAATTCTCTATTTCAACTTCTCTCATGCTCCAACTACTTGATCCAATGTTTCCCACCCTTGTTCAACACCAACAATAGTACATCTAAGTACTAAAATTTTCCATTTTCAATAAATAGATCCAATGAAGCAATTGCAAATATTATTAATTATTTTTAATTTCAGATTGTCTATATTGATTTCTTAACTATTTTCCTAATAGCTCTTTTAAAATTCCCCTTTTTGCCTATAATATTTAGTACCAAATAATGTAGCTCGAATCTTCAATTCACGAGCCAATTGTTACACACCTTGCATGTTTCAATATGTATCACACTATTCATTTCTCTGATTTTTTCATAACAATCTGCTCCCTATTGCAATTTGCCTCTTTTATTTTCCATACTTTAAAGTTCTTAAGTGTTTTCCTAACAACTCTCACAATTTCTCTATTTGTCTATAATATTTAGTACCACATAATGTAGCTTGAACCTTCAATTAACAAGCTAACTATTGCCTACAATTCTTGTCTTGTATCAATCTATTTAATGTGGGTTTCTAACCATATATCACTTGTGATTCTTAAGTGTTTTTCTAATAGTTGTTTTAGAATTTCTCTATTTTTGTTATTGTGTGATATATAATAAGAGTCCTTGAGATTTTCCATGGACCTTATATGCCTTTCTTGCTCAGGGGTTTGGCTAGAGCCCACGAGGCTTCATGATGCCAATATGGTAGGGAGGAGAATGAGCATGGGTTTAGTGTTTTTGGATTCTATTGCCATATATTAGTTGTCGCTTATATACATGGACACAAAAATTCTCACATCCACTTGTCCACCAAAAAAAAAAATTATTCTATCCATTGTATTTGTTATTGTTTCCATAGCTCTCTTTTCCACTTCTTCAATAGATTACTTATACACAATTGTTCACCAGGATACCATGTATTCAAGATCTTCTATTTTATCTCTTCGTATTTACAACAAATAATGCTAACCTATTTTATTTTATATCTATATTCTTTCCTGTATAATGTTGCTCAGATACAATAGACATTCAAGAAAATTAGTGTATTGTAAATTTTCTATTTCAAATTCTTTCATGGTCCATCAAGTTGATCCAATACTACTTGGTCTTGTTGAACACCACCAACAGTACATGTAAGTACAAAAAATTCCTATTGTTAATAAATAGATTCAGTGAAGCAATTGTAAACATTTTAATTATTTGTCTCACTTTCTTTGCAATGGGATGTAATTCTTCTAGGAATCTATCTTTCTAGATAGACAAATGAGTGTAGTGAATGACATGCTATGTAATTCATAAACATGAAACTATTCTTTGTTGATGAGCATGTTGTTTTTGCAAGTGGGAATCTACATAATTGTAGTCATCGGATGTGCAGTTCATTGGAAAAAATTTGCAAAACACATATTTCATTTAAAATCACAAGGGATGAAGAAACAAAAACAACTATTTTGGCCTGTAGAGAATGCAAGAAAATGTTCGAAAACTCATGGGATTTTTCATAACTTTAACATTCATGGTTATAAGTTATGCTATTTGCCATGTATTTTATAACATTTTTGACTGCATGCTCTGTGGGCCAATAGTGCTTTGGTGTGAATGCGTTGGATTTTCCACATGGTGATTATGTCGATTGCATGCTATGTATATGTCTACTTCAACATGGCTGCTCCAAAAAATTTGTTCATCACTCACAAATATATAATGTTGGAATACCAATAAATAGATTTGGTGAACCAATTCTAAATACCATTAATTATTTTTAGTTTCACATTGTCTTTATTGGTTTTGTACATAAACATGAAACTATTCTTTGTTGATGAGCATGTTGCTTTTGTAGGTGGAAATTTTCATAATTATAGTCATCAAATATGTTATTCATTGGATAGATATTTGTGTAACATATATTTCATTTAAAAACCACAAAGATGAAGAAACAAAAAGTAGTTATTTTGGCCTGCAGAGTATGTAGGGAAGTGTTAGAAAATTCGTGACATTTGTCATGACTTTAAAATTGATGGAAATTGCCAAGAAATTATAAGTTATGCATTTTCCATGGATTTTATAACACTTCTTACTGCATACCCTGCAAGCCAAGAGTGCTTTGTTGTGCATGTGTCATATTTTCCACATGGTGTTTATTTTGATTTCATGTAGCATATTCATCTACTTCAACATGGGTGCTCCAAAAAATATGTCCATCACTCCTAGCTATATAATGCTAACATATCAAATAATAGATTTGGTGAACCAATTGTAAAAACCATTAATTATTTTTAGTTTCACATTGTCTTTATTGGTTTTGCACATATACTTAGTTACTTTTAATGCTTCATTTTTTATTGTAATGGGTTGAGTAGAATATCCTTTTTGAAGTCAAATAAATCATTATTTCCCCACAAAAAAAGACATACCTTTTAATTCAATTATTCTAAAAATGAAAATATGTGTGTCATGTCATCACATTCTTCTTCTCGTGAGGTTTTTTTATTTGTTTTCCATCAAAGATGGTTTAAGTTAGTCTTCAATTGGACTACAAGGATAAAGAAAAGGAGGAGCTATTTTTCCCTAAAGAGAATGCAGTCAGATGCTATGAAATTTGTGGTGTTTGAGATGGTGTAAGTTATTCTTCAATTGGACTATGAGCATCTTTCCTCTTTCAGTGATATTTGTTCTTATTCTATTTGATCATCATTTATAATTTGGGTTTAATTAACTCCTTATAATTTTGTTCATACACCAATTATAGAACATCTTTTTACTAGATTCAATCAATGAAAATACATATAAAATTATATCATACCTTAAATTTTGGATAGAAATCATTATTAGTAACAAAACTAATTATTTAGAAATTTAAATTGTATTTAATTTTCCAAATGTAATTTATTAAGAAAAAATTTATTAAAAAATCATTCTCCTAGGATTATTAATTAAAATCATTTTAAAGAAATTATTCTTATTAAAATTATTAAATATTCCATATTAATAAGAAAAAAGTTATTAATGTTTAATTGCTTAAGATTGCAATTCATAAACAATTTCCAACTAAAAAATATTGATGTGGAAACACAAAGATCAATTACACATTCTATGCAATTGGTTTTTAATCTCCCATGCATTGCGTTATCCTAAGATAATTAAATAATAATCAATCAATTCATTGATTAACCTAGACAAAAATAATAATTAATTGACTGATTGATTAACCTAGAAAAAAATGTCCATATAGGCCTAACAACTATTAAACTAAAATACATATAAAATTATATCATACCTTAAATTTTGGAGAGAAATTATTAGTATTAACAAAACAAATTATTTGAAAATTTAAATTGTATTTAATTTACCAAATGTAATTTATTAAGAATTTTTTTATTAAAAAATCATTCTCCTGATATTATTAATTAAAATCATTTTAAAAGAATTATTGTAATTAAAACTAATGATGATTAATTGCTTGAGATAGCAATTAATGGATACATTGTAAATAGTGAAGACGACCTATGGTTTTATTTTACATTTCCATAATCAATTTCCAACTAAAAATAATTGATCTAGAAACACAAAGATCAATTTTTCATTTTATGCAAATGGTTCTTAATCTCTCGTGCATTGTTGTCAGATAACAATAAAAAAGTAGACTATAACATGGGGTTTAAAATGTTGTACAATGCTCCAAATAAATGTAGAGATATAAAATAATTTTTTCACCAAATTTAAGTGCTTTATAACATCTTCAAGTTATGTAAGTAAAATCCTAAGTCAAAATATTCACCTCCTACTATAAACTAACCTCACCTTATTCCATATTGAATAATTAACACGCTTTCCCTTTTTTGACTCATTCAAAACAATTGCAAATATTTCTCAATGTTTACACTTCACATTGCATTGCAAAAACAAGTTTCTTCCTTGCTTCCCATTGACTAGCCATTTTCAGTGGACCCCTATTGGCTGCTTGTTGCATGCGACTGCTAGTTACTCAACTACCAATAAATTACGAATAAGATCTCTTTGCTGAATATTTAAAATTGAACCATGGCCGCGTAATTATCCCTGTCTAATATTGATATTCATTGACAAAATGAAAATATAAAATATAAGATATAGAGAAGGGGATGGAAAATATATACAAATTTCAAAGAGTGAAGATGCAACTTTGAGAATAGGATACAACAAATAGACTGATTGATAGCCATTAAATACTTGATAGCTAGAGGTCAATGATTCAAAGAAACCAAGTACCCCATGTTATAAGTGTAGTAAAATCATTTCAACCTTTGTGGCCCAACGCCTACTCTAAGCTATTAAATTTATAATCTATGGCTTCGTGGACCCCATTGGCACGGCAACATCAAGAATGTTGGAACTAGCCACCATCTCAATGTGGTCCAACACCTACTCTAAACCCCCGCGTAGCTACAGCTTGATGTAGCATATTGTCAGACTTCAACCTCATTACAAACTTCATGCTAACGTTCGTGTTGGCTCGTGCTCTTTCATGTCCATTACCTAATTAATTGTTCCCCCAATCTGGTCATTGCAAGAAAATTATGCCCATCAGTCACTTTTCCTTCAAACGCCATCTCTCTTTTGGTATTTTGAAGCAATGCTCAGATGTGAGAATGTTGGCTACCCACCCTATTCTTTCCTTTAAAAAAGAGGCATGCACATGTCAGAGGCCCAAAAGAAACACATCGAATTAATACCGAGTTAAGTCATTATTGCCTCCAATCTGCTTACGAAGGCTCCATGAACGGGGAACTTAGACTAAAAGAAACATCCTGATGTAATTAATGGAGAGGCAAAGAAGATTTTAAGATAGTAATCAAGTTATGAAAGAATAAAAGTCGGTTAATGGAAAGACAGATTTTGATCATAATGATGTGATAAGAAAGAAAGTGGAGTGGCGGAATAGAAAAGAGTTCATGCTTTGGGCAATTATGTTTCAAATTTGAGAATAAAACGTCATTCATCAAAGTTTATGCTTGTGGAAAAATCTCTTCTTTCTTGTTGGAAAATCAATCTAGATGGCATTTCAACTTGTATAATCAAACTGAGTATTGTTAGATATATCTTTTGAATCAATATATGTTAATTTCTATAACCCAGCAACAGATTAATTGCACAATAAATTCACAGAAAGAAATCTGATTTATAACAATTAATACAACTGGGCTAATTAACAACTAATAACAGCGGAAGCAAAAATAATATGAAGCCAAACACAAAAAGACAATAACACAGATATACCCAAGAAACCCCAATGCGGGGAAAAACTTGCAAATGTTGGATCTTCTATTTAGCCTAACAGCAAACTTTTCTTTCAAAAATACAATATGAGTTTGCTACAGCAATCTTGTATTTATAGAGCCTAGCTGCTTTACTTAGCGTGCAAGGAAAGAATCTTTCCTTGCTTTCTTTGGCTTTACTTACACATAAAATCACTCTAGGATTTATCTTATCCTCACAAACTCGGAAACATTCTATTAAAGAATAAAATCCCACTCTTGGATTTATCTTATCCTTACAAACTCAGAAACATTCTATTTAAAGAATAAAAATCCTGCTGTTGCTAAAAATCCAACTCGAATTGATTTAAAGCAAATCTTATCTTGAGTTGCTTTAAAGCAAATCCATATCCCACTTTTCTAGCTACAAAAATCAACACTCCCTCTTAGCGAGGAAAGTGTTCTGCACCACACCCAACTTGTCCCTGAAGAATTCAAACTTGCTCTTCATCAAGGCCTTCGTCAGGATATCTGCTATCTGTTCATCCGTAGGAATGTAATTGAGCTTCACTATCCCCTTCTCCACACAATCTCTGATGAAGTGGTACTTGATCTCAATGTGCTTTGACTTGTCATGAAACACTGGATTCTCAGAGAGTTTGATGCAACTCTGATTATCATAGTAAATGACTGTAGGATCCAACTCCTGATTAAAGAGCCCAGCTAGAAGTTTCCGAAGCCAAATAGCCTCACATGTAGCCATACTGGCTGCCATATACTCGGCCTCTGCAGAACTCAGTGCAACTGACTTCTGTTTCCTGTTGTACCAAGAGACTGCTCCTGATCCCAAACTGAAACTGCACCCTGAAGTGCTCTTTCGATCAGCTGTACTGCCTGCCCAATCTGCATCAGTAAACCCCTTGAGCTTCACTCCATCCTGCTGAACATACTTCAGCCCATAATCAACTGTGCCTCGGAGATATCTCAAAACATGCTTCGCAGCTATCCAGTGCACACGTTTAGGTTCCACCATAAACTGACTAAGTGAGTTCACTGCAAAACAAATGTCTGGCCTGGTGTTGACCAAATACATAAGAGAGCCTATCAACTGTCTGTATAAAGTAGGGTCCACTGCCTCTGATCTGGAAGCATCAATCTTCTTCCAATTGGTCACAAGTGGCGTTGACATAGGCTTACAGTTTTCCATCCTGAATCGCTTCAAGATATCAATTAAGTACTTCCCTTGTCCAAGGAAGATCTCTCCCTCTTTCTGCCACAACTCCAATCCTAAAAAGTAATGCATCAACCCCAAGTCCTTCATCTCAAACTCTCCTGCAAGATCCCGCTTGCAATGTGCTATGAGCTCCTCTGACCCTGTGAGAAATAGGTCATCAACATATAACAACAATATGAGAAGTTCACCCTTCACCTGAACATAGTACAGGTTTGAATCTGCCTCACTCTTGATGAAGCCCACACTCTGCAAGTAACTATCAATACGTGAATACCACGCCCTAGGAGCCTGCTTGAGTCCATACAATGCTCTTTTCAACCTGCATACATGAGAATCCCTCTCATGTGCTTCAAACCCTTCTGGTTGCTCTATGTAAATCTCTTCCTCAATCACCCCGTTGAGGAAGGCTGTCTTTACATCCATCTGATGAATCCTCCAACCCATCTGTGCTGCTATAGAAATGATAGCTCTTATGGATGAGTATCTGGCTACTGGAGCAAAAGTCTCATCATAGTCGACTCCTTCCTTCTGTGAAAACCCCTTAGCCACAAACCGGGCTTTGAATTTTTCCACACTACCATCTGCAGCATGCTTAATCTTATACAGCCATCTCGAGCCCACCACAGACTTATCTTTTGGTCTTGGTACTACCTCCCACACACTGTTCTTCATGATGGAAGAATACTCTTCCACCATGGCATCTTTCCACACTTGGTGCTTGGATGCCTCTGAAAGCTGGAAGGCTCTACTTTAATTAATTCACTCATAAGAGCAACATAATCTGAATAACGTCTGGGAGCCCTTCTTTGTCTGACTGAATCTTGAGGATCACCTACGTATTCTTGAGCTTCTCTCAATGTCTGCTCAGCTGCCCTATTTCTCCTCTTCTCACTCATAGGAATCTGAGGCTGAGGAATTATTTGTTCCTCTATCTGATCATCCTGCTTGTTCTGCTCTCCAGCTTGTGTTACTGAAGTTTGAGGGATTTGTGCTACCTCAACTGTGGATGATTGTTCCTCCTCATTCATCAAGTTACTTGACTTTTGAAGAGCCCTCTCTTCCTCAAACTTCACATCTCTGCGAACCACTGTTTTCCTGAGAGCAGGAATATAAACTCTATAAGCCTTAGAAGTTTCACTGTACCCAACAAGGATACCCTTCTCTGCAGTAGGTTCCAACTTGGTTCTCTTCTCAACAGGAATGTGACAATACACAAGGCATCCAAAGATGCGAATGTGCCCCAAATCTGGTTTCTTACCAGTGAATGCCTCTTCTGGAGTCAATTTGCCCAACACTTTGTGAGGGCTCCTATTCTGCAAATACACAGCTGTGTTGCAAGCTTCTGCCCATAAGAACCAAGGCAGATCCTGATCATGAAGCATGGCCTTGGCTGCTCCAACTATAGCCCTATTTTTCCGTTCAGCAACCCCATTCTGTTGAGGGTTGTACGGAACTGTCAACTCTTTCTTGATACCTTCCTGAGCACAAAAATCTTTGAAGGCATTCGAGGTATACTCGCCTCCATTATCAGACCTCAGTATCTTGATCTTCTTCCCAGTTTGGTTCTCCACGAGAGCCTTAAACTCTTTGAACCTACTGAAGACCTCATCTTTATTCTTCATGAAATATATCCATGTCTTCCTGGAGAAATCATCAATGAAGGTAACATAATACTCATATCCATTCAAGGATGTTGTTGACATAGGTCCACACACATCTGAGTGTACAAGATCCAAAATCCCTTCGGATCTAGTGTCGCTGCTTGGAAAACTGGTCTTGGCATATTTCCCAAGAGCACAACCCTTGCACACCTCATGCTTTTCTGTCTTCATCCCAGGCAGCCCTGTCACTATTTCCTTAAGAATATTAAGTGCTCCATGGTGAAGGTGAGCCATCCTCCTGTGCCATAATTCTCCTATCCCTTTACAGCTACTAACCAACGCATGTGCTGGCTCAAACTGTAACCGAAACAAGCTGCCATGCCTGACACCAATCACTTTTGCAATCTTGGAATCTTTGGGACGAATATAGACTTTTCCCCTCTCAAAGGTCACAATGTAACCCTTGTCTTCCAAGCTGAGATTAAATTCTTTGTCATGCCAGGGACATACAACACATCCTCCACCAACAAAGGTTTGCCAGACTCCCTCTGAAACTTGACGGTGCCAATACCAGTTGCATGGTACTTGGCATTGTCTCCGAGCTCAATATAGAAATCCAGCTTCTTCTCCTCCAACTTGGTGAAACATTCTTTGACTCCGTCATGTGGCGAGAAGCCCCACTGTCAATATACCATACCCTGTTGGCAATTGAACTTGAGAGACAGGCAATGAGCGAAAACTCATTTTCAAATCGTGATGCAAACTCGTCCACCTCTGCTGTAGCAGCAAATTGCTTCTTCTGCTTGTCCTTATTTTTCTTATTCGGACATTGACTGGCATAGTGACCCATCTGATGGCAGCAAAAACATTTAATCTTGCTCAGATCTTTCTTCTTCCCACTCTTGGAAGAAGAACCTTCCGATTGCTCTTTATTGGACTTCTTCTTACCCTTGCTTGCAAGAGCAAGATTTTCTTCATCTTGACCTTCTTTGTCTGATCTCCTCGATGAGCACCTTCACGGATCTCCTCCTGAACAAAATCATCCCAAAGTCTTGCCCAATCAGGTAGCCGATCTCTACCGACAACACACTTGACAAACACTTCCCAGTGCTTTGAAAACCATTCAAGGCTATACGCACCAACTCATCTTCTTTAATCGTCTCTCCAACAGCAGCAAGCTCATCCCTGACCTGTGTCAGCTTGGACAAGTAAGAGGTCACACTCTCACCTTTGGACATCTTGGTATTATGCAATTTGTCCTTGAGCATCATCTTACGACTCTGATAGTCGCTCTGATAAAGTTTTGTGAGCGTATCCCACATCTCCTTGGCGGTGTCTTTCCCCGATAAATGAGGAATTAAATGATCTCTTACTCCATCCAGGATAATCCTTTGAGCTTTGGCCTCTTTGACTTCATGCGAATCTAAGGCAACAGGATCATTTGTTGGTGGAGTCACTTCTGTGCTAGCATAGGTCCATAGCCTGTTCTCCTTGAGAACAGATGTAATCCGAACCTTCCACTGCAAGAAGTTAGACGCACCCTCGAGCCTGTCCTCGTATCGAACACTGGTTGCCATAGCCACAAAAGAATTGGAGACGAAAATCTGATGACTTTTTTTTTTCTTGAAATCTGCGTTACAAATCTTGGCTTCGTATTCAGAGTTTAGAGCTCTGATACCATGTTAATTTCTATAACCCAGCAACAGATTAATTACACAATAAATTCACAGAAAGAAATCTGATTTATAACAATTAATACAACTGGGCTAATTAACAACTAATAACAGCGGAAGCAAAAATAACATGAAAAACACAAAAAGACAATAACACAGATATACCCAGGAAACCCCAATGCGGGGAAAAACCTGCAAATGTTGGATCTTATTTAGCCTAACAGCAAACTTTTCTTTCGAAAATACAATATGAGTTTGCTACAGCAATCTTGTATTTATAGAGCCTAGCTGCTTTACTTAGCGTGCAAGGAAAGAATCTTTCCTTACTTTCTTTGGCTTTACTTACACATAAAATCACTCTAGGATTTACCTTATCCTCACAAACTCGGAAACATTCTATTAAAGAATAAAATCCCACTCTTGGATTTATCTTATCCTTACAAACTCAGAAACATTCTATTTAAAGAATAAAAATCTTGCTGTTGCTGAAAATCCAACTCGAATTGATTTAAAGCAAATCTTATCTTGAGTTGCTTTAAAGCAAATCCATATCCCACTTTTCTAGCTACAAAAATCAACAATATATATATATATATAAGTTTAAAATCTTAACTAATGTATTTTATATTTGTCATAAATATAAAATAATTTATCAGCTTTTCATATAATGGAAGACATCTTAAGGTGTTCACTTCTTTCTACTTTTTATAATTACTATGGGTTTCATTCTTATTTGATCTATAATCCAAATATGAGCGATAAGGCCCAAGAAGCTATCATAGGTACACTCCCCATCATGCTTAGCAGTCCTAATAGTTTCCATATCAGTTGCTTGGATAACAAATACAATGAAAGTAGCATCGAAATCATCATAACTTCATTATACTTGACCTTGGCAACCATGGTCTTGCCAACACCAATGCCCCTACTCTAGATTTAACCACATGTCGACTAAATATAAATTTGATTTCTGATGAAAACCATCTTCATGCTATCCATTCCCACTAGGTGGATAAGAACTCTTAACCAAATTTTCAACCATGTCCTTCCTCACCATCATACTAAAGCTTAAAACCTTCAGCTATAATGATAGACCTGCTTGAGTTAACATGGATCTAAAGCTGAAGAAGATTAGGATAGGAGTTTTCTACATTATTGTGGTCTCCTCAAGACATTGTACCCCCACTTTTTCAATTTGTGATTATAAATTAAAAACATGGACTCTTTCTTTGGACAAAGTTTATAAAGAGATCATCAACCGGAGTTTGGTCTCTGTTTTGATATTTTGAAGCAATGACCAGATGTGAGAATGTTAGCTACCCACCCTATTCTTTCCTTAAAAAAAAGGAGGCATGCACATGTCAGAGGCCCACAAAAAACACATCGAATTAATACTGAGTGATTATTATCTCCTATCTGCTTACGAAGGCTCCATGAGCAGGGAGCTTAAACTATAAAAGAAACATCCTGATGTAATTAATGGAGAGGTAAAGAAGGTTTTAAGATAGTAATCAAGTTATGAAAGAACAAAAGTCACTTATTGGAAAGACAGATTTCTATCTTAATGATGTGATAAGAAAGAATAGAATAAATTCCTGCTTTGGGCAATTATGCTTCAAACTTGAGAATAAAACGTCATTCATCAAATTTTATGCTTGAGGAAAAATCTCTTCTACTTGTTAAATCAAACGAGATGGCATTTTGGACGTCCATATAAGATCCCATAGTCAGTTTGTATAATCAAATCGGGTATTGTTATATATATCTTTTCAACCTAGTTATATATATTTATAATTTTAAAATCTTAACTAATGTATTTTATATTTGTCATAAATATAAAATGATTTGTGAGGTCTCTATATAATGGAGGACATCTTAAGGTCTCCAATTCTTTGTACTTTTTATAGTTACCGTGAGTTTCTACATCAGTTACTTGGACAACAAATACAATAAAAGTAGCATGGAAATCATCATAGCTTCATTATACATGATCTTGGCAACCATGGTCTTGCCAACATCAATACTCCCTATTCTAGATTTAATCACATGTTGACTAAATATAAATTTAATTTCTGATGAGAACCTTCTTACTTCTATTCATTTCCACTAGGTGGATGACAACTCTTAACAAAATTTTCGATCATGTCCTTCCTCACCATCTTATTATAGCTAAAGCTGAAGAAGATTAGGATACAGATTTTCAACATTATCCTGGTCTCCTCAAGGCATTCTACCCCCACTTTTTCAATTTGTTGTTATAAATTAGAGATGGACTCTCTTTTGAACAAATTTATAAAGAAATCATTAACTAGAATTACTCTCACATATTTTTTTATGTTGTCCACCAAACTTATATCAAATCACCCTTGACATTTGCCTGTCACACACATACCTTACATGTTATATCATCCTTTTGTAGCTTCTCCCCTTTGATCACTCATTCTCCAATAACCTACCAATAATGCTATTGAACTTATTCCAAATCGATTTCGATCATAGAAAAAAAAGTAAAGTGGCGGAAGAGAATAGATACGCAATTGATATAAGTTTATGCCTACATTCTGGAGTTCTATATAAGACCCTATACTCAGCTTGAGTAATCAAACCGGGCATTGTTATCTTCTGTCCGACTGCAATGGCTGATCAGGACGCCAACAATCTGCAAGTCGTTCGTGAGCTCGCCAATCCGAACTGGTAATATTTACAGATAAATTTCTTTAAAATGAACTGTCAATTTTTTATTTCATACAAATTTCAATTTCCTCGTTCCTGAAAATGCTCTTTCATGGTTGAATATGTAATTGTTCTAAGGAAATCTATGTTACCAGAAACGGTTAACATAGAATTCCGCCGTTTCCCGTTTTAGCGGGCAAAACACTGTTTCCGTTTTATAATGATTTTTTTAAAATCCACAACGTTGTTTTAGATTATATGAAGGCATTTAAGAGATTTTCAAATAGTCATAGAAGGAAAAAAAAATCATGCTAAATAAATTGAAGAATAGCCTTAGATTTAGCCGAGGGCAAAGATTCCAACAACAGCTGTGTTTTTCTATATATGATTTTGTTTCTTTTAGTTTTTTTAATTTATCATGAAAGCTTGATCCTAAATTTGATGGTGGATCGTGTCTATCAATAAATTTTTGGTTGTGTTTATTCATTCAAAAATGTCCTTTCAATATCAAGACATCTTATTTTTTAAAACCATATATAATTTTTCCCACACATATATATTTATATATACATACATATATACACATACACATATATAACAAGGCCATGTTGTTTTGTGAAGTTCCTGCCAAAACATAGCAGTTTTGTTCTTTGAAGTGAAGAAAAATTGAGATTAGCTATGTTTTTTATTTTTAACAATGATGAGGACAATTGTCAAATATGAAAATCCTTGATCACCTACGTATAATTGTTTTTTTCTTTTATTTTTTATATAAACAATAATTTCCTTTGTATGGATAGACAACTTTTGTTTATTGAACAACAATGTTTATTATTTCTTTGTTTTTGTATCAAATGGGAGTGCTTCCTTCTTAAGTTGGCATTCATAAGAATCCATATACTGTATATTTTGCAAGTCTTTGTAATATTTGTGGATTTAATAAGATTTTTAAAAACTATTATAATACTTACAATTCGGGTGTCATCTATAGCACATATAAGAACAATTGATGATAGGTATCCAACATATGTATGATTTAAAATATTTATGAATTTGTGATGCACATTTTAAGGTGATATTACTCCCCCCTTAATAGATAATTATTATGATGGGTATGTGAGTTGTTGATTTGAATAAATGGACTTGTGAAGAGAGTATATTTGCAATGTATCTACAAATAAATCAAAGTAGGAGGAATTAAATTGATAATATGAGAATGATTTGATACATTTAATAAATAGAATTAAGTACTTCAACAAAAATTAAATGCTCTATAATTGTAAGTAATGAATGAGATTAAACACATTAATATAAATTTAATAAAAATACTTTTCCTTGGAGCATAGTTAAACAAATGAATGAGAAGTTTATAAACATGAATTTATAGCTATAATTTTTTTAGGGTTTTATTAATAATTATATTGTTTTATAGAAAAAATATCAAACCAAAGTTTGCAAAGAAAATATTAAAATATTAATAATTATATGTCACTAGTAGAGAATTAACCTCTTTGGGTTCTTCAGCAGAGTCTAATAGCACAAATTTAGAGGCATAAAGTAGATGCACACAATTGTCTTTTAGCTTTTTACGTAGGACAGGTGCATTCCACCAACACCCAGAGGGCATGTCACGCTCTGCTGATGGATTTGTAGGTTTCGTTGAGGTAGAGAATAATTAAATATCATCAACATATACATGTCATCATCATGAGAGGTATCACTAAGTGAAATAGTATCTTGTGTATCAATAGGTCTAACAAAAGATGTAAAAGATTGATTAATATTCATCACATCATAATGTACAAAAGAATGAATCATATCATTAATAAAAATAGAAGTTGAGTGTTTATCATGAATATCCTTCTCAGTAGATGTATTATGAGGTAAATCATGTTTATAAATGATGTTGAAGGATAGTAAATCTGAGCAACTTTGGATTGAGGAGCATCATTAATATAGCAAGTTGCAGCTCTTGGTGAATCCATTCTTTTGTCCTCCTCAATTTTGGGTGCATTCACATTTCTATCAACATGACTTAATCTTGTCTCCTTGATGTAATTTATAAGTTTTCCAATAGGTAGTGAGCTGATTTTAATTCTTGCAACATTATATTGTCAAAATTTTGTAATTGAATCAGTGCCTCTAAATTTGATTGTAGCAATGTCATATGTCAAAGTTGCCTCTTCCTCAGATGTTGCCAAATATAAAGAGCCAACGAGTTCATCACAACTGTTAGCTAGTTTACTTAATGGATATATCTCTTTTTTAAGCAAAATATATAGTAGATTTGTTAATGTTCAGTGTACTCACTATATGTTCGTAGATATACATCTTTGTTTCCATTAATTCTTCCAATTCTAGATTGTCACTTTCTGTTTTGATGTATCTATGATATGTTACAGATTTTATCATTAGAGTACAAATTTTCCTATTGATGTTTATTGAATAGACATTTCTATAGTCAGATCAAGATCTCAAAATTCAAAATAAAGGTATGTATTTCGTTATAGATTTTACCATTAGAGTACAAATTTTCTTGCTAATGTTTATTGAATAGACATTTCTATAGTCAGATCAAGATCTCAAAATTCAAAATAAAATTATCAATTTAAATATAGACCTTTTTACTCCAGGGTACATTGATGCACCTCTACTAAAGCCACTACTCCTATATCAATAGAAGATAATATGTTAGCACCATACATAAAAGTAATCCAATACAATATCTTACCCAAAACTCAATAACGCTATCATAGACCTTATGCTAACTTGCTGTGAATGAATTTTTTGATGGGCCATTTGAATATGACTAAATTCAAGCTAGGGAAAATTTTCATGTATTTAAACTTTTAAGCTTCCTATACTAGTGTACCCTTTCTCATTCTAATAGAAATGTACATATATGTACAATTAGTTCTAGAAACAAAAAAGCTCAACTGCCACAATTCTATTCTAAAAGACTTCAATGGAAAGAATTTAGATACTTTATGTGATAATTAATATATAGTCTATGGTGGTCATCTATTTCATGACTTCAAAATCTTCTTTGTATTCAGTTATGTACATAAAATGTGTCATTTTAACAGCATTATGTAAAGGTAGATGCATACGTAAACTACATTAATAAATAGTGTTACATGTAATAACTAATGCAAAATTATTATAGGAATTTTTTTTGTTCTTTTGTCACCAAATACTTGAGAGAAGCCTTATAATAAGCTCTTGCTACATTCAATTTAGTGTCATAGCCACCTACAAGTACATCAACCTTAGGTCAACACTTCAATCAAATCTAGTTCAATCGACAACTAAATGTAAAATACCAAAGAATAGAGTATCAAATCATTATTTAAATGTAATTCTTAACAACTTCAATATATCTACAAAATGATATGCTCACCCAAATATACTGTTGAAGATTTCAACGGATGTCCAATTTTGGAGGATGCCAAGGTCACACACAAATTATTTAGCATTAGTATCTGGATAAAGACATCTTAGATGTATCAGTAGGATGTGATTAATTTTGGGTGTCAACAACCTCATCAAAGAAAATGGCGTACCAAGGCTCAAGTTGTAACACTTTCCACATTTCTCTCTCAACTTGCTACATTGAGACACTGCTTCTCGAAGAGGCCTGACAAATATGGCAGTATTGGGACTTTGAACATTTAGCAATTTCACAATGGTACTCTGAATTTCGTTGTTGGCTTCAACATTTTCCCCAAAACAAAAGGCCAGAACATAAAACATAGATTGACTGTATCATATACCAAGCAGCTTTTATCACATGCAAACCCCATTTTTGCACGTGTGTCATATAGTATTTCCAGAAAGCAAAAAATGGAATATATCAAATGGCATAATGTGTGCAGTTTATTTTCTTATAATTCCCTTTTTCTTCTTCAAGTGAATATTAATGTACATGTATTCATCAAGTAGTCAGTTAGATAGTCATTTTGGCTGATACAAACAACCTCTACGATTATAATACAGAACTTGCAGATTCTAAACTAATGCAATCTTGTATTACATTTCTAATATGGTTTTGTATTTGTTCCCATTGCCTTTGTTAAGGCACTAATTTTTATTCTTTGAATTCTGCTCGTAACACATTAGAACACATTTTAGCATTATGTTCCCCAGCTCACCCACTGGCCTTGGATCAGAAAAGCATAATATATTTGACTACCACACACAGGAATGAGATTTAAGGGAGGAAAATGCTGACATAGAAGTAAACTAACTTATCTTGAGTCTGTTAGAAACAAAGTGATACAAATAAAGATAAAGAAATGGCCTTGATAAGGGATGTACACAAATAACTTTTATATATAGAAACGCTTGCCTAATTTGTTAACCATTTCTTTTACTCAAAAAATTCACTTCCCAATTATGGAAACCATAGCCTACAACTGTGCAAAGCCACTACTCATTTTAGATTAATTGCTATAGAACTGAAAATCTCAAAGGACAACAAAATAACGTCACCGGATACATAGCAAGGCCAAAATGGAGTAGATGCCATAATCACAAATTTGAAGTGCTTGTTGTTCCACCATGTCATTCCATAGTTTCATCTAGATTCATAATTTAGAGGTGAGAGAACTTGACTAATGCTTTGGAAGATGTTCCGGGCTTGTCATTTTATGGCAAGCCTCATATTGTATTGAGTCTAGTGATAATAGTTTCTCAAAGTCCAAACATTTGTAAAGAAATATGCTTACCACAAACCCAAGAGATTCCCTAATGCCATTAGGGCTTGGCATTGATAGCCCTTGATGCATTTGTACACGAAACAAATACCAAAATCCTTTCAATTCATTAAAAGAAAATGCATGAGTGCTCTTGGTATAAATCTAAAATCTCTACTCTAAACTTTGGAGCTGTTCAACAAGCATACCAATACTCATATTGAAGAAAAACACAATGGAAAACATAACTGAGAATATCTAAAAATAATTCTTAATTCTGATCATATCCACATGCATTGTTCCTGTAATTGTATGCTATCAACACAAGCTTCAGTACCTTACCAATTTGAACCAAAAAAAAAATCATGAACTGAGTAGTTCCTCAATGCATGCCATTTATGTTAATGATTTCCTTTTGCAACAAAATTAAAACTTCCTAGTTAAGGCTTTCTGAAAATAAACTATATACCACTTCTTGTTGTTGTTGATCACAACCTATGTTTGATAGATTATCTACCAAGTGATTTCCCTCCCTATAAGTATGCATAAATTCAATATGACTCCAACTTATCCAAAAGCTTCCATATTTGACACAAAATATAATTTAGCTTCTGATTGTATATCCTTCTCTCTTTGCAAGCATTAATAATGATTAAGGAATCCCCTTCTATTTGAAGTTTTTTGATTTTGAGCATAAAGGCTAATTGGAAACCATGCAACAAGGCCTGCGCTTTTGCACTATTGTTTGAAGTCAAAGACAAATGGATTGATTTGGCCATAATAAGGGAACCGTTATGATCCCTTATAACTACCCTTGCACCTGATAAACTCAGGTTTCCTCTGGATGCTCCATCAAACTTTAATTTCCTGAAACCTTTTGGTGGAGGTATCCAAGCTATCTTGTTCCTTTCAATTTTATGTTTACAATTTTGATGCATGTTACCTTTAAAAGGAAGAGACAACTTAGTCCATTGTATAAGTAAACTAGAATCCCAATCTATGAATAGTGATCCCACATTTTTATTTTTAACGACATAGGCATTTGTAATCTTTGAGATAGATGACTCAAGCTTCTGCAAAACCTACTCCACACTAGCTTTCTCTTTTCTAAAAATGTGCTTATTACATTCCCACCAAATACATCATAGCATAACAAAAGGTATGATTTTCCAAATGCACGCAAAGAAAGAGGATTTATATGCAATACCAACCAACTTGTAAATAGATCCCAGAGATATTTAGGGAGTGGAGCAGACTAGTTTAACTTACTTTTAATGAATGACCAACATTTATAAGCAAACAAACATTTTAAAAATAGATGATTGACTTCCTTTGTTTCTTCATCACACAAAATACATTTAAACTACTTTGCAATGCCAAGTTTAACAAGTTTATCACTTGTCAAAATCCTATTCTTCAAAGTCAACCAGGCGAAACATCTCGCCTTTTCCAACACCGTAGAATTCCAACAAAAAGACAAAGCCCTTTGTAGATGGAAATTTTTAGCCACATGTATAACTACCTTATACCCTAATTTGACAGAATAGTTACTAGTTTTAGACGGCGCCTAAATAAGCTTATCTACAACTATTGAGTTGTATACAATTCTTTCCCCTAAAATAGAAATTAAGAGCAATTTTTGGTTATTTGGTATAGAAAGAGATGTAAACCTTTTCCAAGTAACTTTCCCTGTAATTTCATCAGCCTTTTGGAAATAGTCTTTGACTCTTGGTTCCCAACTGGAAGTTAAAAAGGCTTATGTAGCTTGAAGGTTTTGCATTGTAAACAAAGGAGGATATCCATTCC
Source organism: Sequoia sempervirens (assembly GCA_007258455.2). NCBI lineage: Eukaryota > Viridiplantae > Streptophyta > Pinopsida > Cupressales > Cupressaceae > Sequoia > Sequoia sempervirens. The sequence continues at coordinate 314,234,591 of VDFB02353493.1, read as the reverse complement.
AGGAATCCTTCTAAAATAGGGCTTCTTCTCCACTATGTACCTCCCATTTCAAAAATAGTGTGATTACATCTCTACATTTAACTAAAAAATTCCACATAACTGAACCTGATGAGAATTTGACATAGAAAAAATTCTGCTTAGTGAACTATTATCTAAATACTTTGCTTGCATAATTTTGCACCACTTAGCTTGTGGTTTAGTGTACATGGGCCATACCAATTTGGCACCTAGGGATAAATTCCTAGGAGATAAGCTGCGAAGACCTGCACCACCTTTTAACCTTTATTTTCTAGAGAAACAAGAAGAATGTTCTTTTGTCATTCATATTCCCCTTCCATAAGAAATTTCTTGCTAATTTCTCTATATCTATTATAACAGTTTTAGGATCTTTCAATACCACCATGTAATAATTAGGAATAGCAGATAATACAATTTTGATCAATAAAATTCTCCCTGACAATGAGAGCCATCTTCCTTTCCAACCAACAATTCTAGCCTGAATACTTTTTATGACCTTGTCCCAATATGATACCTTATTTTCACCTATAAAAAATGGAATACCGAGATGCTTACAAGGTAAATCTGCCACTTGAAAACCTATAAGTTTAAGGACCTATATTTTTACACCTAGCTTTGTATTAAAAATATATATTTTTGACTTATTTGCATTTATCTTTTGTCCTGATGCTAAAGTATCCAAACTTTCAAACAAGTGTTTATTTTTTGTCATGTGATTACTGCAACCACTATCTAGAAACCAAATGTCACTTGAACTTTCTTGAGCTACATGGCATGTAATGAACAATGTCTCTGAACTACTCTCTGAAAAAATTGCATTTTTCTTTCTCATATCTACTTGTTTCTTTCGACATTCATTTGCAAAGTGACCATACTTCTTGCAATAATAACATTGAACATTTGATTTGTCATACCTTTGTGATGCCTAATTGTTATTGTGTCCCCTTTAATTGAAACTTTGATTTCCTCTTCCTCTTGGATCTAGACTCCTTTCTTCTCTTTGGTAATTATTTCTTCCTCTTCCTCTTCCTCTGTATCCTAAATTTCCTCTTCCTCTACCTATGTTCTGAATGCATTCTCCAATGGGGTATTATTATTCTTGTTCAATCTGTACTTGTAATTTAAATTCAAAGAACCAAACAACTCATCTATTGAATATGTTGATAAGTCTTTAGTTTCCTTAATTGCCACCACAATAGTATCAAATTTAATAGGAAATTTTTTAAAGATATTCTCTACAACCTTTTGATCTATTAGCTCATCACCATTCATCCTTATTTGATTAACCAAATCTGTAATATGAATTGAAAATTGATCTATTGAGTAGAATCTTTCATTTGTAGATTTTCAAATTCTCTCCTACGTGCTTGTAATTTGACAGCTTGTACCTTACTTGTACATTGATATGTTTTTTTAGAATGCCCCATGCTTTCTTGGTTGTAGTGGCTGGCTTAATCCTTCCAACAACTGAATCATCCAATCCTTGTCTGATTATCTACAAAGCCTTTATATTCTTTTTCCTATTTTCACTGAATTTATTCTTTTCATTAGTACTCAAAGTAGACTCATCTTGTGGTTCTGTGTAACCATTTTCAAATATTTCTGATAACTCTTGTGAACAAAGTATCAATTTCATCCTATATGAGCAATTATCAGAATTTCCATCGATAAATATTGGAATTGTAGGTTGCAAAATACCCGAAGCCATGAATAATTTAATTGATCAGCGATTTCCTCTCTTGTAGCTCCAAATCTAATCTACTGCGATCTGCAGTTATCACTTTCCTTTCTTCTCCATTGCGCTTGGTGAATTCCACACAATCTTGTATGATGGTGGCTTCTTTGTAGAGTTTCATGTTCAGATCTCCTTAAAAAATAAAAATTGCAAAGCCTCTCAGATCAACAACAACCTTTAATAGCGATAATTTACCATTAGGGTGTGATGGTTCTCATTTCCAGTAGACTCTCGATTAGCTCTTCCTTCAAATATGCGGCTCCTTCTCTTTACTTGCACCAATGATCTCTCCTTTTAAATACAGCTGTATATAAACTGCTGCGATCAATACATTCACTTCTATTTTCTTTTCCCCAAAAGCTCCTTTGTAAAAACTGCGATCTAAAAACCCTTGATGGATTCCTTCGTTGACAGCTTTGACAGATTTTTAAATAATAGAAGCTATTCTTGAACTTCACCCTTTCCACAATCTTCCCTGGCGATTCAGTAGCCTTTTCTTGTCTCCTACGAACAACTTGCGATCCAATCTAGAATATTCAATGCTCCCCAACCTTGCTCTGATACCACACTGATAGTGGGCAGAGGAAAAGAAATTTAACAGAAAACTGAGATACTTGTGTGCTGCTGCACAATAACAAAATGCTTCATTTATATTGCTTTATTAAAATCAGGCCTGGAATTTGATGGTCACCCTTATCAGTCATATGAAAATGATTTACATGAGTCCTTTATATAGAGGACTTTAGATACATTTAGAAAAATCTATAAATGACTAATTTAGCCAACATGAAATAAGCTTCTAGAATTTACATAACCCTAGCTGACATAAAAAAAAGAAAAAAATAGAAACCTTACCTATAACTGGTAGAAATTTTGTTATTTTAAGAACATTTTTTTTCCAAATTTAGTGTTAAGACGAGATTAGAGCATACATATACCAAGTCCCAGTGTCTGCAATGACTTCCCTACTTGATGAAATCAACACGATAACTAATTCCAAAAATAAAATCTGGAAATACAAATGAGGACTCTGAATAGGTTGGAATAAACCTCCAAACCCCCAGCCACTGCCAAAACCACAACCCACGCCAAATCCTACACAGTAAAGCCAAATGATTACTATCTGGCTAAGAATATCATCAATTATATTATAAGTTATAACATATGCGTACCCAAGCCCACACCAACACCATTGAAATTGGTGATCACCATTATTATTTCGCTTGTGCACTAGTTCACTTGGCTTGTAGATATGGTGTATGTTCTTTATGCAAATTATCAAAATTATCATTAATTTGACGAAGACACTGTTTGATGAAGTTCATCACAGGTCTGCTAGTGTAAACTTTATTCTACGATCTGATTGTGCCGAAAAACATCTGTAAAAATCTGCCAAACCAGAGGGTTTACACACCACAAAGAAAACGGTCCACATAAAAATCACGATTTTCCAATGCATGTTTTTTAAACTTTCTATATTTATAATTCCATGACAGAAACCTAAATGATTGTGGGATGTGAAATAGCATTGCAGTTATAACGGTTTCAGTTTTGCCGACCACATTCAATCCAGCAAGGGATGCCCCTTTCATTTGCGTTTTCCATCTACCACTATAATCGTCATTATGATAATGGAACGGCAAAAGTCCGTTCTTATCCTGAAAAACTTTCCTACTAATTATATTTCAGAAAATACATTTGTCAAATATGTTTTGTTATATATTTTGCATGTTTATTTTAACAATACATAAATATTTGTTTTAAATAGAAAAAAAAAATCTCATTCACAAAAGTTTTAATAACTAGTTAAGAAACAGGCCTTGTCTATAGTTCCCTTCACAAGAACTAAAAATGTATCTACATTTCGATAATTTATCTACTTTTTTTTCTTCTTCTACAATAGTATTTTTACATGTTAATTATATTTTATAACAAAAATACATAAATTTAATTATTTTTAGTATTTCTCTCTCTTATTTTAAAAAACCTTAATTTTGTATTTTCTAATCAGTTTCTAAATATTTTTAATTGATCTTAATCCAACCCTATCCAACCCTATGTAGCATTTTTTTTTAAATAATCTTTTTAAATTACAATCTAATTTTTTTATGATTAAATTTTAACAACTGTAAAATATCCTTAAAGATAATAATACTTAATTATTTGTAATAATTTTACTTTTTAATAAATAATTAAATATTTTAAAACTTAATTTGAAATTTTTTATTTTTTATTTTGACAACATGGAAGGAAATTAAAGAATATGGTAACTGAGTACAACTTACCTTTTTGTTCTTTTTGCTTGGCTAGCACTGCACTTTCTAAATGAGAAATTTCATACACTTTTGTAGAATTAAGACGAAAAATGACTGCACCATAAAAATAAATTTGTAAATTTTCTCTTATTAACAAATACAAATGCAATAAGCCGTTATGGACGCCTCTGCTATCTCCCGCCCAATCACGAATTTGAATGTGTCGTCCTCCCGGCCTGTCGTGCTGCCTTGTTGTGTCGTCGTTGTCTTCCCTGCCTCGCTGCGATCTTTTTGTTGACCTTTATGCAGACGTTTCTCCCATCCTTGTGGTTGGATCCCTAGTAGGTGTGGTTGAGGTTTCTACAAAAAGCCTTGCAGGGTGTGGTGCGGGTTCTTCTACACAAAATATTCCTCCTATGGTGGTTGCAGTTGCAACCCTTGCTACAAAAGGTTTTGAACCTCCTTCGGTGGCTGTTGCTGCGGTTGATGTTGTGAAGTCTCATCGGCCCTCTTTTGCTGCTTTGAAGGGCCCTCTACCTTTTTTTTTGATGTTGTGAGGACTAATCAGCCTATGGAGAGCTTTGTGCATCCTATGCAGTGTGCAGATGTTGCTCCAGTAATCTCTCTTGGTAACGAAGTTGCTGAAAATATTGATTTTTATCTCACGAATGTTCTTATTTGTATATTTTTCCACTTGTGGCCTTTCCTCTCTGATTTGCACCATTGGATCACCAACCATTGGTCTCCTCTGGTTGATGGCTCAATGGAGATTTACCCTTCTATAAGGGGTTTTTTCGTTGTGGGTTTCAATTCTCCTGAGGATAGACAGGGTATTCTTGACTATGGTTTGTGGGATTGGGATTCTCATCCCCTCTCCTTGCAACCTTGGGTTCATTATTTTAACCCTTTAAAGGAACCCTAAGATGTGGTTCCTATTTGGGTTAGATTGCCTTATCTTCCCTTGGCGTTCTAGTGTCCCTCTACCTATGAGGGAATTGGTAATGCTCTTGGTAAATTCTTGCAAGTTGATAGGGCTTCCAAGAATTTTACTCATGCCCCCTTTTCTAGAATTTTGGTGGAGGTGGATCTGTCAAAGGCTTTACCTAAAGAGGTTGTTTTGTAGGTTAATGATTGGTTTTGGTCTCATATCGTAGATTATGAAGGTCTTCCTTTTCACTGCAGATGTTGTTTTGTTGTTTGTCACTTAGCCCATGACTTTTCTCGAGGCTCCCGTCCTATTTCTTCTTCTACTTGGTGGAAGAACTCACTCTGTGAACACTTAATTGTGTACACTGCTACTGACTCTATTTCTTCTAATGATAATTCAAGGCCTCCCTCTTCGAGGAAAAATTTGAGTGCTACGGCAATTGCTACTCCTCTGGTGCTTTCTGCAGTATCTCTAGCTACTTTTGTTGATGTTATTTCCCCAGTGGTTTTTGCTGCTCTAATTCAAAACAAAGATGTCCCATCTACTGTGTGTGTTACCTCCTCTAAGGCCCTTGCCTCTCCGATTATTATTGTTGATGATGTTGTTCCTTTGGTGGCTTCTATTGTTCTGGTTCAACACTCGGTTGTTCTTTTTGAGGTGTGTGCTACCTCATCTCAAGATCCTCCTATTCCTATTCTTAATCAAGTTCTAATACTCCTTGGACAGTTGTGCACAGGAAAAATAAAGGCATTCCTAAAAAAGTCTCAGTTGAGTTGCCTTTGAAGGATAAGGTGTTGGTTTCTTGCACTGGCACTTAAACTGTTGTTTTATGTTTGGCTACCTTTTTTGTTTGGTCTTGGTGACTCTGTTCTTATCTGTTCACTAATGCCATTCTTGTCTTGCTTTTCCTGATTGGTTGTTGTTTTGACCAATCTGTTTTATTGGGTTGTCTTGTCAAGTTGTTTGATTTGTATGTTTTTCTCCTTTGTTGTACAAGGATAGGGGCCCTTTCAAAATCCCTGCTTACTTTACCAAAAAGAAATACAAATACATAGATAATCTTGGTCATTAATTCTTATATCTATCTATGATTCTTAGATATAAATTTTTTTATAAATTAGTTAGATATATAGTTATTTATTCCTTTTTCTTGTTCTTACTAGACTAGTTGAGTTTTTCTTTTTTTTTTAAATTTAGTTGCATATTCTTTATATAGGTGTAAATCTATGTATGTGTTATATAATTGTCCTATATATTTATGGAATAAGTTATGTGTATATGCATATATAGGTTTTTATACATACATATATACATTACAGACACACATATATAGTTATACATCTTTATATGCGCATGTCCATATACATATAGTCATTTTACTTCATATTTGTACATATCATTTTAATTTTGCATATATAGACATATATTTATAACATATGTTTATTATTTCTTATTTTCAATTATAATTATCTACAAATATGATTTTACATTTCTTTATCATATACTTATCTTCTCTTGACATTCAAACATATGTTCATAGATGCATATATACATTTATTTCCATTCATATATACAACTTTTGCTTATCTATCTATATATATATATATATTCAACCTAGTTATACATATATTTTATTTCTTATTCTCCCTTTTATTTTCCTTTTTCAATTGTTTAATTTTTCTCTCATTTTCATGATTTTTTATATATTTACTTGCATACACATTCTTACATGTAGTTGAATATATCCTAGTATATGCTAATATACGATTTCTCCATACAATTATGAAATTAATTATATATTTTACATGTCTATATGTGTGTATCCATACATTTATATTTGTATAGATATTTTCATATATACAAATACACATATTCTCTTATACACATACATATTGACTACAAATGCATATATTTACACACACTATTACAATATCATATATATTTCTATATCCTTATATATACATATGATTAAATATATGTACAAATATACACCTTTTTACACTAATATATTCTTATCTTATATATGCATACTCAAATATACTTACATATTCATTCTTATGGTTTTGTAAATTACTAAATTTATATATACTTTCTTTTATTCTTATATATTTTTCATTCATTTACTTTTTTCTTTCTCTTTCTTCACCTCCTCTCCTTCATTTTTTCCCATAATTTCCTCCTCCCTAACTCTTTTATAGGGTTTTGTGGACAATCGATTCCTTCACTCTCCTCTCACTAGTTACGGATTTCTAAGGGTCAATATGTTGATTATAAAATGTACATAATTAGTTCTAGAAATAATATTTTTACCATCGTGTATTATGTTTAATAGAGGCACTTATGTCTATTATTTAAAACTATGAAAATTATTCTTGTGCGGAATAAATAAATGTTTGAAACAAGTAAAAGAGGTGGAGGTGTAGAGGAATCTCCCTTAGAAATTGTTTCCTTTACAAGTACAATTTGTAAAGGAAAATATATTTTGAGAAGTGATTTTTTAATGATTAGAAAGTAGTCATGGAATTCCATGAATCCATTAGTAGAGTTGACATCAACTTACAATAGTTGGAAAATATAATTGAGAGACATGAACCCCAAAATAACTAGATTGCATGAAACTTATGAGGAAATATGATTACAATTGTGGCTAAAAGAGAAAAGGGATGAGAAAAGAAATAAAATGGAGGCGCACCTATTAAATCCTTTCTTTGTTTCCTTGATATTTATTGAAATCAAATTATTTTATATGGTAAGAACAAATTTATTAGATATGCATGATGGGCCACCTTCTATTCATCTTCCACTTTTGGAGGAAGTTTACAAGAAGATACAATGTTCATGTAAGCAGGTGGGAATGATCTTGGAATTGAAAGATTATAATATATGGTTTGAATTGTATAGTGACTTCATTGGGTTGGGTTTAGTGGTTAGATCTTTGGCATATGTGTGAATGAAAGTGACCCCATTTGTTTCTTTTACATCCACTATTTTGAGGTGATTCAAGGTATATATGAGGAAAAAATATAGCCACTTCATGAGTGCATGATGTACCTATTTTGTTACAAAGAATCCAAAAGAGAACACTCTAGAAATTGCTTCCCACTACAATTCTATTTGTCAAAGACACTAAAAATCATCCTCTCTTCACACTGGTCGTCAAGTATTTTGAACTTGAAGGAAATGAATATATACCTCTTTTTGGTCACTAAATGTAATCTTACTACCATTAAAACTAATGCACCCATTTCAACTAGGACTAAATGAGATGGAGATAACCAAAATTCTAAATAAATGTCTTACCATTTTCATGGCTACTAGTGCTCTACTAGTTATGAAGGCTTATATAATTTAATGTTATTGATAATTATATATTATGATCTAGTAGTGTTTGTTTATATTTTTATAATTTTTATATTCTTTAATGTGATGATTATGAAATGTGACTAGAAACAATTAAAAAATAAATAAATTTAAGGAGTAGAGCATATTTTTTTTGTTACCTTAAAATTTATATTTTAATGTTGGTGTTAAGCAAATGGTCTTTTAATAAAATTTCCACACATGATCATTTAACTTGTTTAAAATAGTTTTTTAAATTTTTAATTAAAGTGTATGTTTTATATGTTTCAAAAGTTTGACTCCTATTTAGTTTTTTTTAATTGAAATGAGGTTTTATAATGTTAATTAAGCTCTTTAATTTATAATTTTTTATTTTAGTTATATAATGAAAAAATATATTTTGACAAATTTAAATACAATTCAAAAGTTATGAATGCTTTAAAAAGAGATTATTTTTTAAGGTTAATTTTTCAATTAAATTATAAATTAAAGTATCAATTATATAATTTTAAAACAATAAAATATATTTGTAATAGTGGTATTTATATCTTATTTAATGTTTTAGATCTACTCTTATTATAGCATTACAAATATAATAATTAACTTAAATAAGAGATATAATTGTGTATTAAATGCTTCTTGACATCCCATATCTCAATCTCTTGTATTGATAATCTCTAGATTTGTATTTATTTGGATTTAGTGTCCTTATATCTAGAATTCTCCGCTTTAGATTATATCTAGAAGAATAGACTTAACCCAAGTCAATTTTGTGGGAATAACTCTAAACCATTTACTTTTAAAATTAAATATTTAAATTTCTACATCACCTACTATTGTTTGTAACTATTGTAAGATAAATTTATGTATATTGCATAGATTTGTGTTATTTATTGTTGTAATTAAGGGAATTCAATCATTATTTTCGAATCAATATGGGAATCAATACAATATTTATTTCCATTCATTAAAATATATGGATTCATGCATTCCAATTTGTGTTTGTGATTCACTTAGATAGGCTGAAGTGAAAATATCTTATTATATTTTTTTGGAAATTTTGATAGGCATGCTCCATTATTTTGGATCACTTGCAACAACTATAGTTTGATATTGTAAGTTAACTTGTAGCAAAGAAAATTTTATTTATATTTTGTTGCAAGTTATTCTTGTTCATAACTTTATATATTTTTTCCCCTATTAAAAATTCATGTTAGTTATGTTGTCTAAAGCTTAGTATAGACTTAGCCTTGTGTATCAACTCTAGTTGAGTGATGCTATCAATTCTAATACCGTTTGAAAGCTATAAATATTTTTCAATCAGCCTATCAATCAGGACTTTAGTCGTAATTCGAATAGAAAATGAATAATAATTACTTATTAAATTCAAAGTAAAGCATAATTTATATTGGTGGAAAGCTGAGAATCTCTTTTAAATACCCTTTTCGTTTCATTAATTTTGGACAAAAAAAAAAGTCATCAGCCACATACCCATCATATTGCCACTTTTTGGCCCATCATGATCCTACACATACCCCTAATGAATACATTGCACTTCAATTTGATGGACCCACCTCTATAAAAAATTGAGGTATGTAATGCAAAAGAAAATAAAGGAGCACTTTGCAAAATTTGATGAAATTTAATTTAATCAAGTGGTGAGTTAATTTTATCAAGTGGTGATGTAACTAAATTTAGGAACAATAGAAAGGGGTTTATTGACACATTATTTGGATGCCATGTAAATTTTATATAAGGATAGGGAGGGAACTATATAATATTTTATATTATTTGCCACATAATGAGGGCCCACATGTGAGGTTCCCTCCAATTTATTTGTGATTTATTCATAATTTATTAGTGGCAATGCAAATCTACTTTTCATTATTTTCATAAGCACGTGTCTTTATTGATGGGTTTGAAGGCTATAGAGGTTTTTGCCAAAGTTAGGGATTAAAAGAAAATTGATTTGTTTATGTTTCTTTGTTTTGTTGAAGCCCACTATGCTCTATTTTTTATCCAATCAGATTTCATTTGATGAAAAATATGAATTGCGATTAGAATTTTTATTAATTTTATCGTGCAAGTGTTTTCTATTCATGCATCTTTACAACTTACAAATAATATTTTTTTTTGCAATAAAATAGATTTACTTATTCTTGTGGATTGTGCTTCTTCTCAATTTTATTTTATTTTTGCAATTTTACAAATAGATTTTATTATTTTTGTGGATAGTGCTTTTTTCAATTGAAGTTTTATTTCTTGAACTCAATATTTGAATGTTTAAGTAAGAGATTAGATTGTAAGTACTATTTGAGGAATCATTAATTGTTTTCATCATCCTACTATGTCTTGCCTCACTCTAAAACAAAATATATATGTACTCTAATTAAATTGCAAGTGATTACTAATTTCATTAATTGTTTTCATCATCCTACTATATCTTAGCTCACTCTAAAAAAGGGTATATATGTACTCTAATTAAGTTGTAAGTGATTACTAATTTCTCCATAACTATTAAGAGTATACTTTGAATGTTCTTCATTTCCTAATATTATTAGGGTGCCAATTACCATATTGATTTCTTGTTTCTATGTGTTTTATCATGATTTGAATCCATGTTAATAATTCTATGGTTGTACAATATTTCTCAATAATTAACTATTTAAATATTGTAATGCAATTAATTGCACTACATTAACTTCATTCAAATCAATTCGATACATTGATATGTTGTTTCAAAAATGATTCATGTGTGTAATGGGTAAATGGCAGGAGAGATCCCAATGACAGGAGATGCATCGCCGCTTGGCTAGTGGAAGTTGTATACCAACTCGAAAAGAGCAAGGAAAAGGAAGCAATGGTCAAGGAAAGGTGCAAATCACTTAAGTTTGAGGTATTTGAAAAAATAACAGAAGAAAGAGAAGGTAAAAAGGTAATATTTGGAGCAGTTTTCAAGTGGATAGGTGAAAGCGAAAGAGGTGGAGATGCAGAGGAGCTTCAGTTCCCCTCAGCAGTTGTTGCCTTCAGGGGAACAAATCCTAAAGGAAATTATATTCTGAATAAGGATATTGAACACATTTTGAAGGCAATATATGCATGCCTTGGTTCCACTCCTAGAGTGGATATCGGCTTACAATACTTGCAAAGGATTATTGATAGCCCCGGATCTCACAACATCTGGATTGCAGGCCATTCATTGGGAGCTGCCATTGCAATGGCCGTTGCAAGAAAAATGAAAAAAGAAGACACAGCTAAAATTGAAGCACATCTCTTCAATCCTCCCTTTCTTTCCCCAAGACTTCCCGAGGTGAAATTCTTTGAGATGGTCGGAAAAGGTTTAGCAGCTGTGCGTGATTTTTGGTGTTCCCATGGTTTTTTTGCGCCCAATGTGTTGGATTATATGATGATAGATGATACGAAATTGCGTGGCTTGTATAATGATTTCATCGGGGTTAGCGGTTGGATCCCCAACATATATGTCAATAATAATGATCCCATTTGCTGCTCTTACATCCGCTATTTTGAGGTGATGGGGGTTATATACAAGCAGAGAAACCGTCCTCTCCGTGAGCGCATGAAGTACCTATTCTGTTTTGAAGTAGCCGAAGAGAGAGCACCATTGCATTTACTTCCTTCTGCTAAGCTGTTTGTCAAACAAACTAGCAATCATGATATTCGTCAGTGGTTGTCGAGGAGCCTCAAACTTGAGGGCACGAAATATGTCCCTCCAGTTGAAGCCCCACACCCATAAACAGAGTACTCTTTCCAGCCGAGAGCAAAGGAAAAGAAGATAATCAAGACTGGAAATGAATGTGTTGTATTTTCATGGCCACTAATAATGTGTTGTAGACTTCTAATATTGGAATTATAATAAATAATTTTAATACTATATAGTATTATATATTATAATCCGGTAGCGTTCTCTTATATTTTTTGATCTTTTGATTTTATATTTTCGGTGATGATCATGGAAAATGATTAGAAATATAAATTGTAGTTTTTGGGAGATTTTTAGTCATTTTTATTAACAATCAAGTAGAATGGATCTCTGCTTTTAAAAATTATGGTTTTTTTCTCTCATTTTCATGGTATTTATATATTTACGTGCATACACCTTCTTACAGGTAGGATGTAGGTAGGTGTATACATCCTTGTCTATGTTGATATACTATTTCTCCATAAAATTATGAAATTAATTATATATATTACATGTCTATTTGTTTGTGCATGCATATATTTATATTTGTATAGATCTTTTCATATATACAAATATGCATATTCACTTATTAGTCGATAGGCTATTTGTTTGAAATTTTTGTTGGGATTTTTGTCAGGGCAATCATGAATAGAGTTTCTTGGCGCTAGGTATGTGCCGGTCAGCGGGGAATTTCTTGGGTTTTCTTATGACGATGTGGATTTTGGAAATTGTGTGGGTTGGCAGTGGTGGAGTTGGTTGCCTCGATATGCGAAAGCAAAATGCGAAGTGTTTGCTTGCATAGGGGTTAATGCATCCTAGTGTTGTTGTACGATAGTGCGGGAGGAAGTAAATGCAATATTCAATGTTGCAGTGTGGAAAAGTATATTCCGAAATGTGCGAGAAGATATATTGATTAAGTTGCATTATCGAAAGAGTCGTTTATGGTGTTGGTTTGAGAGCAAAGGCTTTGTTTTATAGTAGATTGAAGGGTTTTACATTGTGGTATTGGTTTGATAGCAAAGGCTCTATTTTATATCAAATTGGAGGGTTTTAATACTCTTGTGCTCTAGAATCTATAGGTTGTTTTACATGGGTATTTTGCATAAATGATTAATTTATTGTTCATGTATGTTTGTATCTTTGGCGTTATACCCATTTTGGACACTTCAAAGAGATTATGGCTCTGTATGGATGGAGAAATTGCAGTTAAATCTTCTTTCTTTCGTAAAAAAATATGGTTAGCGTTAATAATTTTTTCACCCTTCGTTTATTGTTTGTAGTTATCTTTGTGCATCTTTGGTTTTATACCCATTAACATAGGAGTAATTGCAGATTAACATAGGATTAATTGCATATATATATATATATATATATATATATATATATAGGGTTAGTATAGACTGCTTGTCTTGTATCAATATGTTTAATGTGGGTTTTCAATCATCTGTCATTTACATGTGATTCTTAAGTGTTATAGATCTTGTTAATAAGAAAGCATTTAACAATGCAACATGTGGAATATGCTCACATGAAAGCTGTAAAATTGTTTGTAGTTAGCCAGCAGCTCGAATTTTGAATTGACAAGCCAACTGTTACATAGATTTCTTGTCTTGTATACCCATTACCATAGGAGAAATTGCAATTAAATCTACTTTCTTTCGTCAAAAATTATGGTTAGGGTTAGTAATCTTTTCGCCCTTCGTTTAATGTTTGTAGTTATCTCTGTGCATCTTTGGCATTATACCCATTACCATAGGAGCAACTGCAAATTAAGATAGAAGTAATTAGATATATATGTATATATATATATATGTGTGTGTGTGTGTGTGTGTGTGTGTATGTAGAGGGTTATAATTTACAAGCCAACGATTAAATAGATTGTTTGTGTTGTATCAATATATTTTATGATATTCTTTTTTCTAGTTTCGCAAAGGAAACTATTCATTATCGTAGCTTCCCTCTTCTATTCTCCATATTTTAGTAAAATTGGTCATCGAATTCACAAGCCAACTATAATTACATAATGAACAGTTTGTTTTGTGGAACCATTCTGGTTCAGTGTATCGAGGCAACCAACTCCACCACCACCAACCCACATAATTAGCAAGCTCCACCGCTTTCATAAACAACATCAGGTAGTTTATTGCAGGGAGCTTCAAGCATATGAGAAAAAATGGAATATCATGAAACATATTGATACAAGATTCGAGCTATGTTCTTTGGTAATAAATATTAAAGACAAATAGAGAAATTGTATAAGAGTTGTTAGAATAACACTTAGTTGCTATTAAATATTGTTGACAAAAAGAGAAATTGTATTGAATTCCCTGAAACATAGACATATATATATATATTGAATTCCCCATTTCATATTTAAAAATATACATATAGGCAGAAATATGTATCCATATATACAAAGCAAGACCACTATGGCTCATTTGACAATGCAAGAGCAACTTATATATACACATGTATATCTAAATAGATGTGTATGCTATCTTTATTTATATTTATGTAGACTTTCATTTAAAAAGAGTTAAAAATAGGATATGTAAGTATTATTTAGCTTAGGAGAAAATCGCTACAATAGAGCCATAGCATTCAATGATATAGTATTGAGATGTTAATAATAGAGCATTTGATGGTGCAGTATGTGTAACATGTTTATAACAAAGTTGTAAAATTGTTTGCACTTTGGTAGTGCAGTGTGCCTATTGAAACTAAATACATTGAAAATCACCAAAAATAGTGTACAAAACTATAGTTCAAGCCAACAACAATGTAATTTTTTGAGGCTATAAACATTGAATATTGCATTTACTTGCTCCCACCATCTTGATTGCCATTGTCCAGCACCGTAAGCAACCATTTACCATTCTTCTTTTGTGTTTGAAGGTGGCAAAGACCCCATTGTTGCATATATACTTTAATAAGTTCTAATGTTTAAAACATGTTGCTCGCTTGCAGAAATTTTTCCCTCTGCTTATTGTTTCTTCTTGCCAATGTGCACCTTTGACATTATTCCTACTTTTATGGAGGTCCTTGCTTGGGATGTCAATGACTACATAGTCAGGAATAAATATAGTGTACACATCTATTTAGATATAGCAGTGTACATATAAATAGATATATACATGTGTACATATGGATATATATATGTGGTTATATGTCTATTTTCTAAATGTGCAGACAAAGGGGAAATTCAATGCATATATGTACTTAATCAATTTTATTCTTACTGTTGTATATCCTATTATTTCGATAAGAAAGGATGAAGGGATGAGCTAGCAACATATACAAATATCTGCATATAGCTATATGTAGAAATATAGTAAAAACTGCATGCATACATATATAAGCAACCTCAAAGATAACTAGATACATATAGGGATATATACATTTGCATTTATCATTTGTATTATTGTTGTTGTATCTCCTGCTATTTGGATAGCATTAAAAGTGCATTTTTATTCTTGTTGTTGTATATCATGTTGTTTGGACAGTATTAAAAGTGGAATGGTTATACCCATTTTGATTTAATCAAATTAGTAAAATGGTTGGCAAATTATCGATATTTGTAAGTTGTCTACCAGTTTCCATTGGATATTGCAATACATTCATCTTTTATTTTTATTGTGAAATAGAGCTCTCAATCAGTCAACTCTAATTGCAACATTTCCTCCCTATAAAAGTTCCCAGAACTATGTCTACGGAATCGGGCTTTGTGTATGGCTCTCTAGAGGCCCCCAAGATTGATTTGTTGACATCCTCCATAGGTTCCGCTGCGGAGTCCAACTCTTAGGGTGGGAACCACCAACCTTCAGATCCTAATTTCGTAAGTTTATATTTCCTTTTTCTTATACCTGTTGCAATTTTTTTATTATTGTTTCCTTCCTCTTTTGTATTCAACCTGAACATTTCCTTTCAATTTCTTTAATTTTATGATTCTAAAATATAGAAACTTACACCACATACCCTTTCCTATTTATGTTTCCAATTTTCTTAGCTTTTAGGTGTATACACACATGGCTGACCCTGGTAAAGCATATAGATGTGGAATTAGATAAGCATTGATCTTTTTCAACACATAAAAACACCCCTTTGCAGCCTTTGTTTCCCTTACTCCTTTTATCCAGTTGATGTGATCAAGTACATTTTCCTTGATTGAACTTGTCTTTGCATGCTACAAAGAAACAACCAACTTTGACTTCATAGCATTGTACAACATTGCAATCAGATGTTGTTAGTAAGAAAGAATTTAACAATGCAGTATGTGGAACATATTCATAGAAAAGTTGTAAAATTGTCTATACTCTTCCACTACAATATGTTTATCATAACTGAATACATTGAAAAATACCAAAAAAATTACATAGAACCATTTCAAACAATTAGTTGTCATATCTGCACATCTTTGGAGTTATGTTGATTAGACCCAAAAAAACTCAAAAACAACCCAATAGAATTGAACTATAGTATTCAATGGTATAGCATTTAGATGTTAATAGCAAAGCATTTTATAATGTGGTATGTCCAACATGTTCATAGAAAAGTTGAAAAAATTGTTTGAAATTTTCCAGTACAACGTGTCTATTGAAAATTGATACATTGAAAAGCACCCAAATAGTGCACAAAACTATGGTAATAGCTTTGAAGCACATGATCATAATTTAAGGAAACCATTCAATAGTATCCTTCCTATTATGTTGGTAGTTACAATGAAATAGTAAATATATTAGTTTATGTATGCAACGGTTTGATCCTTTGTTTGTGTGTGTGTGTGTGTGTGTGTATGTGTGTGTGTATGTGTGTGTGTCTGTGTGTCTGTGTGTGTGTCTACATATATATATATATGTATGTATGTATGTATGTATGTATGTATGTATGTCTGTATGTATGTGTATGTGTATGTGTATGTGTATGTGTATGTGTATGTGTATGTGTATGTGTATGTACACACACACACACACACACACACATATATATATATGTATGTATGTATGTATGTATGTATGTATATGTATATATACACATACAAGATCTGTGTGTGCAACCTTTGATCAATTTCTAGTAGTTGCAACTGTATATTTAGAATACTGCATGTGTTTGGATGCAAAAAAACCAAAATTTTGAAAGGCATCCCTCTAGATTAACATTGTTGTGCTCATATTTACATGGTGAATTTAAAATAAATTGTATTGCTAAGAATAGGGAACCTAGCAAACAATAAAAAAAAAAAATTCCATGTCTAAAGTTGAGAAGGATGCAAAGAAAATGGATAACTTCAATGTTGCACCTGATTCGAGCTACACTATTTGGTACTAAATATTATAGACACATTGGGAAATTGTAAAAGAGCTATTAGAAAAAGGATTAAGAATCACAGGGAAATGACAGATGATCGAAAACCCACATTAAATAGAACTTTAAAATATGGAGAATACAATATGTGAACTATGATAATTTATAAACACACTGTTCACAAAGAACATATAACATGTTCTATTCACACAAAACGCAAAACTGAACATACCTTCATAGCTAATACACTAATTTTATCTTCACTACCTTTATGTTTTCATACTAACCCTTTGCATATATATATGTGTGTAATTTCTCCTATGTTAATATGCATTTAAAAAATATACATATGTAGGGGCAATTGTATGTGTATGTTTATGTAGTATATCATTAAAAAAAAAAACACTGTTCACAAAAAGCATATAGCATGTCCCATCCACACAAAAACACAAAAATGAACATACCTTTACATCTACTAAACTAATTTTATTTTGAATATCTTTATGCTTTCATACTAACCCTCTGCATATATATATATATATATATATATATATATATATATATATATATATATATATATATATATATATATATATATATATATATATATATATATATATATATATATATATATGCAACTACTCCTATTGACAAGTATTGATACAACACAAGCAATGTATATAACAGCTGCCTTGTCAATTCAAAATTCAAGCTACATTCTTTGCTACTAAATATTATAGACAAATAGATAAATTGTATAAAAGGTATACTTCCTCTTGTTGTGCTCATTGCCATTGTGCAACAATGTAAGCAAGCATTTTCCACTCTGCTTCTGCCTATCTAGGCAGCCTAGCCCTCCAACACTAGCATCCCACATGGTCAACAAACTCCACCTCCATGGATCGTCATGGTGAACAGCCCTAGGAAAATCGCCACTTGCCTTCCAAATATATTCATTTCCGGTGACAAGCAATGTTTTGCACGCCTAGGCTAAAGAAAATCCCGGTGGGAAACTCCAAATAGATAGGCCAAAGATAATTTGATGGGTAGGGAAAACTTAGGGTATATAGGCACAAAAAAAATGCAAAGCGCAACATAGCTGCACAACTTTGGAGTGGTTGTGTGCATCCAATATTGTATTCTTCTAAACATGACATATAACAATAGTGAAATAGTGAAAATGGTTAACACGGAAATCTATAAAATACTTTTATATTTTTTTTCTATATACTCCAATGTTCAAACCATGTTATTCCTCTTGTGATCATCCATAGATATACATTTATATACACAAGGATACACATATATTTCGTTATATGTTTATGTCTAATTACTACTTTAAATATATCTATGGTTATACATGTATATTCATATATGCTAATATGGTTGAGCTTGTATGTATATTCCTAGGTCGTCCCAATACATTCAAGTTCAACAGCCCAATCAATTGTTGAATTAAAAAAGGCTAAAAAATAGCAACGGAACCATTTGTACTATAGCCAACATAAAGAGAAAATTTGTGCAAAGCATCGTACAAAGTACTTTAACAAAGGCTAACTACAGCAAGCACACCTATAGGTCTGCCTCCTATCAATCTTCCCTCGCAGCCCCCATTGGTAATGGTAAATGCCACTCCTTTTGCCCCAGATTGTCTTCTTTGCCATGGTTGCCAAAGTATGCATGGTAGTTTGGATAGAAACATACCAATATCAACATCACAAGATATGTTCAATATACAATCTCAAATCAATCCCCCCATTGCACCAGTGCACCAACAACACCTCAAAGAAATTTTCAATGAATGTTACCTTTCTTCGGTGAAACCATTCTTGCTGCGCATAGATGCATTGTCGAACGTTGTTGTTTGTCAGATATGCAAAGAAATCTACATTGGGATGTGCACTCATGTATCTAGTTCAACAACCACGTGTGATAGATGTTATTCTGAAAAAGGCTCCTAATGTTTCAGCTCTGCAAATGGCATGGACCCAGGCCCACAACCATTCTTGCTAAAAAAGATGACACAGGTTAAAGAAATGCTTATTGCTAGGGTGGCTCCTATTTTACAAGTGTCCCATGCTAGAGGATGGAAGTTTAAATACAGTGGTCACATGATAAGATTTCCTCAAGATATCTCAAGCATTGAAAAAAAAATTTCATGTCGATTGATGCATTGTTAATAAACACCATGCCATGGATGCATTGAAATATAAAATTCAATATGAAAAATACTACAATGATGTTGAGATTGATGTTGAGGCTCTTAATATGTTACCTAATATTGTTGTTGATGTCTCCAATTTCTTGCATACAATAGAGCAAGTTTCCGATGAAGAGTTGATGCCATCAACCAGCTCAACAAATGTTGTTGAATATGAAAATGGCTCTTCAACCTTTTCATCATTTATCCCTTTCTTGCCAAATGCTACACAAGAGCTCCAAGCAATCAAACAGGTATTACAAATTGAAAAAAAGGAGAAGAATATCTTGTGTTGGCCTGAAATTAGCTCTTCTCATGATAATGAATACAACACTGAAGGTTTATTTACAATGGCT
>VDFB02353493.1:314194929-314214659 GCA_007258455.2 Sequoia sempervirens | reverse complement strand
TTGTGTTTGACTTTAGCATTTGTTCAAAACCCTAGCATGTGTTTTTCTCATCCTAAATGTTGTTTTTCATCATGTTTTGTGTCATTTTGTGCCACCTTACATGTTTAGAGTGAAACCATAACATTGTGGGTTTAAAATGATTGCAGGTTGGCCTCAAAGTACTACAACCAAGGGAGATATGTCCTTGACACTTGTTTGATCCTATTTCCCATTTTGGTGTGTTGGAGTGATATTTTCTTGATGTTGTTGGGCTACATTACATTTGCTACATACCTCTTATCAGGACTCATACCACGATGATGACTGCACTTGTGGAATGGTGGCATTAGGAGACATCCTTGCTTCACTTGCCTATAGGAGAGGCAACTGTTACTCTTCAGGATGTTTGGAGGATAATTCACCTTCCTATTCATGGGGTGTTGGTTACATATCATATTTAATGTAGTACCCATGCCATGCAGTGGGTGCTAGATGCTAGACACTTGGAGTTACATCAGTCAGATATCGATCTATCTGATTTTTCTGATAGTGTTGATCCTATTTTGCTGGTCTTATGTAGTTTGATTTCAAGACTAGTTTTTACTAATAGACGAGGTCAACAATTTATAGTGGGTTGGGGTGTATGTTTCAAGAGTATGCTTGAGCATGGGACTAGGTATGCTTGGGGTGTGTGTCTTCTCACCCACCTATATAGAGATATGCACAAGGTCATGTATCGGGGCGGGAAATCTATTTTCGTAGGTGTTTCACTCTTGCATGTTTGGGCGTGGGAGCATATTGCAGTTACTCGATCAGATGGGATACATGATTGCTATCCTGTTGATCTGTACTCTTTCCGCTATGGGGATTTCATGCACTATACCTTTCTTGGGGATCTTCCTTATTGGCACCGAGTCTTTGATGATACACCTAGTTTTTTTTGGAGACCTTTTGTGGGCTATGAGGCTTGGCCAGAGGAATCAAATCATCTTGTTTACTATCAACAGACCTGTTGGTTAATTTTTCATTCTCATTATGAGCTATATTGTTACTTACCAAACTAAGTATGTCACCAGTTTGGCTAGAGATAGGGTCGAGTTCCTGATACTTATGAGGCTTGTTTTGGTCAGACCACTCAAGAGGTTAGTGTATGAGGTCTCTAGGAATATATAGATGTTGCTATTGTTGAGTGTAGAGCACTTGCCCTAGTTGGTTAGGGTTGGTTGGTTGGTCTAGTAGATCCAAGTACTTCTCTTGATTATGATGAGTGGTGGGCACAATGTAGGCCATTGAGACTCACTAATCCTAGTGGTGATCCTGCTATGTGAAGATCAGGTATTACTGGTCATTGTGGGGAGTGACAACGTATTGAGTTCCTCATAGAGCATCTGGATAGAGCCTGATATGATGGGGCATAGGGTGGTCTAGAGGAGCACCCACCTCAAGCACAAGGTCATGGATAGGTTCCAGGTCCTCCACCAACTAGGGATGGAGACATATTGTTAGCTCAGATGACTATTGTTAGAGATGCATAGATAGCACAATGACAGGTTGCAGAGGCTCTGATAGAAATTTTGAGGGTTGAGCGAGATAGTGAGAGTAGTCGATGGCATGTTGCAGAGGCTCTAGTATAGTTGCTTACTATAGAGAGAGATATTCTCAGGGCAGAGTGTGATCATTATTTATAGATGTCCACCTACTATCAGACCCTATATGATTCCAACGTTCCTAGGGCTGCTTGGCATCCATGGTTCAAAGAGCCTAGTGTTGTGACCCATGGTGGTGATGGTGCAGGAAGTGGTGTAGGTGATAAGTCTATGAGAAAACTAGATTGTTTTGGTGGTATATAGAGTTATGTGTTGGATGTTGTGGTTTTGTTGTTGATATGTGGTTGTCATTGATGTCAACACTATTACCATTAATTCTCTTGAAGTTGTATATGTCGAGGATATTGAGAAAATTGTAATAAATGAGTTGCAGGTTATCAGTAGTGAAGTGAAGTTCAGTATGTTAGTAAGTTCTTTACGTTGATGATCAGAGGTTGTGGACTAAAGGGTTTTCTACTGAGTGTATCTAGTTTATCCACGTGAAGTTTCAGAGATCAACATCAAGATTTGATTGAGTTATGAAGATTTACATTCTGACATTTTTTGTTGCTTTAGTTAGTGTTTTTGATTGAAGATGATGCGATTTTAGTTAGTTTAGTTGTTTCAGATGCTTCTTTGGTGATTTGTGATGTTTTTAGATGCTTCTAGATCATAATCTATCTTTGTTGCACGTATGCATTGATCGTTGTGCTTGTGGTTGGCAATTTTCTCTTGCATGTTCATGTTTTTCTTATTCTTGGCTGACATGGTGGTTGTAGCATGTTTCGGATCTTCGAGGAGTAATTAATTGAAGTATTCTCACATTGGAGATTTTGATTTGGATCTTCACTTAGAAGTTGTGGCTTACCTTGGTTGATTTGCATTAATAATCTTTAGTGTTTTGGGCCGACAGTTTATATTCATTTTATTATTTTGTTGAGGTTGACTTGAAGGGATGAAATTTCTTATTGTGGATATATAAGAGTGATTTCTTATTGGAATTGAAGTGTGCGAGTGAATTCTAGAGTGTGCTTCTGTGTGTGTATGTGCGAATATCATTCGAAGGTAGAGAAGAGTGTGAAGAAGAGTGAAGAAGTGTTCATATGCTTAACCAAAATTGTGATAAGGCATTAGTAGATGTTATTTTATTAGTTCAAATCCCTACAGATGTAATCCGATACTTTCTGTAAGATAGTGTGTCTTCCCTTGGGTAGTTAGCCTTGTTGTAATTGATTAGTGAGCTCTAGGCAGTGTGCTTGAATGCATGTGCATTCCCCATATTTAATTTTCATTATACTTTTTACAGGGTATAATCCTGTGGACTGACCTCCACCATGGTTTTTCCCCTAATAGGGTTTCCACAAAAATTGTGGTGTTATGTGTGTTTCGATGTATTGATGATTTCTGTTTTATACTTTCACGGTTAATTATCAAAACCTGAGAATAAGGTTAATATGTTGAATAATTTGAATTTTTGTGATGATCGATTCACCCCCTCTCGCTTGTCTTCCTCCCTTGTGTTTCCGCACTGGTATCGAGCGTGTTCCTTAGAAGAAGCTTAACAACTTGAGGTGATCTAGGATGGCAACTTACAAGAAGGATAGTCCGAGATTTGATGGAACAAATTATTCCCTCTTGTAAGACTCTAATGAGTGTTAGTTGGAGTATTTACTGCAACCTTCTAGACCATTGCATGTACTGTATGTCATTCCTCAAAATGGTCCTACTACTACTTCTGAGATTAGAGACGTGGAGTATAATATTCAGGCTAAGGAAGCATTGTTGAGTGCCTTGACTGATTCTAAGATGGAAAATGTTATGGATTTGAGGATTGCTTATGAGATCTAGAAAAAGTTGGAAACCTTGTATGAAGGTGATACTAATGTGAAGATTGCTAAGTTGTAGCATCTGAAAGGAAGATATGAAAAGTTGAGAATGGGTGATGATGAGAATATTACTATTTTTATGCAAAGAGTGAATGAACTTGTGTTTGGTATCAGATGTGTTGGTGGACAAATAGATGAATCAAAGATTATTGCTAAAATGCTTAGATCCTTGCCTGATTCTTACAAAGTCAAAGCTAGTGCTATTGAAGAGCTTCAGACTATAAAAAATGTAACTAGAGACATGTTGGTTGGTAAGCTGGCTACTTTTGAGTTGATAAGGTTGAATATGCATTTAAGGCTACTTCTTCCAGAAGAGATAGACACAGATATGATTTGGGTGAGAGTTCATCTAGAAAGACATTCAAGTATGAAGATGAAATCAGACAGATTGAAGAAGAAGAAAGAGAGCTAGAAGAGTTGGAAGCACTTATTGTCAAAAGAGTACCAAGAGGAAAATGTAAGTATGAAGGAAAATTACCTCTTAAACTCTTTTCCTGCAATAAGATAGGTCATTTTGCATCAAGGTGTCCAAAGAACTCCTAAACCAAGACATAACAAGCCTAGATTTCAAATAAGTGTTACTATGTTGTTGATGAAGGTGTGATAGACGTTGAATCTGATAAAGGAAATAGACGTGATGATGAATTGGTTTTTATTGGTATCAAGGAAAATAATCCTATATCTACTCAATCTGCTAGTTGTACAAAGGTGGAGAAGACCCTAGCTACTCGAGTTGAAGAGAAAGATGAATGGGTGATTGAGAGCGGATGTTCACATCATATGATAGGAGATAAAAAGTAAGTTTGCAGTGCTTGGAAAAGTATGATGGTGGTGTTGTGAGATTTGGTGATAATACAGCTGGTGTGATCCATGGAAGAGGATGCATTTCTCTTGATGGTAAGAATAATACTGATGATGTCCTATATGTGGAAGGTTTGAAGCATAATATTTTAAGTTTCATACAAATGGTTGATAAGGGATACAATCTTCAGTTCAAGGATGGAAAGTGAAAAATATTGAGTTCTAGAAATGTAATTGCATTAGGTACAAAAACAAAAGGTAATATGTTTCACTTGAGTTCTAGTAAAAATTGTTTGATTGATCAAGTTGATGAAAGTTGGTTATGGCATAGGAGAATGTGTCATGTTAACTTTGATAATATTTTCAAGTTAAGTTCTACTAAGGCCGTGAGAGATCTACCTAAGTTGGTGAAACCTACTAATGCCATATGCAAAGACTATCAATTGGGAAAACAAACTAGAATTTCATTTTGGAGCAAACAACATTGATATGAATTGTTGGAGCTTGTGCATACTGATCTGTGTGGTCCCTCTAAGGTCAGAAGTTTACAAGGTTATAGGAATTTCATGCTACTCATTGATGACTATTCTAGAATGTTGTGGGTTACTTTCTTATGGGAGAAATCTGAAGCACTGGAAAATTTCAAGACCTTTAAGGCTATGGTTGAGATAGAGACAGGCCTAAAGATTAAATGTCTAAGATCAGATAGATGTGGTGAATTCACTTCCGATGAATTTAATTCCTTTTGCGAAGAACATGGAATAAAGAGACAATTATCTACACTGTGGACCCCTCAGCAAAATGGAGTTGTGGAAAGGAAGAACAAAACAATTGAAGATGCTACTAGAACAGTGATGTTGGAAGGAAATTTTTGTCATATCTACTAGAGAGAAGTTGTGAGTACTATTGTATAGACACTCAACCGAGTACAAATCAAAGGTGATACTTGTAAGACCCCTTTTGAGCTATGGACTAGTCAAAATCCTACTATTAAATATTTCAAGATATTTGAAAGAAAATGTTATATCAAGAGAGATGAAGACATAGGAAAGTTTGATGCTAGGAGTGATGAAGGTATCTTTCTAGGTTATTCTACTAAAAGCAAGGCCTACCGGTGTTACAATAAAATATTGAAGAAAATGGTTGAAAGTGGAAATGTCAAGGTTGATGAAGACTTAGGTACACCATCTAGAACCTGTGGATATGATTTGGATGATCAGGATGAAAGTAAAAACCAATGAAAGCAAGTTCATACTACAAATCAAGTGCAAATCAATCTAGTGAATCAGGAGAATGAAGAAGAAGGAGAAACTAGTTGAAGCGCAAAAGAGAAAACATGAGAGCTTGAAGTTGAAGAACATCCTAAGAAGACTCTAAGGTATGTAAGATTGAATCATTCAGAAGATCAAATTATTGGTGATAACAATAAAGGTGTCCAAACTAGGAGAAAAATTGTAGAAGAATATTGCTTGATTTCAAAGACTAAGCCATCTAGTGTGAATGAAGCATGTAAAGATGAACAGTGGGTTGAAGCAATGAAAGAAGAGTTAAAACATATTGAAAAGAATGATACATGGATTCTTGTTCCCAAA
Source organism: Sequoia sempervirens (assembly GCA_007258455.2). Lineage (NCBI taxonomy): Eukaryota > Viridiplantae > Streptophyta > Pinopsida > Cupressales > Cupressaceae > Sequoia > Sequoia sempervirens. The sequence goes on along the minus strand of VDFB02353493.1, from coordinate 314,208,815 downwards.
CCTAAGGATAAGAATTTCATTGGAATCAAATGGATCTTTAGAAAAAAATTGAATGACCAAGGTGAAGTGGTTAGAAACAATGCAAGACTAGTATGTAAAGGATATTCTATGGAAGGAATTGATGTTGAAGAGACTTTTTCCCCTGTTGCTAGAATTGAAGTTATAAGATTATTTCTTTCCCATGCTACTTACAAGAACTACAAATTTTATCAAATGGATGTCAAATCATCTTTTCTAAATGGTGAATTGGAAGAAGTGTATGTCGAGCAACTTGATGGATTCCAGATGACTGATAAGGAAGATATGGTGTGTCAATTGAAGAAAACATTGTATGGACTCAAGCAAGCCCCTAGAGCCTGGTATGCCAAATTAGATAAGTATCTACTGAAGCTTGGATTTAACAAAGGTACTGCTGATAGTAATTTGTATTGCAAGATTGATCATAATAAAGATTTGATTGTTGAAGTCTTTGTTGATGATATCATTTTTGGAGGAGATTATAGTTTGTGCTTGAAGTTTGCTAATGGGATACAAAGTGAATTTGAGATGTCAACGATTGGTGAGATGAAATCATTTTTGGGATTGCAAATTAATTAGTTAGATAAAGGGATAGTCATATCTCAATCCAAGTATGTGAGAGAATTGCTAAGGAAATTTGGTATGGAAGATTCAAAGCCAGTTGGTACACCCATGGTGACTGGATGCAAGTTGACAACAAAAGATGATTCTCCAAAGGAAAATTAGACTAGATACAAATCAATGATTGGTGGATTGTTGTATTTAACTCAAACTAGACCTAATATCATGAATGTTGTATGTATTGTTGCAAGATTTCAAGTTGATCCGAAGGAATCTCATGTGATTGTTGTGAAGAGAATTTTTAGATACTTGAAGGGGACAATTGACTTTGGCCTATGGTATCCTAAATATGATTATCTCATTTTGAGTGCCTTTACTGATGCTGATTGGGTAGGAGATGTAAATGACATGAAAAGTACTAGTGGAGGAGTATTTTTCTTGGGTAAGAAGTTGATTTCATGGTTAAGTAAGAAGCAAAATGTCATTTCTTTATCTAATGTAGAGGTCGAATACATTGTTGCTGCTAACAATTGTACTCAAGTCCTATGGATGAAATAGATGTTGAAGGTTATCAGAGTTGTGTATAATGAGCCTATTGATATATTCTATGATAATTCAAGTGCTATTAACATTTCCAAAAATCCGGTGCTGCATTCAAAGACAAATCATATATCTATTAAGTTTCACTTTTTGAGAGAAAAGATGAGTGAAAAGGAAGTCAGACTGGAGTATGTGCCAACTAAGGAGCATATTACAAACATCTTTACCAAGCCATTGCCTAAGGATAATTTTGAATATCTCATCTAGGGAAGTTAGGGGTGATTACCCCTCCTAATCAGGACTAAGGATACATTGCATTGCATCAGTTCATGCATTTCAAAGTCATATCTTGTTTTGGATTAATGTTGTGGTGGCTGCTACTCAGGGGTAGTAGTTAGATGTTCAGATGTTCAAATATGTGATTCAGAGTTTGTGTGGAGCTTAGAGATCTTTGTCATTGATGTCAAAGGGGGATAAGAGTCGTGTTAAAAACTGTGAATTATCTAAAGAGAAGAGCTGTGTGAAAAGTTGAGGAGAAAATGAGTCAACCCAAGGGGGAGTAAGTGTCAAGAGTTAGTTGCATCGATAGTGTTTTCAAGAACGTAAGTGCCATCAATTCCAAAGGGGAGATTATTGTATGTTGTTTTTTGATATTTAGCTGTCATTGATGTCAACACTATTAGCACCAATTCACCAAGTTGTATATATGTTAAGGATACAGAAAATTGTAATAAATGAGTTGCAAGTTGTCATTAGTGAAATAATGTTCAATATGTCGGTAATTTTTGTATGTTGATGATCAGAGTTTGTGGACTAAAGGTTTTGTTGCTGAGTGTATCTAGTTTATCCATGCCAAGTTTTAGAGATCCGCACAAAGATTTGATTGAGTTATGAAGATTTCCACATTCTCGATAGTTTTATGTTGCTTCGCTGGTGTTGTTGATTGAAGATGATGCAATTTTAGTTAGTTCATTTTTTTTGGATGCTTCTCTAGTGATTCATGATTCTTGTGGATGCTTCTATATTATACTCTATCTTTGTTGCACATCTCCATTGATCATTGTGCTCATGGTTGGAAATTTTCTCTTGCATAAGCTGGATTTTTCGTTTCTTACAATGGCGGTGGCTGTAAAGTATATTGCGGGATCTTTGAGGATTAATTAATTGAAGTGTTTTCATGTCGGAGATGTTGATTTGGGTTTTCACTAAGTTGTGTCTGACCTTGGTTGATTCAGATTAATAATCTTTAGTGTTTTGGGCCGACAATTTATATTCATTTCATTATTTTTGGGTTGAGGCTGACTCGAAGGATGGAAATTATTGTGATAGAAGAGAGATTTTTATCATTCTGAATGAAAGTGAGCTATAAATTAGGAAAATTTTGCATGTGTGTTTCCGTATCATTTGAAGACAGAGCAGAGTGTGAAGAAGACTGAATAAGAGTGAAGAAATGTTCATGTGCTTAACTAAAATTATGATCAGGCATTAGAAGATGCTATTTTATTAGTTCAAATCCCTATGGATGTAATCTAATTCTTTCTGTAAGATAGTTTTTCTTCTCTTGGGTGGTTAGCCTTGTTCTAATTGGAGCGCTGAGCTCTTAGGAGTGTGCCCTGGAATGCATGTGCATTCCCCATATTTCATTTTCATTATACTTTTAACAGGGTATAATCTTGTGGACTTACCTCCATCGTGGTTTTTCCCCTAATAAAAGTTTCCACATAAAAAATCTTGGTGTTATGTGTGTTTCTGATGGATTGATGATTTATTCTTTCATGGTTAATTATCATATCTAAGAATAAGGTTAATATGTTGAATAAGTTTTGAATTTTTGCAACAACGGATTCATCCCCCCTCTCAGTTGTCTGCCCCTGTGTTGCAAACATTTTGTCCTTCCTGTCGGGGTCTTAGTTTTTGTACTTGATCAATCTTCATGTTGTTTATTGGTCAGAGGCCTATTGGGTCAGAGGCCTATTGCAGACATGTGTTTTGTATATATATATATTCATCAAGCTAGTCGAGGCCTCGTATGGATATTATGATTTTATATTTTTCTATCACACTTATCTCACTAATGATGATGTACTCCCTTTTTTTATGATGATATACATGAGATATAACTTCTTCGATTTATCCTCATTTTATGCCTATGTGATGACAATATATGATGATGTATGTTATGTGAATTAATGAATCATATGATGTTGTGATCCATGATGTTTATATGGTGTTGATATATGAATGCATGCCCCATACATGATGTTTTTATTGGTTTATTATCATCATGATGTTTATTGATGACTTTATGGATGTGAGATGGTACTAATGATATTTCTATGTAGGGTTTACTTAGAAGAAATGTTGATGATGGATAAAAAATATGATGGTAATTAGAAGAAATATAGAAATGATGGATAAAAATTTGATGTTGTTAGTAGTGATGAGTATTGCTTTCACTTTGCTATAGAGACTTCATAGTTTGAACAATCCTTTTTGATGTAGCAAATAGATACGATGCACCATGGTATTAATGACCAAGGTGACTTTGTATCTATTGTGTGGACTTTCACTCTACAAACAAGGAGTATTCTTTGCTCATACTAGATATATAGAAACCCTATTAGAGTGTATGGGTGAGAAGCTTTAAAACATGTTGGACCATTAACAAAAGAGGTATTAAGAACCTAACATGTCACTGTTACACGACATGCTCAAAAATGACTTCCACACATAGAACAAAGCAAGTATTCATCATGGTAGTAGAACAAAAATATCCACAAACAACAAATCAAAATGACACTCATTTTCCCCCATTCCTTCTTCTCTAAATCCTTATGCACATCCTCGAAAGATCCTGGGAATGATTCAATAAAATAAACCATAAAAATAAGACCATAAAAAAGATTAAAAAAATGTTGTCATATCACTCGCCATATCTGTTTGAGGTTTTAGGACTATTATCCATTGTTGATCATGTCTATCGTAAGAATGGATCCATTAAGGCATATCTTAGGATGTTGTTGGTGAATTGTTAGAAAGATATGTGGTTGATACTTGGCTTTTTTTCACTTTGTTTTGTGATCCAATTCTTTGTGACTTTTTGCTTCAAAGCTCTTAATTGTTGATGTTTTCTTTCTTTGTTTTATTTTTTTTGTCAAAGGGTGAATGTGATGATTTGTTTATTATGGATGATGTTTTATTGCAGATTTTGATGAACGAGATGGGTCTTTTCAATTTTTCTAATTTTTATGATGTTGGTTTTTCTGGTTTGAGGGGACTAACCAAGGGCCTTGAGGCTCATCAAAGATAATCCTTTCCTACGTTGTAAACGCAGAGGCTCGTAGTTCACTTGGTTTGATTGTTTTTGACCTTTTCTGTTTTGTGAATGTTTTTTTTGGTTTTTTAGGTTTTTTACTATTTTTGGATTTTGAATTTCTTGACTAAGTTGAAATAAAGCATGTTGGAAACCTAAGGGGATTGGCCTAGGATCTCATGGGCTAATAAGTCTTTCCTACGTTGTACACATAGAGACCACGTAGTTTGACTATTTGACTCAAAGCATAAACTATTTTTAGGTAAACAATAATGAAAATCTGGATTGATATTCCACTTTTGTGTCTAGAGGATATGTTGTAGGAAATTGACTTCAACTAGCTATGAGGTTCAAGCAAATGTTGATATCTTAGACTGTTTGAGTGAAGGAATAACCCCACAATATTGTTTTTTTTTTATGTTTTTTAAACGTTTTTTATTTTTGTTGATTTTCAAATGTTTTTGATCTTTTGTTGTTTTCATGACCATGATAGGATACTCAAAGATCTAATCCATGACCAACCTTTGGAAATTTCCCCCAGCTATAGACAAGATGACTTTCCTTAATTAGCGACAAGCCATGGTTGGATACACTGTTTTATAATGAAATGAATGGGTGGATGCTATGGATTGTACTGATAGATGATTATGTAAGTTTTATTCAACATAGCACCTGTTTGCTAGGTTTTCACTATGGTACCTATTTTAGGAGCACTACAAAGTGGTTTTCACTCAGAGAATATTTTATTTCTCTTTACTATTTTTCTTGCTTTTGATTTTGTATTTTATCTTTTTTCTATATTTTTGGATTTTTACCCTTTTGCATGTGTATTATGATGCACTTCATGTGTAGAACTTCTTGAGGTGGCTCCTATTCAATGGTTCAGCTAGGGGTTATCCTTTAGGAGTAGCCAATTGATAAGCCCCAAAGCCATAGCTTGTTGTGATGATGAATGGTCCTTGGAACCAGTTGGGTTCAAATTTTCCTTTGTTGTCCTGATTTAGTTGTACCTTCTGATTCTCTTTGAGGACCAAGTCACCAAATTGAAAGTTCATGTCCTTCATCTTTTTTTCATAGTTCTATTTGAGTTGATTCTGATAAACCTACAGATGGTTTAATGTGCTCAAACACCTTTCATCTAGGAGTTCTAATTCATTTAGGTTGGATACCCTATATTCTTCGTTGTTGACCATGGCTTTTAGTGAAACTTGCAATGAGGTGATTTTGACCTTGATAGGCAAGACAACCTTTGATCCGTAGACCAAGTAAAATTGTGTGGCTCCAATAGGTGTGCAAATTTTGGTTCGATAGGCCCATAAGGTTGGGTTTAGCTATAAATGCCAATCACGACCAGCACCATTGACAGTCATTTTGAGTATTTTTAGAATTTTTTTATTAGATGCCTCAACCTGACCATTTCCTTGGGGGTAATATGGCATGGAAATTCTATGTTGGATAGAAAATTGGGAATAGAGCTCTTGGACATATTGATTTTTGAAAGGGGTTCCATTATCTGTTGGGTATGTGCAAGATCATGATGGGTCAAAAAGTGGCAATATGATGGGTATGTGGTTGAAAACTTTTTTATACCCAAATTGATGAAATGAAAAGGGTTTTTAAAGGAGGTTCTCAGCTTTCCACCAATATAAATTATGCTTTACTTTGAATTTAATAAGTAATTATTATTCATTTTCTATTCAAATTACGACTAATGTCTTAATTGATAGACTGATTGAAAAACATCTATAGCTTTCAAACAGTATTGCATTTTATGAATCCAAAGCATGCATCACATTCTATGCTTCACATACTATAAGATTTAAAAAAGAAAAATTGAATTTCATGAAGTTTTGACCAAGTTAAGGTGGTCAGACATATGAGTTGTTTATATTTTTTTAAAGTTGTAATAAAAAAATCATAATTAATTATTTACTTGAAAAAATTACAAAAAATATATCACATCGTGATGAGTCCTACTATATCTAAAATATTATAAAAAAACATTTTCTTTTTTATTGTGGTTAGGTGGCTCTATTGCACACCTACTTTATTTTTCCCTAAAATTGCCACTAATACATTGAAATTTCAAATTTTCACCAAATATATATATATATATTTTTTAAACAAACCTAGTAGTTTAGAAACTACATTCAATTTTCTAAAGATTCTATTGTTACATATTTTTGAAATAATATAGATAACTTATTCAAATTTTTACATCAAGTTGCCTAACTCTGATTTTTCTGATTTTTTTGCCACTTAAGGGCCTATTTTTTCCATGATGATCCTGCACATACCCTATTATTATTGTTTGGGGAATTCCATACCTATATATGAGATAATTCAAAATGAATTTTTATATCTATTTGTCAGTGATATAGGTTAATGAGATTGCTTCTATCCATTTAGTGAAGTATTATGTTGCTATGATAATGAATTTGTTCCCGTTGGATGAAGCGGGTGATATCTTGCCTACTAGGTCTAATCCCCATTGCGAGAAAGGCCATGATGTGGTTATGGGTCTCAATTCTTGTGCTAGTGCATGAACCAGGTCAGTATGTTGCTGAAATTTCTGACACTTTCTAGAATATTGTATGCATTCTTGTTCCATGGAGGGCCAGTAGTATCATGTTCTGAGCAGTTTCTAGACTAGGTTAAGTTCACTAGAGTGGGATCCACAAATACCTTTGTGGACCTCTTATAAGGGTTTTTGTGCTTCTTCTACATTAAGGCACTTAAGTAACACACCATCTAGACTGCGACAATATAGGGTATCTCATAGGATGGTAAAACAAGAAGTTCTATGGGTGAAGGTTTTCTTTTGGGTGGTCGTTAGGTCAAGTGGTATGATACTATGCTAGATGTAGTCAAAAGTATCTTGGTACCATGGGGAGTTAGAACCAACAACAACACATACCAATTCTGATTCTGAGATGTTGAATGTAGGCACAAGTAGTTGTTCCACGAGGAACTCACACTTAGGAACATTTTGTGGAATATCAAGAAGTGAGCCTATTGTAGCCATTGTATTGACATCTCTGTTATTGATTTGAGGAATTTTCTCAAAGGTGATTCTAAAAATGTATTCCCTAAATCTATCCACCATCCTTTTATATGGTAGCAGTTTGTCATCTTTTGTTTGGTACTCATCGTTCACTTGTTTGATAACTAGCTAAGAATCTCCAAAGATAGCTATTTTATTCTCCATTCAATAGCCATTTTTAACCTTGTGATAAAAGATTCATATTTTGAGATGTTGTTTGTGCACGGGAATGTAATCTTATAGGCCTTGGGTATACTATCTCCTTGTGGTGTGAGAAGTAGAATACCGGCTCCAGAGCCATGTTGAGTATGGGACCTATCAAAGTATAGAGTCCATTGGTATATCTATTATGTCATCAAGATACTCTCATCTAGAAAGTCCACTATGAGAGGTTTATGATCATCTATTGGTGCTTCAACCAATTGATCTTTATGATTTATCCCTTGATAGATCTCCTATTCACATACTCTATATCAAATTCACTTAGTATCATCACCCATTTGGCTATTCGACCTATTAGGGTTTCCTTTGGTAGGCAGTACTTGAGTGGGTCTACCTTAGAAATTAGGATGTAGTGTCTCATCTTTTGTGTTGAAAACATGATTGAGAGATATGCTCTTTCAATGGGCAAGTAGTTTAGTTCATAGCCCACTAGTGTTTTGCTGATATAGTAGACCACCCTTTCTTTGTTGTTATCATCTAGTTGGTACAAGAGAGCTCCCAGTGTTGCTTATGTGGTAGACACATAAAGTATCATTTCCTTTTCTGGGATAGGCAGCATGAGTACAAGAGGAGTAAGTAGGTACTCCTTGACTTGTTGGAATGCTTGGTCACATCTCCCATCCGATTTGAAGGTGATGTCTTTATGTAGGAGATGAGTGAAAGGGTGAAATTTGTCTACCAATTGTGTGATAAATCACTTGATGGATTGCAACTTCCCTTGTAGGCTCCTTAACTGTTTCAATGTTTTTGGTGGAGGCATCTCTATTAGAGCCTTCACTTTTGCAAGATCTACTTCAATCCCTCTTTTTGATGCTATGTACCCCAACAACTTTCTAGATGTTACTCTGAACACACATTTCTTAGGGTTGAGTCTCATATTGTACTGTTCACGTTGATCAAACACCTTTGCTAGGTTTGTCAAGTGGTATGCTCTTTTGACTAACTTTGCTAGAATGTCATTCACATAGTCCTCCATGATTGTGTGTAGCATATAATGAAATATGGTGATCATTTCTCTTTGATATGTTGCTCCTACATTCTTTAGACCAAAGGGCATTACATTCCAAAAAAGTGTTCCCCAAGCACAAGTAAATGTTGTTTTGTGTTGGTCATCTAGAGAGATCTTTATCTGGTTGCACCTAGAGAAACCATCCATTAAAGATAGCATCTAATGCCCTACTGTTAGATCCATAATCATGTCAATGCTTGACAATGGAAAGTCATCCTTTGGACAAGCCTTGTTTAGGTCTCTAAAATTTTTGCATATCCTTATGCCTCAAGTAGGTTTGGAAACTAGTACCAGATTTGATATCCATTGTGGATAGGAAATGGGTCTGATGAAATCCACATCTAGTAGATTCTTTAGCTCTTCCTTTACCAATAATGCTATCTGAGGATGCATTTTTCTGAGTTTTTGCTTGATAGGATTTACTCCAGGGATTACAACTAGATGATGTACAACTAATTCTGAATCTAGTACAAGAATGTCAGCATAAGTCCATGCAAAATTTACCTTCCGACCATTGATGAAAGTTGTGAAGTTTTCCTTTTCTTTAGGGCCAAGATACGTCACATGGTATGTTATTCTTGGGTCCTCTGTTCTGCAAACATTTATGGGGTTTTCTTCTTCTATTAATATTGTTGATCTTTCCTAATACTTTGACATGGGTAGATTGAACCATCCATCCTTAGGTGTCTCTGGGAGGTTTTCACCTTCAAATGTGTCCTTTATTTTCCTCTTTTTTGGATCCAATAGAGCCACAATGTGGTTTTCTCTAGGGGATCATATTTTTATGTTTTTTCTTTCATTTTGGTGACTAGAAAGTTCAATCTCTCCACCAAAGTATTCCTCCTATTCAAGTTCCATGATAAACCCTTCTTTGTGATCTCCTACTGGTATGTCTGTTCAAAGTCCCATGAACTCCGCAATTGCCTCATCATTCTGGAATTGATCTAGAAGAGGTGTATGTTGTTGTTGATCCCAATCTATGAGTTGTGGGTAGCAGAGTGGTAGGTTATCATCTTGGTGTCCAAAGCTTATGGAAGTGGGTGAAAGGGTCAATATGGCTTGGGTGTCTTTTTCCCACTAAGTGTCTAGGTCATCATTGCTAGAAGTGGGAGAATCATATCCAGTAACGAAGGAAGGATAATACCATTTGTATTCATTAGAGTCCATACCGGAATTGTAGAAGATTTTTAGAATGGTTTGAATATGTTGGAGAGGGAACCTATTGATGAGCCTAAAATATTCTCATAATTTGATGATATGATAAACTTTTAAATGATTTCATTTTTGTTATTTCATGGCTGTTTAAACTTTGATGAAACCTTTTATGGGGATATCCTGTAGCAAGACACTTTTATATTCCTACAGCCTATTGTCCCCATATTTTTTCTTTTCCTTTTGTTCCACTATGCGATAGGATTCATTGGCTCTCTTGTTTGTGTAGACCAAGGCCACCTTTTTCCATTATATCCCATCCATTTAACTAACCGATAATCCCTAGTGTTAGACTCACTAAAATGGGTTGTGGGTATGTGCAAGATCATGCCAGCAAAAAGTGGCACATGATGGGTATGTGGCTGATGACTTTTTTTTACCCGAAATTGATGAAACGAAAAGGGTTTTTAAAGGAGATTCTCAGATTTCCACCAATATAAATTATGATTTACTTTGAATTTAATAAATAATTATTATTCATTTTCTATTTGAATTACAACTAAAGTGCTAATTGATAGGCTTATTGAAAAACATCTATAACTTTCAAATGGTATCACATTTTTTGAATCCAAAACATTCATCACATTCTATGTTTCATATACTATATGATTAAAAAAAGAAAAATAATTTTCATGAAGTTTTGACCAAGTTAAGGTGGTCGACATACAAGTTTTTTATATTTTTAAAAGTTGTAATAAAAAAATTCATAATTAATTATTTTACTTGAAAATACCACAAAAAATATGCATCACATTGGACTTGAGTCCTACTTATATCTAAAATCTTATAAAAATAATTATCATTTTATTGTGGTTAGGGTGGTTAGGAAAACACTCACTTATTTTTTTCCCTAAATTTAAGTACTAATCGTGATTGAAATTCCTTCAATTTCACCTAATAGATTTTAAAACTAGTAGTTTAGGAAACTACATCTCAATTTGCTATATATTCCATTCTTACATATTTTGAAATAATATAGATAACTTATTCAAATTTTACGCCAAGTTGGCTAACTCTTCATTTTTTCTAAATTTTTGTCTACAATTTAAGCGGGCCTATTTTTCCATGATGATCCCTAACATACCCTCCTTGTAGTTGTTTTGGTTTTTTTGGGTCCTCCTTGTAGATCATAGATGAAAAGTCCTCGAATATTTCTTCATCTTTCATGTCTCCCCATCTAGTGAAGATTGTGGGCTTGACTATCATTTGCACTATCTTGATCTCTTTTGGACCTCCATATACTCTGGGTATTGGTGGAAGCATGTCGATGCAGAATGCTTGGTTGAAATAGTAATTCCCATTACCCTTGTCGATACTTGAAAATTGGCTTATATTTGTGGTTGATTACATGAGGGATTCCTGGTAGAGGTTGATGAAAGTGTGGAAGGCTATGTCATTTCAAGGCACACGTTGGATTTTATTGTACTTCTCCTCCAACTTTGCACAAAAATAAAAAGGCTTAGGATTAGCATTTAGGGTTACTTCTTTTCCTTCATGGGGAAACTTTAGGCATTGATGAAAAGTGGAAGGGACTACTTGTAATGCATGGATCCAAGGGCATCCTAGGAGGAGGTTGTATGGAAACTCAAGGTCTAGTACTAGACAAGTGGTTTCTGTGATGGATGGTCCTATCTACACTGGTAACCTGACTGTTCCTTTAGAATTTCTTTCAAGGTCATTGTAGGCCCTTATGGTGATACTCTTGCCTTTGCCAATAATGTCGTCAGAATACCCCAATTTCTTGAAAAAAATTAAGGTACAAGTGTTTAAACCTACACCATTATCTATTAGTACTCATTTGACCATGGTTTTATGCATACCAACCTCTATGTAGAGGGCTTGGTTGTGGAATGTTCTTTGGGGTATATCTTTCTCAGAAAATATTAAATCATTACTTGTTATGATCTTGCCAACCATGGCTTGGAACTAACTAGGATCAAGGTCATTAGGGACTATTGTTTTCAATTCCTTTTAAGTATTTCCCTATGTGTGGGTGATAATTTTAACAACTCTAAGATTGAGATCAGGGAAAGTATTTTCTTCAACTGGTCCATAATACTATAGTCATTTGGTGACTTGATTTTGGGTTTGGGTGGGACTCCTTGAATTGTAACTCTTACTTGACATGTGACTACATTACAATTGTTATCTACACCTCTTATAGTTACTATGTTTTCCCTATTATCATCAACTTGTGAGATGATTCCTAAAACTATGTCACCATACATGTAATTAGTGTTATCTTATTCTTGTTCTTTTCCTCTATTCTTTCTTTTGGCATGGTTTAGGATTGGGTTTGAGTATATTTTCAAGTCCTTATTCCCAAGACGATGTTTGAAATCTACCTCCCCTTTGTCTATAAAATATTGGATGAGGTGTTTGAGTCTCATGCAATTGTTCGTGGTGTGTCCCTTGATCATATGGAAGTCACACAAATCCCCATTTGATTTGATGTTAGGATCTAGGACTATTGCATGTGAATAATAACTTTAACCATGATTAAACTGCTTAATTAAACATAACCAAATTAAAGTGAAGAGATTGACATAAGAGAGAAAAGAGAGAGAAGGAAACACATGTTGATAACATAGTTTGCAAAAATGGATGTCTCTGGGTCCTCTCCAATAGAGTGACCAATCCTTGATTATGCTCCAAAAACAATTACAAGGCTCCAACTATTACAAGTCTCCTTACAACTCTTAGCTGATAATGAATTACAAAGTCCTCCCTCACAAGTACAACAAGCTTGGCTTCAAGCTCCAAATGTAAAAAGAAGATAATTCACCATCAAGTCCTAGCTCTCATTTCTCAAAAACTCTCTCTCACCATTCTCCACTCCCTAGAATGACTCTCACAAACCATAAACTGAATTCTGAATGTATACACTTGCACTCTCCTTCACATCACCTGACTAAAAAATCAAAGCCTATAACTCCCCTTTTATACATAATTTTCCCATATGGGGTTAAACCACCATATTTAATAAAATAACCCCCTTACAACAAATTTACCTTATTTTTACAAATAAAATAATAATATCAACCATTACCCCCTTAAAAATCTCGTAGTATGGGCTTTTAAAACTTAAAAGGTTTAGTAATTTAAATATAAGGGAATTAAAATTTTAAATTTTATTTTAAATAGTCATGTCATCATTTTTTCCACATCATCATTCTTTCCACGTCATCATTCCTACCACATCATCATGGTCAACCCTCAACTTTGACCGACCATAACTTTCACGTACCAACTCAGATTTGGTTCATTCAAAATGCGTCAAAAGGCTCTTAACAAGATCTTCAACATGGTGATGAAATCTAGAGCATGTGGAAAACTTCATTTTTACAAGTATCCAACTAGATCATCATTATACCATGGTGTTTTGAAACTAGCTTCCTCATAGTTTGGATTATCATTAGTTTTGAGGAGATTTTGGTGTACTAGTTTGTGCATGACTATTTCAAGTGACTCACCTAATACTGTGAATTGTCTCCTTGGTTGATCGTACTACCTCTATTGCCCTCCTTGATTTTCTTGTGGGTTTACAAGTTGATTGTTCTTGGGGTAGGTATTTGGTTGTTTTATGTGTTGCTTGGAACATAGCTCATTTGTGGTACCTGTGACTTTTTTTGAGCTATGTTCTGTGCATGCCATAATGCTCTAGCATCAACTAGTCCATCTTTTGTGGCAATTTTGTTTTTGGCATAGACTTTTGGTTTCTCATTTCAACTAGACAATCTATCTTTTGAGCTGTTTGATTTAAGGGCTCCTCTTGTAATGAGGGATCTCTCAATATTTAATCCCTTCTCGATGGTTTCTTCAAAATTTGTTGGACATAACATTGTGAGTTGATAGTTGATCTCAAGTAAGACATTGGTAATGAATATGTCCACCAATTACTTATTGGGAATGGGCTATTTACATCTACTAGCCTTGTGTCTCCATCATTGTAATTAGGAGGTAAAAGA
>VDFB02353493.1:314140892-314194829 GCA_007258455.2 Sequoia sempervirens | reverse complement strand
TTATATATTCACCCCTTTTCTTACTGCAGGGCTAGATATCCTTTAGTGCAAATGAAATTTGTACACTCACCTCTTTTCTTTTTGCATCGTTAGATACATTCCAAAACATAGCAAAATCATGTATGTCTATAAAGTTATTCCTATACATTGTATGCTTTGAAACAAAACCTTTTCTATTTCTTTGATGTCTTCCTTTAAACAATATTTGTGTATTTCATCTGTAGAATTCCATCTTCTGTAGTTCTTTATCAGGAATTCTCTTTTTTTAAAAGTTATAGTAGCAAAAAAAACTTTGGGAAAACGAATGCATATATTGGAACATACATTTCTTTTTTCAACTTCGCTATTGTCTGATATATGATGGAACTCCATTACATTTGTGGTCAGTGTTTCATGCTTTACTTGGTTCATAGTTTTCCAGGGCCCCATGAGGCTTCATGACACCAATGTGGTGGGAAGGTGAGAAAACATGAGATTTGCACTTATGCCTTTCACTATCATATTAGGCATATATATATATATATTTACATACAATGTAAACTATATCTGAAAATCAATGCTTCAAAACATAGACAGGTACATATACACACACATATATATTCAAGTGTAATAGAGGAATTGTATGATAGGTATTAGAATAACACTTATTTGTTACTAAATATTATACAAAAGAATTAAGTGCATGTGTATTGAGTCGACTAGCTCCACCATTTCCAATTCACGTAATTACCAACCTCCATGTCACCAAGAAAAAAAAACCCACACAAGCTCTTGGCGAATGAGACATCCCTAGCATTGGAAAATCCAATTCATCGTTGGCCTCACGAAAATCCTGGTGGAAACTTCAACCGCATACTTACATACACTTGACTACAGTTGTGATAGTCTACTCTACACATTACATTTGTCCATGTTCCTACAGTTATCTTTTCATCTTTTTGGGAAAAGATATTTTCCTGGCAAAAGAAACAAGAATTAACTACAATTTCTTCATCCGTATAAAACCATAATTCCAGGAACCCATGAAAAATGACTTGTAGATTCCAAACAATAGCAGTTTTAACATAAATAAATAAATAAATCACTTTTTTCAAAACACCCATGTATACTCAGTTATAGATTTAGGAGGGTAATAGTTTTAAAACCCTGCAACTTGCTAGGAAACAGAGTCGAAGTCAATGATTTTTACAATACTCTCCTATGAAACAAGCTAGGGATATATATACATATGTACATATCTACATACACACACACACACATATACACACTTAATCAAGAATCCAAGTTACATTAGTTTTATTCTAATACCTCTTTTACAATTTCTCTATTTCTCTATTTCCCTATAATATTTAGTATGAGGTGATGCAGCTGGAATTTTCAATGAAGTTTGTGGGGTTATACTCTTTTTTACATGGGTGTTTTGCATAGATGATCAATTTATTGTTAATTTCTTCTTGTTATATGTTTTTATCTTTGATGCTATACCCATTTTGGAGACTTCTAAGAGATTATCGCTCTTTGCAAGTGAAGGAATTATAGTTAAATCATTATTTACAATGTATCCATTCTTTCCAATCTTAATTAATTAATCATCAATGATTTAAAAAAAATACCCATGTGAAATCACTTATAGATTCTGCAACACCGTAGTTTCAAAACCCTGCAATCTGCTAAAAAATGGAGGAAAATGTGATGATTTTAACAATAGTCTACTATCAAACCAGTGCCACAATGGCTCTTTCGACAACATAACTTCATCAAAGTATACTTTCCCATATTGCAACATTGAATATTGTACTTACCTTGTTCGAGGATACCAACTCCACCACCCCCAACCCATGTAATTCCTAAGCTCCACCCTCATGCAAAAAAAAACTTACCATTTAGCTTCCACATATTGAGGACACCGAGTCCACCACCCCCAACCTATTTTTACATATAGAGAAAAAGGGAAATTGTAACATAACTCTATAAATATCAACAAATACGTCTATCCTTCCAACTTTCCAAATATATTATTCAAAACCAGTTCTTCAAGGTAGCACTTATTTTCTCTATGTTACGACAATAATTAAATGATGGAATAATCTGTCCAAAATGCATATAGAACCACAAGCTTAATTGGAAAATTGAGCTACATTGTTTGGTATTCAATATTATGGAAAAAACATTTATGCAAAATACCCATGCAAAACGAATTTTAGACTTCACATCACAACAATTTTGAAACCCTCAAATCTATTATAGAACTAACCCAAGGATGGCTATTCTTATAATAGGCTCATAGACAAGCAACACAACAATGGCTCTTTCGACAATGCAACTTAACCAATACATTTTCTTGCCTTACAAAGAAGAAAACAATGAAAATTAATAGTTTGTTATAGGAAGCTTTGAACAGATAACTGAAAAAGAGTGTCATGCAACATATTGGTAGAAGGCAAGCAGTCTATGTAATAGTTGTAAGAGGTATTAGGATGATACTTAAGAATCAGATGTATGTCATTCTCCAGTGTTTTCCTAATAGTTCTTTTACAATTTATCTGTTTGTCTATAATATTTAATGGAAAATAGTGGAGGCCAGTTTTACAATATATGCATCTATATATATATATGTATATATATGTATCTATATATATGTATACATGTATATATATATATGCATATATATGTACATGTATATATATGTTTCTATATATGTATATCTATATATATATGTATATATATGTATTGTGGTGCAATGGCACAACAAGAAGTAAATGCAATATTCAATGTTACACTGTGGGAAAGTATACTACAAAATATGCAAGAAAATATATTGATTCAGTTGCATCGCTAGAAGATCCATTCTAGCATCATGAATATGTTACACATACTACACAATTAAATGCTTTGTTCTTATCAACATCTCAATACTATATGATTCAATGCTATAACTGTATAGTGGTGATTTTTACACAATATAGACAATACTCATACATGCTATTTTAAACTGTACTTAAAATCCCAGTCTACATAAATACATATATACATAATATACAAACTTGTTTAGATATACATATGTAGGTATATCTTTGTCTAGATATATGCAGATGTATATTTTCCTATATGGGTATGTTTATATGTCAATAAGGGAATTGAATACATATATATATGTGCATATGTACCTGTCTATCTTTCAGGGACTCAATACAATTTTTCTCTTTGTGTGTGATATCTACTACCAAACAAGTGTTATTCTAATACTTGTTATACAATTCCTCTATTTGTCTTCAATATCTACTACAAAACAATGTAGCTTGAATCTTATATCAATATGTTTCATGATATTGTTTTTCCCTCATCTGTTTCAAGTTGCCTAGAAAAAACTACTTGGGGCTGCTAATAACAACCACATAGACCCCTAGCTGTATAGATGCAAACAAAAGCCAAGTCTTTGACCATGTGAGCAATTTTGTTTAAACAAGCCAGCTCTTACATGGATTGCTTCTCTTCTATCACTATGTTTCTTCTGGGTTTCAATCATTTCTCCTTTATCTCTAATTCTTAAAGTTCTTTCCTAATACTTCTTTTACAAATTCTCTATTTTATTTACTTGTTTATATTCTGAATTGACAAGCCAGCTGTCCCATAGATTGCTTGTTTTGTTTCAATATTTTTTATGATATTTTTTTCCCCTATCCCCTAAAGCAAAATTTCCATTATATGTATCAGCAGGGAGCCTATGTGACAATTGACATCTCAATTCATTGACCATTTTTACTATATTATTCCTTACATTGCAGTTGTCTTTTTAATATATAGGTAGATTTAAAATCGCATTATCAAGTTAGATGGACCTTTCTACTTGTTGTCCATTCTTCTATATAACCATCTTGAAATCTCATTATGCTAATTCTTTACCAGGATATCTATTTTTCGTGTACTTCTTAGCCCATAAAAAATACTACAATGTTATATAATTTGATTCAAAACACCCTTCTTTCTGCAAGTTTCTTTTCCTTGTGGTGTATGGTAAGGCTCCATGGGATTTTCCACGGACCTTAACTCCTTTTTTAGCTTAGAGGTTTGACTAGAGCCCATGAGGCTTCATGATACCAATATGGTAGGGAGGAAAAAATACATTGACTTATGTGGTTATGAACAACAACCAAACACCACTCTCATGTGCTTCTAAGTGGACAAACAATTTGTTGGTAGCATGATCACACTGTTTATCCCTGGAAGCACATGAGAGTGGTGTTTGTCTCTCCATTCCACTAAACCATTTACAATGTCATGGTTGGCTTGGTTTTCATCTTGTACATGATTACATTTTTTGTTGTCAAATCCCATCATGTCATTAATTGCACTTCTCATTGTTTCCATGGCTCTCTTTTTGACTTCTCCAATAGATTACTTATAGATAATTCCTTACCAAGATATGATGCATTCAAAGTATTCCACTTTATCTATTTCTATTTACAATGAATAGTGCTAACCTCTTTTATTCTATATGTTTTTTTTTTATTTATATTATTGCAAAAATATAATATACATTCAAGAAAATTAGTGTGTTGTATAATCTTTATCTCAAATTCTTTCATGCTCCTGTGAGTCAATCCAATGCAGCTCACCGTTCTTGAATATGATCAATAGTGTTTGTAAGTATGACACTTTCCCACTATCAATATGTAACACCCCGCTAGGGAAACCAATAAAACAAGGCATAAAGTACAAATTAACCAAATATATATATTTTTTTAAAGTCATTTGATTTCACAATTGTCGTAAGGATTCCAAGATGACATTACTTAAACCATACAAATAAGAACATCACATCAATATTAAAGTCATAAAACATAATTATATATCAAATTTGTGAATGAACCAATTTCATAAACTTTATACAGTCACGTTATACACATATCCAGATTACAACAAGTGAGATTTTAATAAATCTCGATACATCATAATGCCGATACAATGATTACTCTCATACACATGAGGTAAACATACAAAGAAGATAATGATATCCTCAAAACTAATATCCATATCTCCGAACACATTTGACGTCCATTGTCACGAACAAGAAAGTGACAGGAACCTACTCCATGAACAATGTTATCCAAGTATAAAAATATCTGTAAGAGGACCTAATGATGAATAATAGCATAGTTTCCTCCCAACCATGTGGTACCCAAAGGCCCACTCCCTCCATGCTAGGAGATAATGACATGTCCACAAAACAGTCAAACAACCAACAAAGAATAGACGTTACATTACATGGCTGACAACACATAATGACAAGACTACATGATCAGAAATAAACTCCCAGAGGCAACAATAGTAACAAAGGTGACTCTACATAAGAGACCACAAATATGCTTCATGATAGAGTGTCATCACATAGTTGTTCTAGGTTACCCTGGTAAATCTTCCCAGGCTACCAACCATCATCCAGATTTACCCTGGCAGTCTCTACCAATTCTTGGCCCCTAGACAAACTCATGTGGAGTTGAATTACCTTTCAAGAAGACAAGGTAGATGACTAATCCATTCCATGCTTTCTCAACCTACCCTTAATCTATACAAGAATTAAGGCACTAAGTGAGGCATTCCATTTATCTTAATTACTTAATGAGTCCCAAGTTTATTTATTTAAGGTTTTCACTAAATTACAAAAACCCACAATAGGTTACCCTAGCAACCACTTAGGGTTTCAAACCCTATCTCAAGCCACTCTTCCTATAAACATGACACAACATCAAAATACCAAGGAAAACCAACTTGCATATGAAACAACGCCATAATAAAACTTATCTCATTCATGGTCCAATCATGGAACAATTCACACACCTGAAAGGTGACAAATAACTTTTGCATGGCTAAGTCCCAAAATAGATCAAGGTATAAGAACAATAATGTTCAAGCATCAAAAGTTTACATCACGAATTCACTTCCTAACCTCTGGAAACTTAGCAACTCACAATAAAAAAATCAAGATATTCAATCTCAAAGCATCCTTGACACCAAACCATAATAAAAACATGGTTCAAATAATAACCTCATTCACACCATTTATAAGCCTTACTAATATAAATTAAAACTGGCACATTAGTGCTTATCAAATACTTATCACTAAAACAACTTAATGGACCAAAAACCATAAAAGATAATCCATTATCATATTCAAATAAAAATATTATTTATAATTCAATTAATTTTAAGATTATTCTTTATCAAGAATAAAATAAATTCTAATAATTTGTTAAAAAAGGCTAAACAATTTAAATATATATTTATATATATATATATATATATCTATTTTTTTACATTGATTCATTACTACAATTGAATCTAAATAATTAAGACAACCTTTAAATATATAATCATCAACCCATAGATCAAATATCTAGTAACATTTATCTAATCTTTTATCTTCAATTATTTTAATTATAGTACACACACTTTTCATGCAGAATTTAATTGAGAAAAGAAAACTGAAATAAGAGTCAAGTAAATGACTCGTCATTGAAAATATCGAATCCCAAATATTTCAAATCTTGAATTGGCAGATCATTAATGCATGTGATTGAGTGTTAGAAAATCTACAAGTTTACTTAAATGTGTTGAGAACATACTCTATGGATTCAACAAATTTATACACTCTTTGTTTTCTATAGATATATGGTTTAACTATTATGCATGCATTTCAATTATAAAGTAAACTCTCAGATGCATGCAAAGTAATATTGTTTTTATCAAAGAGATATTCACACAACAAGAGTAAATTATTCAATATGCAACTCTTAACTCCCTAGATTGTACACAAAAGGAAATATCCTAACATTGATGGACGACACTCAAAATCTAATAGAGATAATTAGATGAATTTCACCAATGAGAATTATGTCGATGCATCTTGTCTTAGGTTTGATTGTATATACATAAAATTCTAATCAAGTTGTTTGAGAGTTTCATTTGCTATAGAGATAACAATATTTAAAATGCCTATACCATTCAATTCCATTTGTTTAAGAGTTACTAATAATTGAAAATTTGGGTGTATTCCTTATATCTTCCTGTGTGTGTGCCATCTCTATCAGATATTACTCAGTTGCATGGAGTATAAGAGGCGCAAGATTTGGAATTAGTATTACCAATTAATGAAAATAGAATATTGTGACCAAAATCAAGTTATGTATGACACTAACAAATGTTACACATGAATTCTTCTCTCAAATAAATAGATGTAACCTAAGTTGTAACTCAATAAGAGTCTATACTGACAGATTGACACTCTTCAGGCGCTGAAATAGAAATTATCTTAATGAATTATTTATGGCCATTAAATTTTAAGGAGCAATAGTCTCAATACAAGGCGATTTCTCTAATAATCAAGAGCTTCAGTTTCCACAGTTTGATAATGAAATCAACAACATTCTATTTTTTTTAAGTGTTTCAACAGCGATAGATGCCGTTAGATTCGTGGAGGTAATTTAGATATACACAACCTTCTATGTTCAAGCATTGTAATTGTAAGATGCTGAGAATAGAAATAGGAAGGTTCATTAAATCTATATGCCTACCATGGTTAAGTACTGCCGCTATGACAGGCAGTGAGTGGAGAAAAAAAATAAAATTAAAAATTATTTAAACCTTTAAAATTCTCTTTATGTTCAAGTGCTTCAGCTAATACAGGTTTCCAAAGAATCAGGCCAACTAACCTTTGAGTTTCAATTTTATTATGCTATATAATAAGATTCTTTTGCCACAATTTTACCACCATTCGATTTTAGTATGCATTATGGAACATCAATCCACACACCTATAGATGAAAATAGAAATCTTATTTAAAACCACCTTAATGTAAGAGCCTACGCTATTCCAAGGGAAGCCGAGCTCTAAAGAAGAGGGCGATGGGATGTAATACCCTGCCGTCACCCGGGTTTCAGGGAGAATGACAATATTTTATTTTCTAGTACTGCAACTGGAGAGAGTCTTAGTAGAATCAAGGAGGATATTTAAATATATACATCTTACCATGATCAAGTGCAGTAGATGTAATAGGCAGCGAATAGAATCAGGGTGGTTATTTAAATATGAAGACCCTACCATCTCAAGTGTTGTTTCCACTGTGAAAAGTTACATAAGGAAACAGGGAGACAATTTAAATCAATACTCCCTACCATTCTAAGCTTCAACTTTTGTTCCAACGATAAGGAGAAAATTCCATATATAAAGATGATTCAGATGTTTCAGGCTCTAGCTAAAAGCAACTTCGTGTTGTCCCAAAATTTGTTTCAAAGATAAGAGAAATTGTTCAAAAAGATATGAACCATTTCATTATCATAGAACAGTGACACTGTTATACTGGAAGATGTTGGTGATGCCAAATGGAACAATCTAAAATTTAGACATGCACTATATTCAAGTGGCCATCAAGACACGGGGAAAACTCAAATTCAAAGATTATTCTCAATGTTATAGGCCATGGCTCTAAATCCAATTACACACCAACATGGGAATTCCCTATCAGTATTTATGTTAAGGAAAATTTTAGACCCAAGAACATAAAGCACACCGACCATGCATGTAATAAAAAAAATGATTAAATCTGACAGATGAATGCAGCAAGAAAGAGTCAGAAAAGGAAGAGATAAAAACTCCATGATAGGCAGCGGCTAATTGAAGTACACCGTTATAGTCACAAATTTTCCAGATATGGTTCAACAAAAATTCAAGAGAGGCAGGTGACATCTTAATTCCACAGTAAGAATAAAATGCAAGAATCTAAAGGTACCACCTAGACGTCTCAAACTAGAGGCAATGAAAAATTAAATGGCCAGTTTTCAATTGAAAGAGGAGAATAAATTGATAGCCAAAATAACATTAAGTTATATAGAAGAACACTGCAACTAGAGTTGATTTGATTAAATAATGGCCTGAGAATGTTGCAAACTACAAAATTTTAAAATCTAGCCATTTACAAAGAGGGCGCCACCATAGACAAGAGTAGATCGACATAATGTTAATAAATTTTCAATTATATGTATTCCATAAATTCAGGAAATCAAATGAATTTCTTAAAACAAACAAATGTTTTTAGATATATATGCGTGCATAGGGAATTTCACGAGAATTGAAAATTAGATCTCAAGACCAATTAAACGAGGAAAGATCTGGAATCTCCAAAGTAGAGACAGACGTTTTTCATTAATTTTAGAAAACTCATTCTAATTGTTTCTCTGTGCATGTGTAGGTTTAGCTAGGTAATTTTTTTTTCACAGGCAGTATATTCATTTTTCAATGCAAACTAATTTCAAGCTTAACTTTAAGAGATTATCGAGTAAGAAATTACCAAAACAAATAAGAAAACTTGATTTATAATCTCGAATCCAATGAAGATTGAAGCAAGAACCAAAATTCTGTAATCCTCTATTTTCCCCAAAAGCACAAGTTCATCGAATTCACTGTCTCCAAACTTTCACCAAAAATAGAGAAGAAACTTTTTCCAGAAAACTGCTGTGCAAAACTTTTTCTCAAACAACTGCCATGCAAATTCTTCCAAGAAAATTGTTGTGAAAATTTTTTAGAAGAATTGTCATGAATGAAATTGCAACCCCTAAAATATTTTTAATGCATTTAATTACCTCTAGTTACAAAACTCAACTGATTTTAGTCATGCATTCAAAAATTTCTCAATCAGTTATAATCATTAAATATCTGAGATATTATCTTTTAACTCAAACACAAGTTTTCAGATATTTATAACTTGTTGAAAGCAACCTCTTTTAGAATATCTTCTTTTCACAAAAATCTTATTTGCACAATTAATTCCACAATTACATTTGAATAATTACCTTTTTCAAAATTAACATTCACTTTTAAATAACTAACTTGTTTAATTTATTTTAAATAAATCAAACCTTACTCATAAACATTTAATCTAGTATTTAAAAAAAATTACATTTAATCAAATATATTAACAAATAAGCCATTTAATTAAATTATTGAATTCCCAAACAAAACAATACAGACAAGAATGACACAACAAAAACAAACTACACAAAACAACAAGTGACAAAAGATACTCGTTCAATGAATAACGATGGATTAAATGAGGACTTGACACTATCTACGAGTCAACATAATTTCATTGGATTAGGGTACGCTTAGACCTGACAAGTAGGTGAAGTCGATACCCGATACCTATATCTGCATAAAACATCTTTGTTAAACATATAAACATATATCAGCAAACACATCGTGAAGAAGAATCGCAACGTAGTAGGGTACTCACGAATGAGTAGTGCTACACTATCTTCTTCACCAAAACTAACAAGAATTATATAACATAAACAACCATTTCTACATGATAACCACATAAAAACTAATAAGCAACATAATCCATATCTCAAACATGTCTATCTCAATATCATCACTCAAACACAACCAAATGATTAGGATGTCAAATATATCATCCATAGAGTACAATAGTTAACATAACATCTATGTTGTAACTAATACAAAAAGTAAAATAGTGTCCAAAACAACTATATGACTAGCACACAAACATAAGCAAACTAAAACACATTGTAGACACGTGAAATTGACATCATGCATTTAATTAGTTCATATTCACCCATCAATTAAATAAACCAAGTTTAATTGATTTAATCTCTAAGGATCGTCCATTTAAAATTAAATAAATTAACTTTATTTAATTTGATCCTATCATTATCCCCCTTAGCTAAATAAATCAAATATTTATTTAACTAAATCTTTATCACCTTTCATCTCCCTTTGATTTGATTTAAATCCCTAAATCTAAGTGAAATGGGTCAAAAACATCTAACATCATCTTAATTAATCTAATCCATGATTAAATGCTAATCCTAATCACTTGTATTCTCTAGATTTTGCCACTTGCACATGAAATTGCATTTAATTGATTTATCACAATATTTATTTACTTTCAACTTGGCATAAAGGGAGAATATTCTCTAAGTTTGAATCTCCCCCAAATTTGACATGTACATCCAACAAAGCATTTATGAGGCCTTACATGTCTCTTACATGTCTCTTGCACAAGGTCAAACTCAACATTTAACCCTCAAATTCAAATTTGAATCTCCCCCTCTTTGGCACATTGACCAAAATGTGCTCATTCCTCAACCTATCATAAGTTGACAAGTGGCTTTATCTCATTGGTCAAATTAATATCCCACATTGCTCTATTTTGAGCTCTCTTCCAATTTGAAAATCTATAAATGAAAGCTTCATTCTTCAACAAATCCTCCAAAATCTCATGCAAAGTCACTCTCTTCAATTGAGAATTGATTTTTCCCACCTCATATCATCTTCAAAGTAGTTTCATATCAACATATCATGGAGTTTAGCAAGGATTGGGAAAGGGCTTCTTTCCATAGAAGCACCAATCCACTATGAGATAAATTTGTATTCATGTTGTTTATATGCTTATTTAGCTTTTCTTATTGTTTTAATTTCTCATTTAGCATATCTAACATGATGCAATATTTCATAGGGATATTAGATTTGTTGTGTTTTGGTTGACTTATTCTTGTTAAGGCTTAACATATTGCAGATTTAGTATCCACATATTGGCGCTAGAAGGAGGGAAAAATGTAGACATACAAAATTAGCATCATGCATTTAATTAGGTCTATTCATCAAGTAAACCAAGTTCACATTCATCCGCTCATTAAATTGATCAAGTTCATTAAATCCATTCATTAGGCAAATCAGATTCATTTAATTCAATCACTAAGGATTATCCACTTAAATTGAATAAATTAAATTTATTTAATTTAAGTCTATCATTCCCTCTTTGATTAAATAAATCAAAACTTTATTTAATTAAATCTCAAAATTCATATTTCTCCCTTTTGATTTAAATAAATCAAAATATTTAAGTCAAAAGGGTCAAAACCCCTAATCATCATCTAAATTAAGCTAATCTTGATTAAACTAATCAAACCACCCATCACATCCTCTAGCTTTTCCCATTTGCACCAATAAATCATTTTAATTCATTTATAAATTCATCATTTTCCCTCAACAAAGCATCTTTTGAGAATATTCCTCAAGTTTGAATATGAAGACAATTTGACTTGTCCCTTCCAACATGGCAATAACTTCTCTCTTACATGTCCCCCACTCAACATTTAACTCTCAATTTCAAATTTGAATCTCCCCCTCTTTGGCACATTGGCCAAAACTTGCACATTCCTCAACCTATCATAATGTGACAAGTGACTTCATCTCATTGGTCAAACCATTATCCCACAATGTTCTATTTTGAGCTCTCTTCCAACTTGAAAATCTATAAATGGAATGATTATTCTTCATCAAATCATCTACGTTCTCATGCAAAGTCACTCTCTTCAATTGAGAACTGATTTTGTCCATTACATCTTCATCATTGGCTTATCAAGGGTTGGGAAAGGGTCATTTCTCACAAGTGACACCAATGCAATATGGAATAGGTGTGCATCATGTCTCTTTCATGCTTCTAAGTAGTTTATTTTGTTATCTTGTTTGAAGATGCATCATGCATTATTTCATAGGAGCATTTAAAAGGTTTGCATATCACTAATCCATGTTTGAGATTTTAGAGTGTTTGTAGATTTTGAAGGGTGCTTCACACATAATAGCAACTGGAGGGGTACTACACAATAGATAGATTTGTTTAACTAATTGTAAAAATTATTCATTATTTTTAGCCTCACATTGTATATATTAATTTTACCCGTATACTTACTTTTTATCCTTTCTTCTTGATTTTCCATGCTTGTCCACTAACATACCCTTATATTGCATTTGTAGGAACTAGGCTTAAGCATGCAAAGGGATTCAAAAAGCATATGTATTAGTAGTCAATCTATATAACAATTGACGTCTCAATTTGTTGACTATTTTTACTATATTCTTCCTTAGATTGCAGTTGTATTTTTAATACAGGTAGATTCAAACTTGAATTATGAAGTTAGATTGACCTTTTTACTTCTTGTGCATTGTTCTATATATTCCTTTTATCCATCTTCTTCTAGTGGTCTTCAAACCCCATTATGCTAATTTTTTACCACGATATCTATTTTCCATGAACTTCTCAGGCCAAAAGAAAACACTACAATGTTACATAATTTGATTCAAAACACCCATCCTTCCCCAAGTATTTTTTTGTGCTGTATAGGATAAGTGTCCATGGGATTCTACATAGACCTTAACTCCTTTTTTAGCTTAGGGGTTTGGCTAGAGTCCACGGGGCTTCATGATGCCAATATGAAAGGGAGGACAACGAGCACTAGTTTACGTGGTTGTGGACAACAATGAAACCCTGCTCTCATTTACTTTTGATCGGGCAAGCAATCTGTTGATACCATCACATTGTTTATCCCCAGGAGCACATGAGAATGGTGTTTATTGCTCCTTTCAACTAAATTGTTTACAATGTCATGGTTGACTTTCTTTTCATTTTGTATGTGAATTTTTTTATTGCCTTCAAATCCCATCATACCCATCATTGCATTTCTGATTGTTTCCTCGACTCTCTTTTTAACTTCTCCAATAGTTTGTATATGTATATTATTATTTTTATATTTCGGCAAAAGTATAATACACATTGAAGAAAATTAGTATATTGTACACTCTCTATCTCAAATTCTTTCATGATCCTATGACTAACTCCAATGCAGCCCATCCTTCTTGAGGATGATCAATAGTGTAAGTGTAACACTTTCCCATTGTCAATAGACAAATTTGGTTAACTAATTGTAAAAATTATTCATTTTTTTTAGCCTCACATTGTATATATTAATTTTTGTTGTATACTTGTTTTTTATCCTTCCTTTTTGATTTTTCTTCCTTGTCCACTAACATACCCTTATATTCCATTTACAGGAACTAGATTTAAGCATGTAAAGGGATTCAAAAATTAGGATACATTTTTTCTTTCAAGTTCAAACATCAATGAAAACACAACAATATCAGATATTATATATGGAAACACAAAAGTTTGACCAAGATTTTTACTGTGTGATGTATGATGAAACTGCACAAAATATCTCATGCACGTTTCATCATTCTCTTGCTCAAGGGTTTGGCTAGAGCCCATGGGGCTCCATGATGCCAATATGGTAGGGAGGAAAGTGAGCATGGGTTTTGTGGTTTTACATATCACATCATATATTTTTTCTTACATACATACATCTGTGCACAAATTCTTGTATACATTTAGTTTCATGTTTCTCATGTTCCCTCAAAACAAGGCGTGCCTTCTAATTCAAGTAAAATAATAATGTATGATGAATCTCCATGATATCTATTGTTACATATATACATGTGTACACAAATTGTTGTATAAATTTGGTAACATCTTTCTCACGTTCCTTGAAAACAATGTGTACCTTCTAATTCAATTAAAATAAAAATACAAAGTATGTATTTCCTTTCATCGCATTCAAAAAATTACAAAGTAGATACTATTTGTAACATCTTTCCTATTTGGAAAACTCATTTGTCATGACCATTATAACTAATAAAAACAATAACAAAATAAATTTTTGAAAGAATTCTTTTTTTCCCAATCTTACTAATAAAAGACATAAGTTTACTAATAGAATCACTTTTCCAAAAGCATTCTTGTTAATTCAACCTCAGTGATAAAACACATAACTAATAAGTCTTTAAAAAAGAAAAACCCTTTAATAAATTTAAAATCATTCGTTCAACATGACGTATAATTTTATTCTAGAATTTGATAGCCAATTTGATAGCCATTTTCCAACTAATAAATTTTCATTCCAAAACACAAAAACCATTTACCCATCTTATGCAAATAGTTCTTAATGTCAAATTCGAGTTTATAATACTTTACTATGCTCATATTGAATGAATATATATAGAAAAAATAATCTTTATGTGGAAATTATTTCGTTCATAACCTTAAATTGTACATAGAGTTCAAATTCATAATATCCATCTTCTACTATGAACTAACTTCTCATTGTTTCATATTTCCTATTTACACCTCCAATTGCACCCTATAAAAAAAACCTCTCCCGCTTCGCACTCCATCAATAGCCATTCACAGTGCACCCTATCGGCTGATCATTGCACGCCTATGCATGCGACTTCTAGTTTATTTAAAATTATTTGTATTTATTTGTTTTTATCATTGATTCAAAATTATTCTATTAATAGTCATAACTTTTTAATTTCCTAATGAAATTTAAAATTTCAAAATGATCTAGAAAGATAACTTTAAGGACAATAAAATTTAGAATATTTTAAATAAAACTAATAAAATGAATGAACAATTTTAGGTGGAAAAACCACATAAATCAAATAAAAATTTAATGAGGAAATATTACACAAGTGTGAATATAGTCAAAAAATTTGAATACATATTTTAAATCATATTTCCCAATTCAACTAAAATTTTAAAATATTATATTTTATATGGATATCAATGCACAAATAGGTTTCCTTGATTTAGTGTTGTAATGTGTTTCATACATTCACATTAAGTTTAGGGCCCTTTTAAAGCTAAATAGACCTAATTTTTTCTTAAGTTAGTGTTGTAAATTGTATTTATTTACATCTTCACACTAAGTTTTGGGCCCTCTTGCATTTATGACCTTAAATCATCATTAATAGGCCCCCAAGACTCTTTATTATGCATCTCAAGGCTTATTTCAACTTATATCCTAACCCCTTGATATTTCCTCAGTCTAAAAAGCTAAGGTGGGACCCATACACCACCTTGCACATATGAGTCCCCCTGAGTGGGACCCATATACCACCTTGAGTGTATGAGTCCCATTTGGGCCCATTTTAGGGTTTTGAGTGGGAATTTAGGGTTTTCAATTTAAATTTTGTGAATGTCAACATTTGGGATCTAATAAATGGTAAATTAGATGGAATACCTATATAATTAAGGGGTATGTGCAGGATCATGGTATGCCAAAAAGTGGCAATATTTGTAGGGTATGTGGCTGATGACTTTTTTTTCACCCAAAATTAATGAAATGAAAAGGGTTTTTAGAGGAGATTCTCAGCTTTCCAAAAATATAAATTATGATTTAATTTGAATTTAATAAATAATTATTATTCATTTTCTATTAGAATTACACTAAAGTCCCGATCGATAGGCTGATTGAAAAACATCTATAACTTTCAACGGTATCATATTTTTGAATCCAAAACATGCCACATTCTATGCTTTACATAATATAGGATTAAAAAAGAAAAATTAAATTTCATTAATTTTGACCAAGTTAAGGTGGTCGACAGACGAAGTTTTTATATTTTCTAAAAGTTGTAATAAAAATTCATAATTAATTATTTTTACTTGGAAAAAATTACAAAAAAATATGCATCACATCCAGACATGAGTCCTCTACTTATATATAAAATCTTACAAAAAATATTATCATTTTATTATGGTTAGGGTGGTCGACAGCACCTACTTCTTATTTTTTTCTAAAATTTAAGTACTACTGCATTGAAATTTCAAATTTCCACCAAATAGATTTTATTTATTTTTAAATAAACCTAGTATTTTATAAACTACATTCAATTTTCTACAAATTCTATTCTTACATATTTTTGAAATAATATAGATAACTTATTCAAATATTTACGGCAAGTTGCCTAACACTGATTTTTCTGAATTTTTTGCCACTTAAGGGCCTATTTGGCATACCATGATCCTGCACATGCCCTAAGGTTTGAAATAATTATTTCACCTAAGCAACCTAAGAATCTTTAAGGGAGTCTCACCTAGATCTAAAGCCTTCAAGAGATATTTTCAAGTGTTTAAGAGCATTCAAGAGCTGATTATCAAGGATTTTGAAGCATCAATTCAAGATTCAAGCATCCTATCAAGGTCTTCATGCATCATGTGTGCTTGTGAGCTAACATGTTGATGTAGCATTTGTGATCCAAGTTCAAGCATTCAAAGCCATATCAAGTTTAATGATCAAGATCTACATCCATAGAAGCCAATTCATACAAGTTGTAGATCTACACTCCAAGGATTCAACAAAGTTTGGTGAGTGGTTACATTCATTTGTTCATTCATCATTCCTTTATGTTATTTCATTTATTTCAAGGTTTAATTACCCAAACGGGTTCTGACTGAGGTAGCCCCTTATATACTAACAAAAACAACATTTCTTTCTCTCTCTCTCTCTTGTGATGTGTGTTTTACAGATTTATGTGAATGGGACTAAATCACCACCTTGGGCATATGAGTCCATGTACAACCATTTTACCAGTTTTCAGAGGATCTTGATATGTCACCTGAAGATTACAATTTCTACCCAAAAACCCTAAACTGAGACTAAATCACCCAGTCTGGTGTATGAGTCGTAGTGCTCATCAAAAGTAACAAATTTTAGTATTTTCAGATCTTGTTTAGTCATCTCTATCCTTCCAGGAACTCCTCTGTCATTCTTTGTTTCTTATTCTGATTTTAAGTTTCATTTCCTAGGTCATAGAGCTAGATTTATATATTGCTTTCATATCTTTCTTTCTAAGCATTTGCTTAGTGGTGAACCCCCTTTTTAATTACACCTAAGGATACCTTGTAGCAATCTCTTTTCCTAATTGGATCATTAGGTTGAGATCTCTATGGTTTTCATGAATGAACTAAGAGTGACATAGGTCCCGCCTAGTTCCATCTCCTAAAAGGTAGAACCCTATTTCCTTTGGTTCAAAGCAAGCCTTTTTAGGCTCAATGATGTTAGACCAATTCTTTATAAAAATATTTTTCCATATGTTTCAAACAAAGAAAGGTTCCATTTTAAATTAAGATAATCAAACAAAAAATTAGTGGTGCTTAGAGATTTATATATAGTTTTTGAGTTTACCTTTTGAATAATTGTGTCATCATACCATTTTAGCTGTTTATAGCAGTCCTTGTCTTCATTACAATTTTTAAGGAACTGTAGACTTTCAAAAGCCCCTCTTATCATGGAGAATGTTCTCCAAATTCATTTTTAGAATTCAAAATTTCACATTTATTTTTAGCAAGAAAGCCATAAAATTATTCATAAACTCCATTATTGAATGCTTGAAAATTCAAATTTTAAATTTCAAAATTCAAAATTTACCCTTTGGTTTCAAATATGCACAACAACACACTTTTTAATATAAAATTCACATTTGATAACTTTTTAAAAATTGTGCCATAGTAAATTGACATTTAAAAAATAAAAAATAAAAAAAATTAAACCTATTTTTTTTCTTGAATTTAAATCTAGAAGGGAAAGTCCTATATTGCCTTAAGGATTAGTATGGAGTCCAAATACAAACACATAAACTAAAGGAGAAGGAAAAAGAAGAATACCTCAAGTTTATTTACACAAAGAAACACTCAACTCACAAAAATCTAAGAGAGAGATGGAGAGTACACCACAAGCAATCCCACTCTAATTCCTATCTCATTACTTCAAATATCATACAAATCCATCCACAATTTCACTCCCAATTCCAAAAATAAGATTTGGTTGGAAGAGGGTTTTGGAGAAAACCAATTTCTTCCCCAAACCACAATGAATAACCAAAAATGACTTCTCCATTTCTTTTATTCTAATTTTCCCTTTTCTTTTATTTCTTTTATTTCTTTCTTTATTTATAATTCTTGATTATTTCCCCCCCAATATGCAAATGAATAATAAATAAGACATTCAAAAAAATTCCTTTTCACTATATTTAATTAGATAGCTAAATCGAATCTAAATATGCATTCCCAATGCAATGAACCTTTCAAAAATTAAAGAAATCATTTTTTTTTCTTTTTCACCATGCAATTGGGTCAAAATAACCAAATTTCCATATTTAATCACCATATTTAAATAGATGTTTAAAAAAAATAAAGGTGACCCCATTTCCATAAAACATTTCAAACATAATTAACCTACCCTTTCTTTTTCAAAATTTTCAAAAATAAAACATTAGGAAAACAATGACATCTTTTAACTCACCATTTTTATGGAAAACGATGAAATTAAACTATTAAATTAAATCAAACATTACTAGCAATTAACAACATACATAAACTCTAGAATCACCTCCAATTTAGATTTGAGTTAATATAGGGTCAAACATGACACATACCATTCTTGAATCAAGTATGATTGGGTATAGCAATAGAAGAACCTAGTGTGACATATTCAAATTAACCACCATTTGAGGGAATAACTTAGATTTTCCAATTTAGATGGAAAATTTCCCTGTACCTATATACTCAATTTCCACATTAAGTGTACCTATTACATGTACATGATAGCCAACGCACATGTTAACATCTTGATGGGGTACAACATCATACATTAATTAAGAAAGACATCCATAATGTCATACAACCAACATATATAAATCATAATGATGTCAAAATTTGGTCATACAACATCTCAAAATACATATAGTATAATTCAAGATATAACATCTCAAGGCTAGGAATAGGTAGGCATAACACCTTTATCCTATTGAGCATTTGAATGAAGAATCAATTACCTGGGGCAAGGAACTAGCTGAGACATATGTGTAAATCATGGAAATCTTTATGAGGGATCAATCTTGAAAATTCCAAAACATTTTGATCCTTTCTAGCTTCTCTCCTTTATTTGATCCTTCACTTCAACCTATTTTAGAAAATCTCATATACAAATTGAAAGGCATGAATCCATGTTTTTGGATGAAGGCTAATAAAATGTTCTATATATAAATTATTGACATGATTTTTAATAACTCTTAGATGATATTCCTTCTTGATTTCATATAAGTAAGTGAATATTCTTAAATACAACAACCAACTACACAAGCTAATGCAATACACACTAATTTATCTCACAATAGTTGGCATGAAAATTTTGGTGAGGTGGGAATTTGAAATAAAGGTTTCATGCCAATAGATAATCTAAGAGAAAAAATAATGGATCTAAGGATTGAGAATACAAATCTAAAGATTATTGATAGAAAGGATTGGGATATGAGATGTCATGCATAATTTCATAAACTATTATACCATTTGTAAGTTTATTACTCCATGTGTAACACTCTAATAAAATTGGTCTAAAACACAAATAAAACGGACATAAATGTATAATTTTCACTATTATAAAATATATATTAATTAAGGTCTTAAAAAATTTAATTCATTTTCTATTTTTTTGTCTAACTAAATAATAACCTTAACAAAAATTTATCTTTTTCAAACATTCTCTACAATTTCTAAATTATATTTAAATATATCAAATATATTTTTAATTATATATTAAAAATAAATAAATCTATAAATTAAAGATTTGAATTGACATTATTAAACTGAATAAAAAAAATAAAAAAATAAACTTGTAAATTTATCTACACGTGCACTTTTCCAAGTATTATATATTCATATATATGAAGACAACTTTCACTATCCATGGAAGAAAATAAAATGTAGAAATTGGAAACATTGATTAACATTTTAGAAAACTATTGTAATCAAACTAAAAGACCATGTCTTTCATTGAAACATCATCTGCCTAACTTCACCTATAAATAAATATTCATAACATAATGATCAATATCTACTCTACTTAATGATTAATAAATATAAAGATAGTTATCAAAAAAAGATTATGATTTATATTTTTAATCACATTCATGATCATCATAAAGGGAGAAAATATAAAATCCAAAAATACAACTGAGCAATACCATATCATAATTTATATAATACTATATAGTGTTAAATTATATGCCTTTACATTTAGTAGAGCATAGATGTGCAACACACTTATTTATAATCTTGATCATATCCTTTTCATTTGGTCCTACTTGGAAGGGTTGCACTGGTTTCAATGGTATTGGGCTTCCATTGAGTGACTTCAGTTGGAGGGATATATTCCTTGCCTTCAAGTTCAAGGCTTCTCAACCACCACTGAGAAAGATTATGATCACTATTTTTTCTCACAAATAGCTTAGCAGAGGGAAGCAAGTGGCATGGCGTTCTCTTTTTGGCAACTTCATAACAAAACAGGTACTTCATCCGCTCATGGAGGGGTTGGCTTTTCTTCTCATATATACCCTGCATTACCTCAAAATAGCGGATGTATGAACAGCAAATGGGATCATCTTTGTTAACATATATGTTGGGGATCCAGCTGCTAACCCCAATAAATTTATCATACAGGTCAAGCAATATTTTGTCATCTTTTAAGCCTAATCTCACTGTCGCCCACTTACATGCACCTTCTATCTTATTGTAAACTCCCTCTAAAAGAGGAAAATGAACAGAAGGTTTCCCGTCACGCACAAGTGATAAATTTCTTCCAATAAGCTCAAAGAATTTCACTTCAGGAAGCCTCGGTGAAAGAAAGGGAGGATTGAAGAGATGTTCTTCTATTTTATCTCGCTCTTCCCTCCTCATTTTTCTTATGATAGCTGTTGCAATGGCAGCTCCCAGAGAGTGGCCTACAATCCAAATGCTTTGAGGTTCGTAACTCTCAATGTTCGTTGGCAAGTGCTTTAATCCAATTTCTGCTCTACTAATGGATCCATGGTGTGCCATGATTGCTTTCCAATTATGGCGAAAATCCTTTCCCAGAATATATTTTCTTTTACGAATTGTACCTCTAAAGGCAATAACTTTTAATGGAGGCTCCTCTGCACCTCCACCTGCTTTTCTTGTTCCAACAAACTGGAAAATAGCTCCACATATTGTCTCATCCTTTATCTCTTTTTCCACATGGAATTTGAGTAGATCACACCATTTCTTGGCCATTTGCTTTCCCTTGTCCTGTTCAAGCAGGTATACGATATTCACAAGACAAGCAGCAATGCGTCTCCTATCATTGGGATTTTTCCTGCCATTTAGCCATCACACACAAGAATCATTTTGATAGTTTCATCATAGCTAACGTATACAATTAAGAGCATCCATACATCTTAGTTTATACTAGAAATATAATAGTATTTAAAATTAATATATTTGAAATAATAAAACATAAATTGTGTTAAACATAATCAGAAATGATAAAAAATATTTTTGGAATCAAATTATATATGTTTTTAATCAACATTCTGAATCACAAACAATTATCCATCATCAAGAAGATGAGAGTGAAGGATTAGATTGCATATACAATTTTAAAAAGAGGTACTAGAGAGGAAGTGACAACAGGAGCAGATAATGAGAGAAAAGCATCCGGAAGAAGGGATGATGAAAGAGAAGGAAAAGAAAGGTAAATGAATGAAAAATCTATATGAATAAAATAATATATAAATGTATAAAATATAACCATATGAATAAATATGTGTAGGTATTTTTCAGTATGTATTACAAGGTAAACACACACAATCTTAGATATATGTATTATAATGGAATGTTTATCTCAACCTACCTACCTGTATGTGTGTGTGCGCCCACACATATATGAACATATATAGAAAATAGGTACATATGATATATAAATATGAAATTATATGAGTAGATAAATCTCAGAAAAAAATATGATTAAAAAATATGTATGTGTTATAGACATATGGATGTATATAAGGAAATAAAAAAAAATGATCAAAAAGTGTGAACAATATGTATATATGTGTATAAGTAAATACACACATACACACACCTCTTGAAGACCAATAAGTATGAAATTATTTACGTATATATGCATATATACAAATATGTTTGAATGCACATAGAAGATAAGTATATGATACATAAGTATGAAAACATATAAGCAGATAAGTCAAGATAAAACAGAGGAAAATATAAGCATATGTTTATATATGCAATATTAAAAGGATGCATAAGAACATGAAAGAATATATGGATGCATATATATATGTTTTTTTTATGTGTCTATAGATATATATGTGTACGTATAAACATTTGTACATATATATATACATATCATGTTCCATATGTTACAGATATATGTCTATATAGACAAAATTAAAAGAATGCATAAAAATGTGAAGCAGTATGTATATATGGGTGTGCATATATGTGTTTTTGTGTGTGTCTATAAATGTATGTGTATAAATGAACTATTTATACATATACATATTGTCATAAGGACATGGGACAGCTATATAACATATACATAGATATATACATTTGTATAAAGTATATGTATATAAATTTGAAAAAAGAGAGTCTAAATAATATGATTGAAAAAATAGAAAGAATGAATAACTGAATTTGTCTGCATATATTCAATTAGTAAAATTTTATATATAACAATTATAAATAACAGCAGAAATTAATGACCCAAATTATATTTTTTTATTCATTTACATTTGTTATTTTATGAAAATTATTGTATGAAATTTTTTACACAATTATTATCGAAAGATTACTAAAAAACAAAGATAAATCATGAAATTTAATAGAAAGTTATTCATATATATACATATATATGTAAATGAATATTTATTGACAGGGTCGACCGTCAAATTTAGGCCATCTTGGATCAAACTTTTGAAACAACGTGGCCATGTTTTCAGCGAACATACATGGAAAAACTCCGCTTCTGAGAATTAAAAAAAAAAACGCAGAAATAGATAATTAATAAAGAAACGCAGACATACATGTAAGAACTCCGCTTCTGAGAATTTTCAAAAACTATTCACAACCACTCACCAGCAATTTCATTTCCAGAAACTTTGATTAGGAAATTTTAATTATCAATGGCAACTGCCATTTAGGCGGCATTCTTTTCAATCAGAAAAAGCAAGGAAACTGAAATTTGTATGACACAAAAAAATTGACAAAATTCTCTGAAATATTACCAGTTGGGATTGGCTAGGTCACGAATCTCATTGGTGGCATCCTGATCAGCCATTGCAGGTGGACAAAATATATGAATACCCAGTTTGATTACACAAGCTGTCTATGCGGTGTTATATAGAAGACTCAGAATGCCATCGACTTTGATTTTCCAACAAGAAGAAGAGAATTTTCTTCAAGTACAAAATTTGATGAATGACGTTTTATTCTCAATTATGAAACATAATTGCCTAAAGCAGGAACTCTATGCTATTCGCCCTGAGAAGATGTCAGTGAGAGTTAGATCTGCTTTACTTTCTTTCTTATCACAGCATTATTGTCGAGATATGTCTTTTCCATAACTGCCTTTTATTCTTTCATAACTTGTTTACTAGCTTAAAATCTTATCTGCCTCGCCATGAGGATTTTTCTTTTCATAAACTAGAGGCCAACATTCTCACATCTGTTCACAGCAGTTATAAAGCTTCAAAATACCAAAAGAGAGATGGCGTTTAAAGTCACTGGACACTCGATTGGCACAATGTTCTTGGAATTATCAGATAGCACTCAGCTTCCCATTATCAAATTAGGGGAATAATTAATTAATGGGCATGACAGAGCATGGGTCAACATGAATGTTGCCAAGCACTTTGCTTTATGCATTTATCAAGGTGTTGAGAACATATGCAAAAGATAACCCTGGTCGGTCCTGCGGATTTGGAGTTTGTCACTTGTGTTGGAGTTTAATCCCAACCGCTCCATTTATTCCTCTTGCGTATGTTTTGCGAGCAATCATTTTTCTTTCCATTCTCTCACATGCGTATAGGATTGCTTTAGATTTGTATTTAATGCAAAATCTTCACCTTCAGATTTTCTTTGCTGGCTGTTAAATCAACATTTAATTGTAATTAGAGTTTTTGGTTTTCCCTCCATTTGTTGGGCTCTTTCTTAACTTATGCAAAAAAATTTGTATTGTCTTTGTGTGGGTGAGAAAAATAACTGAAAATAAGAATGAATAGAATGTAAGTAAGGTAGAAAAGAACACAAAGACGATGGCTGTACAAACATCATGAACAATCTCATAACAGGGCTTTCATTTTTTTTTTTTTTCTGGGCATAGAAGAGCAGTAGCTCTGCCATTGCACACACAATCTTTTGTATGAATTTCGTTATTAATATAAAAAGTTATTTGCAGCTCATGTCTTGCTCTTCTCTGTGTTTTGTTTTTGTTTTGTTTTTACTCTGCCTCTGTCCAGTAACTTGTTGGACTTTAGTGTAGGGCTGAACAAAATTAAAAACAAACTTATTGCATACTTATGGAATGGTGAAAACCTAAAATATCAAAGTATCTTATTGAGGAGGTTATTAGCCGATAGGCTACATATAGTGTGAGATTTGAGTCTGCAACAAGTCTCATGCATGCAAATCATTATTGTCATTGAAAAACAAGTTTTAGCTACTGCTTAATGGTAAACCAACCGTGGTTTAATGATAAAAGCCTCCAAAATATTAGGTAAAAACCTCCAAAATCTCTCTTATCACGTAAAAGATAGATAAATATTGATTTGACAACTAGATGGGAACATTCAATTTCCATTTGCAGTGTTTTTTGTCAATTTGATGGCAACTTTTTTTTTTTTTTCATTTGAATTGTCTTATGTTTTAAATCTAGATGCAAATATTTCATAATTAGATTATACTTAATTTCTTTAAGGAAAAAATATAGTTTTGTCTAAGTTTATTTCATTCCATTAATTTGCACTTATTATTAAATGTTTAATCCAGCCACATGCAACTAGAATTTGCAGTGCATCCATGTACAAACACATACTTTCTAACTTATTGTAGACACGTAAAATATGCATACATTTCAATCCACTAGTTTAATTAAATAATCTTCATTTAATCAAATCTAACATTTCATCCTTCAATTAAATAATCTTCATTTAATAAAATCTAACATTTCATCCTTCAATTAAATAAATTCAATTCATCATTACCTCATTTAAATAAATCAATCAAATCCTCACATTTCATCTTTCATAAACCATTTTCTAAGTTCATCTCCTTCAAATTAATCAACCTTTATCTTACATCACCCTTTTTATTAAATAAACCAAAATTTATTTAATTAAATCCCAAATGCATTTTCCATCCCTTTTGATTTAAATAAATCAAAGTATTTAAATCAAATTGGTCAAAAAAACCTAAACATCATCTAAGTTAATTTAATCCGGATTAAACTAATCTAACCACCCATCACATCCTCTAGCTTTTCCCACTTGCACCAATAAAACATTTTAATTCATTTATAAAATCCCCCCAATAAAACATCTTTTGGGAATATTCTCCATGTTTGAATTTGAAAAGCAAGTTGACTTGTCCCTTCCAACATGGCAATAACTTCTCTTACATGTCCCCCACTTAGCATCGTTTGAGGTTAACAAATTGAACAAGAAAACTTTCATATCTCATTTTGGTGCTCTAAAACGAATCAAAATCATTTATTTGTGGATTTAAAACGAACATGTAGAACCTTGTTTTTGTGATTGCTTACTTAAACTAACATAATAAAAAAGGACGTATGCGCTTCTCTTGTGCTTTATAGCGATCTTGAGAATCAAAAGGCCTTTTATGTGATCTTAGGTTGAGATAAAGTAA
The DNA here is from genome assembly GCA_007258455.2 of Sequoia sempervirens. Taxonomy (NCBI): domain Eukaryota; kingdom Viridiplantae; phylum Streptophyta; class Pinopsida; order Cupressales; family Cupressaceae; genus Sequoia; species Sequoia sempervirens. The sequence goes on along the minus strand of VDFB02353493.1, from coordinate 314,168,395 downwards.
CCACCTCCACACTTCATTTTGAGTTTAAAATTGAACAAAAAATTGTGCGAGTGTGAGTAGAGCATTATTGCGTACACTCTCACTCTTTGTGTTACAAACAAAGATTGATCGAGTTACGAATATTGTCTTTACTAGCTTTTGTTTATCTTAGAGGGTCTGCCTTGGGGAAAAAGTACTCACCCAAGGGAATGACTCAACCGGTAACACTCTAAAGCCAAGAGAATTTCCAATCGGGATATAAATGTAGGTATTGGAGTAAACGCTAGTATCATGGAGTTGGCTCCGACGAGATGGATTTGAAAAGGGACTCTTGCCATATGGGTCAATCTCCACGAACGAAAAATTGTCCAAATTAAAACCCTTGTTTTAGAATTGCAAAACTCCTTGATCTATTTGTTGGTGCAAGAACATTGTTCTAAAGCTACCCCACACTTTTACAGTCTTTAGTAGAAATGGAAAGCATGACATGGTAGTTTCATGGGTGTTGATGCTTGGCTGCCCCATATAAGTGAGTGTCGTGGAGGGGAGCTAGTGGGTTCAAGCATCTAACCATTCGCTAAAGATAAGTGTAGTTGGACTTGTCCAAGTGGAGACTCAACAAATATTATTTTTCATATATATAGGATTGTGCTTGTTCTTGGTTACAAAACACTTTACTTGTTCGAAAAAATTTGAAAACAAATACTTAACATCATCCTCAAAATTTCAAACCCTTTAGGAGGCAAATACAATTGACCTAATTCAAGTGTTATTGCTTGCCCTTGGGATTTCATCCTTAGAGGTTTCTAAACACTTGGATTTACATCTCAATTTTCCTACCAAAGTTAAACAATAGGTAATCCTTGCCTTAATTTCATCAAAGTTTCGCATAATATACCTTGTGAAATGAGAAGAAGTTGAGACATTGGACATCTAGTTTGAAAACCTAATCAAGAAGTGTTTGTGGTAAAATAAAGTCATTAAGCAAAGACTAAAAACAATTGGACCCCACACATGTGTCTCTAATGAATTCATGCAAGATCAAGATCAAGAAACCAAAGGAAAAAGCCCTTAGTCTGAAAGCCCATCAAAAGTGTCTCTCAACGCTATACGAATTCAGACAAAGACTGCTTTTTAAATTTTACAGAAAGGCTTCAAGAAATAATCCTGGTTTGTATTCATTTTATTACTGCCAAAAACCAAATCTTTTTAGAGAGTTTGAACATCTTGTTTAGACAAAAGCTTGTTCTTCAATACCGAGGTCTAAGTAGACAAGTATCCTTTTAGGTACATCCTAGGATCAAAAACAAAACTTCATCCATCCTTGAACATCAAAACCAAAACCATCTCATCAACAACTCTTCAAAAGTCTTGGAAAAATCCTACATAAGTAGGAGGTATTTTTCCATAGCGTGTCAAATTATGATATTGCTATCAGGATTCAACCATGTAGTTTTGAGTCAAACTCATTGACCCATGTTTCATGAGTAATGGTTCAAAAGAACCCATCTCTCATGATATGGAATGGTACACTTAGCACTCATTGCATCTAGGTGATGCTCACAGAGGTGAAGCACTGGTCCATCTTGGGAGGTCACCCATCTCGGTACTACTCCAGCTCAAGTGCGCTTAACCAGGGATTTTTCTCCAAGGTTAAGCCCACTTGAGTTGTTACCCCATTTGTAAAACCTTCAAAAAGTGTTGTGCCTTATGAACCATTCAAGTGCTGAAGGTTTTGCAAATGGGGTAACAACTCAAGTGGGCTTAACCTTCGAGAAAACTCCCTGGTTAAGCGTGCTTGAGTTGGAGCAGTACCGGGATGGGTGACCTCCAGGACGGACCAGTGCTTCACCTCTGTGAGCATCACCTAGATGCAATGAGTGCTAAGTGGACCATTCACTATCATGAGAGATGGGTTCTTGTGAACCGCTACTCATGAATTATGGGTCAATGAGTTTGACTCAAAACTACACGGTTGAATCCTGATAGCAATATCATAATTTGACACGCTGTGGAAAAATACCTCCTACTTATCAACTGATGAGCTAAAGGGGCTTTATATTGAATGGTTCATAAGGTACAACACTTACTGAAGGTTTTGCAAATGGGGTAACAACTCAAGTGGGCTCAACCTTGGAGAAAAATCCCTGGTTAAGCGTGCTTGAGCTGGAGTAGTATCAGGATGGGTGACCTCCCAGGACGGACTAGTGCTTCACCTCTATGAGCATCACCTAGATGCAATGAGTGCTAAGTGGACCATTCACTATCATGAGAGATGGGTTCTTGTGAACCATTACTCATGAAACATGGGTCAATGAGTTTGACTCGAAACTACACGGTTGAATCCTGATAGCAATATCATAAAATCCTTCATGTTAAACTTTGGGAAAAGCATTTGAAATCAATCCAAAATCACCTTGTTTGATTGAATGTGTGTTGATGCATCCTTCTCCGCATATTTGATCAAATTATCAAAACTTGTGAAAAAATTCATCCATTGATAACATCCAACATCTTGGGATTTAGGAGTTCATTATCAATATCATCTTGTTTACATAGGAGTGTTTAGATGAATCCTTCTTCTCACACCTAGACAAATTATCATCTTGTGAATGATTTAACTCTAGGACAACATCCAACCTCTTAGAGTTCATGAGTCCACCAAAATCTGAATCCAAAACAAATCAATCCTAAATCAAGTCCCAAAAGTTTAACGTATCCCTTCAAGATTTTCTCAAGAGCTCCAATCATCCATCAAACATCCATCTTACATCCATATCATTATCACCCTTTGATCCTTAAATTATCCTAAAATTTCTCTTTTTGTACCTAAAGTTAGATCAATCCAAAGGATTAAAGAATTCACTTTCTACATTCTTGAAGATTGATCCCTATTTTATGGTGCAAACTAGATCACAACACAAGAGGAACATGGAAGCCAACAAAGAAACATCTACTACAAGTGACTTAAGTCAAACCACTCCTGAAATGAATCCCATTGGGTCTGGAAATCTCACAGTTAACCTTCCTACATCTTTGCAAGACCATCAAGAGAAAGGTGTCCAAATGGAGGATCTTACTAATAACCCCTTTGGAATGTCACATGAGGAAATCACTGAAATGCTTCAAAATCCGAAAAACCATAAAATTGTCAATATATGTGATGAGACTCAACCCTTCACTAGATACATGCTTGAATTAGCAAAACAAGGGGCTAAACTCCCTTCTGATTTCGACGTGAGCACTATTGTGGAGACATCTTTTGGGATCACACCCCCAATCTCATCCACCATCCCCATTTCATCGACACCCCCATCCAAAAACATCACTCAAGACATACCACAAACCACAACATATTTTTCTCTGACTCAACCTAATGTTAATAAGGGAAATGCATTTCTTAATGCTATTCAAACACACCGTCTTGTCAATAATCAAAACTTGGATGCAAACACTATCTTGGGGAAAACTGTACCCCTAAATCCATTGCATACAAATGTCCCTCTCACCTTTGATAATACAAACAACCCATCAACATCATCATTCCGTGCAACACACCAAACTTCTCTCCCCATAACCTCACAAGGAGAGGAGGACATATTCGGACCAGGGGGCATTTTTGAAACTATGCCATTTCCTCAAAAAATCACACCCCTCGCATTCCCACCACTTGTGCCATTAACATCATCATCTAAACCACTCCTTGGCTTAGGGATTCCCCCTTTACCAAGTATCAATCTCACCAACATCCCGAATATCAATCAAAACATCACACAAAATTTGTCATTGACATCACAATAGTAGCTGACAACTACACAAGCAATCACAATATCGTCAACCACCCCCATAATATCTCAAAACATGGTCTCTCAAGGACCAATCACGTCAATCACGCCATCTACCACTCAAACCCTAATCACTAACACGACGACACCTCTCACCACCACCACAAGCACTATTCTGAATCCACCACCACCCCCACCACCACAAACTTCCAGTATATAAAGCCAATACAACATGGCATTGCAAGCAGCTCAACAAGCTACTTATCAAAAGGGATTCCTTCAAGTGCAAAAATAAAAAGCTGCACAACTAGCTGCTCAACAAGCCACTCAAGCTGCCCAAGCTGCATTACAGGCACAACAGGCTGCACAAGCCCAAGCATTCTTATAGCAATAACAAAAAGCTGAACAAGCTGCACAAGCCTAAGCGCAAGTAGAAGCACAAGCTCAATCTCAGACACACGCCCAAGCACAAGCACAACAAGTACAAGAACAAGCACAAAAAAAACAATACAACTACAAGCATATCAACAAGCAATAAAACAATATCAAGAGCATCAAGAAGCAGTTGAATTGGTAGCCCAACAACAAGCGTTGTTGGAACAACAACAAGCACAACAATAAGATCAACAATAGGCAATCCTAGCACAACAACAACAAGACCAACAAAAAGCATTATTCATACATCAACAAGTGGAAGCATACATGGCTTGATAGAATGTGCAAATACTATCAAACAACATATCAAACAACCCACCCATCCCACCAATAATCAAAACACCCCAGAACACCTTCATTCCACCCCCTAATCCACAAAATGATGTAACGACACAAATCGGGTTGCTCTTAGAACAAGTGCTCGATCTTCAATCAGGGCAAACCACAAAAACACCAAGCAACTTGTGTTCCTATCCTTTTGACAGGAGCCTGGTGATGAAACCATTGTCGAAGGGATTTGAGATCCCCAAGTTTGACAAGTATCGTGGGATGGGAAACCCTGAAGATCACATCAAGGAATTCTAGGTTCATTGCATGGAAGTCGCATATGATGATACCTATTTTATGCGGCTATTTCCTAGGAGTTTGGCTGGCCAGGCTATGGAATGGTTCTCTCACCTACCTACATGCATCAAAACATTCCAAGAAATTATAGATGCATCCATTAAAAACTATGCATGTAATATCGCAATGGATGTCAGTCTAGAAGAACTCTCAGCTATGAAACAAGGTAAGAATGAATCATTTGCTTCATTTCTACAATGATGGTGATCCAAGGCCAATCAGAGTAAATGGGTCATTCCTGAGGAATAACAAGTATGCACCATCATATCCAACCTTGATGGCCTCTTGGCATTTCATCTCAAGGTCCAAGGGATCACCACGTATGACCAGTTGATCTCCAAGGCACTCAACATCGAATGAGCTCTTATGACACAACCTAGAGGATCAACTTCATACCTTGAACAACAAAACAACCGCCCACCCGCTAGTTACAATGACAAACCTCACATGTGGGCAAGAAATTTTCTTTTACTAATGACGGTGTCGTCGATGCCAAGGTGGTCATTAGTGACCCTCACAAAAATACACTCGCACCATAAATCCAAATCCAACACCAAAAAAATCATCAAACAACACAACAACCAAACAACAATCAAGCAATTAACAATGTCAGTGATCAAAGGGGACCACCCCAATGGAACAAGAATTACCCCAAGCAAAAATACACCACTCTAGGGGAATCACTTGAAGTCATTATGAAGAAGCTGATAAATGAAAATCTCATTAAAGCTCCCACCTTTGAGAACTACCAAGAACCAGATGTGAAACCCCCTTGGTATAATGAGAATAAACTCTGTGACTTCCATAAAATCAAAGGGCATACCACAAACAATTGTATGAGGTTAAAAAACATAGTTCAAGATCTCATCGATCAAAGAATTATAAACATGGAACAACCAATAGGAAACCAAAACCTTAAGATATACACAAATCCAATGCCTAACCATGGCAATAAAGGGAAGAATAACACAAATAAGGGGAAAGAAACCTTTACAAATGTAAATCATGTGTATGACCATGTTGTTTCATCCCTGGATGACTACTGCACTACCATCACCATCAAAGGAGCCCAAGCTGATTGTGAAGTCACCACAAGAGGTGACAAAGTTACCATCACAGGATCATCCTAGCCAAACAAATTCCCTACACCTAGATCTATCCCCAATGGATATAACGTCCTTAATCAGCTCAAAAGAATGCCAACACAAATCTCCATCATGGAGTTACTAAAAATATCATCTTCCCATAAGAAAATCCTTGAAGAAGCGTTGGCTTCATCTATTGTCCCCACAGATCTTGATGCAAAACAATTCTAAGCTATGGTCAGAAATATCATTACACCAAATCTCCTCACATTCTCTGACCAAGATTTCCCCACTCAACCATCTCACAACTGTGCACTCCACTTAGAGGTCCTAGTGTAGAAAATAAAATTCAAATGGGTCTTGATGGATGGAGGTGTGGGCTTGAATATTTGTTCTCTCAAGCTCATTAAACAATTAAAAATCTCAAAGGATTCTATTGACAAAGGAAAAGGTATCAAAATAAGAGCATATGATGATCAAGAAAGAGTGTCTCAAGGCACAATCAAAATCCCTATTCAGGTAGGGCTGGTTATCATGGACACCACTTGTTAGGTTCTAAACCTCGACTTGCCATATAACATCCTGCTAGGATGCCCATGGATTCACGCAATGCAAGCAGTAGCATCAACTTTCCATCAATGTGTTAAATTCACATATGAGGGACAAGAAGTCACCGTCCATGGAGATCCCAAACCCTTCTCCTATTGCAAAATCCTTGAAGCAAAGTAATATAAAATCCCCCAAGTACCAAAAAAATGATGAAGGCCCATCTACACCATACATTGATCCCGCCACCCTCGCTTCCACTTCTGTGACAGAGACACCCACCACTCCCACCATTCCCACCATCTCTGACATTAAGGTCATCATCCAAGATAATGATTGTGGAAACTAAAAGCTCCCTAAAAATGCTTTTGTAGCAGGAGAGTTACCACAATCTCCTAGATCATGGGGACGTCCGCAATCAAATGAAGCCTCCACATCCCAAACATCTCCTGAAGACTATCCCAACTTCACAAGTTGGGGGGATCTTGGCTGAGAAGTTATCGAGGTGGATCCATTTCATATCCTATACCAAGATGAGAGACCAACAACTGATTTACCAATGGATGACAAAAGCAAGGGTCTGTAAATGATGCTCACAATGGGCTATGACAGAAATCAAAGACTTGGAAAAATGGCAGTGGGATTATAATACCTATCATTTCAGAGACACGAATGAGAAATCTTGGTCTTGGATGTACCCCTTCAAGTATAACCATACGTGGTCAAAGTCCTCTAGTTAGAAAGGTCTATAATCCTCCTCAACTATCCACAGTCGAACTTCACTTACCTGTATCTATAGGTCGAGTCTTAGACAATTTCACATTTGACATAACTGATGTTTGTAGTAGTAGTGATGATGAGGATCCTATGACCAACTTACCTAGGCTATTTGAGGATACCACTCTTTTCATGATTATCACCCTATCTTTTGAATCAGACCACCAAAATTAGGAAATCTACCTAGTATACCCCCAACTCATTGACTATGACCAATGAGGAGCACCAATTCTTGATACATTAAAAAACGATGAGGCACTCTTAGAATTTGTGGGACTGTAGGATAAAATTATATGTGGGGATCACAAAGCAGGGTTCATAATGGAGGTAGATACACATGCCTATTATGGGGAAATGATTGAATCCCTCAGTCGCAAAAGTGAGAAATTAAGAATAATATCTAAGTCCTTGAGTGAAAACCACACTATGGAACTCTCCAACCAAAAAAAAGTAAATTAAAAGGACGTATCCAATGGTGGAAATCTGTCTAAGGCACCCGAGGATCAAGGATTCAAGCTTCCTTTTAGAGCTATTCATCAAGAAAAATTATCAATCCTGGCAAAAAGATGCAATCCGGTCAATCTAGGAACAGAGGAAACCCCGCACATCACATTCTATGTGGAGTCATTACTATCAGAGGAACAAGAGCTCCTAGCAGCCTTCCTAAGAGAGAGACATATAAAATTCGCATGGAGCTATGCTGACATGCCAGGACTTGATCCAAAAATCATGGTTCACGACTTAGCAATATACCCAAAAGCAAAGCCTATTAGACAAAAGCTCAAAAAAATGCACCCTTAGATCACCTTGCTAGTCAAAATGGAGCTAAAAAAGCTATTAGATGCAGGATTCATCTGGCTGATAGATTATCCAGAATGGGTGTCAAACTTTGTTCCTATCTCAAAACCCGATCGGGGCATCCGAATCTACACAAACTTTAGACACTTGAATAAAGCATGTCTGAAAGATGACTTCCCACTTCCAAACATTGACATGATCGTAGATATGATAGCCATACATGAAATACTGTCACTAATGAATGGATTCTTAGGGTACAATCAGATCATGATAGCCAAAGAAGACCAACATAAAACAACCTTCACTTGTCCATGGGGGACTTACTGCTGGAATATGATGCCATTCAGCTTGAAGAATGTAGGAGAAACATACCAAAGGGCCATGACGTTAATAGTCCATGATATGATTCAGAAAATTGTCAAAGATTATGTTGATGACATTCTAGCCAAATCCAAAAAGAGAAAAGATCACATAGCAACCTTAAGTGCCATCTTTGATAGGATAGAGGAGTACAAAGTTAGATTAAACCCAAAGAAGTGCATCTTCGGTGTATAATCAGGAAAATTACTAGGATACATAGTATCAATGAGGGGTATTGAGGTATATCCAAGAAAGGTAAAAGAAATCCTCAAGATGGAGGTACCAAAAACATTAAAGCAATTGAGAGGTCTCTAAGGCAGGCTTCAATCCATTCGAAGGTTCATAGCACAGCTGGCCGACAAACATAACCTATACTCTCACATACTTCACAAGGGAGTAGCGTAGAAATGAGATAACAAGTGTGAAGTGGCATTCAATAAAATAAAAGAATATCTACTAACACCATCGGTCCTAATGCCACCAATCCCAAGAAAACCATTAATTCTCTACCTGTCAGCAATAGTAGCAGCCCTTGGAGCTCTCCTAGCTTAGCATGACGAAAATGGAACAAAAAGGGCCATCTATTACATCAGCAGAACAATGGTTGGGCATGAGCTAAACTATTCGTCAAAAAACCATGTCTAGCAATAGTGTTTGCATCACATAAATTCAGACATTACATGTTGGCACATAAAATAAAACTCATTGCCAAAATTGACCCCCTCAAGTACTTACTATCAAAAGTAATGTTCACTGGAAGAATGGCCAAATAGGTGATGATACTATCAGAATATGACATTGAATATGTGGAGCGGAAAGCAATCAAAGGCCAAGTCATCACAGATTAGCTTGTAGAAGCACCAGTCTATTCAGAGAATCCTCTCATCTCAAAGTTTCTAGATGAATCTATTTTCAATCTCAACATTTCTAACCACTAGAAATTGTACTTTGATGGCTCATACACGCAGCATTGATCAAGAGCTGACATCTTCTTTATCACCCCACAAGAGGACCGCATACCAAGATCCTACAAACTGGCATTTCCCTGCAACAATAACATTGTAGAATATGAGGATTTAACCATAGGTCTCAAAATAGTAGTGCAGTGGAACATTATAGCTCTTAGAGTATATAGAGACTCCCAATTGATAATAAATCAAGTGAATGATGAATACCAGACCAAGGATGATAAGCTCACTCCATGGAAGAAATTGGTGGAGACTCTCAAAGAATCCTTCATTGAAATCACATTTGAGCAGATTCCTAGAGCCAACAATAGAGCAACAAATGCCATGGAAACAATTGGATCCTTCCTGGACATCCCTCACAACGTCCAAAATATGAATTACTAATAGAGTAGCTTCTCGTGCCTGCATTCGAGGTACCAGAATTAGAATTCGTGTGTGAAATTATTGGTCCTAGTGATCCTTGGCACCACGACATTTATACATACCTTCGAATAGGAGTCATAACCGTTGACTTACCCTCAAACCTAAAATGAACCTTTGTCAAAAAGCCATCCCGATTCATCATCCTAGGAGATACCCTATATCATAGAAGCATAGAAGGAACCCTACTACATTGCTTAAACACTGAGGAGGAATTGACTGCACTAACTGAAGTACATAACAGTATCTGTGGTTCACACTCGAGTGGAATGACTATAGCCAAGAAATTGCTGAGGATGGGGTATTATTGGCCCACAATGGAAAGAGAAGCACATGACTATGTCAGAAGGTGTCTACAATGTCAGCAGCATGGGGACCTCATCCATGCTCCAGCTCAAGAGCTTCATACCATCATCACACCATGGCCCTTTTCGCAGTGGGGACTCGATCTAATTGTAAAAATCACTCCCACTTCATCTAATGGCCACAAATTCATCATAACTGCCACATAGTACTTTACTAAGTGGGTGGAAGCCATACCCATGACGTATATAACTAGGAAGCAGATATCAAAGTTCATCCTAAACTATCTAATTTGCCGCTATGGTGTTCCACAAGCCATTATCTCAGATAATGGGACACCATTTAAGAATCAGGATGTTTGTGACTTTGTGAAATACTCAAAATCCCACATCGCTTCTCCACCCCATACTATCTCCAAGGCAATGGCCAAGCAGAAGCCACTAAAAAACCATTTTGAAAATCCTCAAGAAAACATTCAATGACGTAGGTCGTGACTGGCATCTACAACTCAATCCTGCCCTTTGGGCCTATCGAACCAGCATCCACACACCCACCGGCACCGCCCCCTTCTCCCTGGTCTACAGATTAGAAGCAATACTCCTCATTAAGATCGAGCTCCCATCACTCAGGATATCACTGCAAAACCTCATCATAGATGAAGAGTACCAAGTATCAAGACTAAATGAGCTAGAGCTACTAGATGAGTGGTGTATAGATGCTTTAAATCATCTACAAGTCTATCAAAATAGACTCAAGAGGAGCTATAATAAGAAAATCAGAAGCAGGACTTTCCAAGTCAGAGAACTGGTATTAAAGGAGAATCAGAAGAATGTCTCAAACCCAAGCAACAAAGGAAAATTTGAACCCAATTGGTTGGGACCATTCGTTATCACAGTAAGTTATAAGTCAGGGGCATATCAGTTATCAACACCTAAAGGGGAACCTCGGCAAGAGCCCATGAATAGCTCTCATCTCAAAAAGTTTTATGCCTAAATCTTTCAAGGTATCTAGAACCAAAAAATCCAAAAAATTAGAAAATGTCCTGAAAAAATGGTTACTTCGGTGAAAACCTGGTAAACAGGCATCTTGGTGACAACAAAAAAATAAAAAAATCCAAAAAAATTAGAAAAAGGATAAAAAATAGTAAAGAGAAAAATCGTCCTCTAGTGAAAACCACTTCGGTGGCACTTTGGACAAGTACCTTGGTGAAAACTTGGAAAATAGGCGCCTTGTGTAAATAAGCACTTTCCATCCACCAGGATCTTTATGGCTTGCTCTACATCATCCATCCATTACATTTCCATCATCCATCACATTCAGATCTCCATCCATTACTCATCCACCCGCATTCACACCATAGCTTGGTCCTGTGTTCATATCATGATCCCTCCTAGTACTACTCGACCCATCCTCAAGGTTAGTTTGTTCTTCCTTTATCAGAGTAATCTATTGCATTACACTGGGGGCATGTTCTTATCAGATTGGACTCGTGTATATTCTTGAAGTCCTCAAAATAGAAAATCTAAAAACATCAAAACACCAGAAAATTCAAAAACATCAAAACATATCAAAATCCCAAAACAAGTCAAAAAATTCAGTCAAAAAGTTAGAAAAAAGTCGTCTTGTCAAACTACTGGTCTTTGAGCCTTGAACGTAGGAAAGGTTGACACTTAGTTCAATTCTTTAGGTGTCCATCATAATAAACTGACATTTCATCATGTATATAGTCATCTGTAAATTGGTCAACTCGTCAGTCTAACTATGTGGTCTCTGCATGTATAACATAGGCAAGGCTAATCTGTTGATCAACCCTTGAGGCCCCTAGGATAGGTCTTTAGGTTAGTCTCTTGGTCAAAATATCAAAAAACCCACAAACATTGAAAAAATCAAAAATCAAAACATTTGCAAAATCTCAAAAAATACCAAAAACAGCCTCAAAACATTGCAAAAAATGTGAAAAACATCCAAATATTTGAAAAAATCCATCCATCTCATCTCACTTGCACCCACAATAAACACCACTCATAATAAACTTATTGTCATCCTCAACCTTTGGTGAAACAGTTAGAAACAAGTCTAGTAGGTTAAAAGTAAAACTCAAAAACGTCAAGTCTCGGGTTTAAGTTAGTACGTAAACAAGTTGGTCAATTCTTTGTGTCAATAGCCTATGATCCAATCAGTCCGATTTCAATCATCTGATAACATCATGTCCTAGGATGTATCCTTCCTACAATGAGAATTATTTATCAGAAATAACACTTTGGATAAATGAAATAACGTGTCGCCATCCACTAACATGTCCTAGGATGCATCGTTCCTACAATGGGCATTATCTTTTGGCAATAGTTTCGGTTCTTATACTTAGGAACACATTTCCTTTTGGTTAGCAGTATTGAAGAACATCAGCTTGTTTGTTTACTTTATCTTGGTCTTTTGACTTATCTCTTTGTGCTCATTCCAATAACCTCTTGATGATGTCCAAACAAAGGGATTTAGAGAGATAGGAATGGGGCAACACTCATTATCTTTTGTCTGTTGTGCTTGTTGGATGTTCTTGTAATATAACTTGGAAAATACTTGCTTTGTTAGATATGTATAGAGGGCGTTTTGGACAGCTTGTTGACTATTGCATTGATTGGTTATACCTTTCCGTGTTTTGGTCTGAGATGTTTGAAATTTCTAAAGTGCATCCTATCAAGGTTTCTATATGTCACGTGTGAACAAGAATACGCCTATCTATTTGTCGATTCAAAGTCCATCACACTAAGTACAACGCCATCCTAGTCCTTCACACCTTGATGCATCATGCTTATGCGTGTTATCAAACATAAGGTAAGTGAGCCTTTTAAAATCCCAATCCTTGATAAGCAAATCATCCATTTCTCATCATCATCTCTCATAAAGTTGTCTTGTTGGATACTCTTGTCATCATCTAATTTCTTCTTTTTCTGCACTAACATCACATCATGAATAGTTAATCATCATCATCAGTGATCCATCCTGCATCCACAAACCATCAGCATATTATCTCACATGCATGTTCATCATCATAATATAGATCTGTTAGTCTAAGCATCTCATAAATCATATATTTTCATAAAATCATACATTTGCATAATCATAGCATATCGCATCATCCATCTCATCCATCTGACATCACATCATCATTTAAGTTGTTTAGGATAATATAGATTGGTTATTCTAAGCATCTGAAAACCATCTCATTTGCATCATCATCCATAACCATCCATCTTGAACCTCTTTATCTTGAGATCGACCCTCAAATAGAATCTTTTCGATTGATCTCTCGAGGGGGCAATGTACTAGTGTACTTCTTTGCGCTGGGGCATCTGAAAAAAAATAGAATTTTTTAAAATTTTGATCACAACAAGTTTATTCTTTGAACCAACACAACAAGTGCATTGCTTCAAAGAGGGGAAAAATGTAGACATGTAAAATATGCATACATTTCAATCCACTAGTTTAATTAAATAATCTTCATTTAATCAAATCTAACATTTCATCCTTCAATTAAATAAATTCAATTCATCATTACCTCATTTAAATAAATCAATCAAATCCTAATATTTCATCTTCCATTTAAACATCTTCTAAGTTCATCTCCTTCAAATTAATCAACCTTTATCTTACATCCCCCTTTTTATTAAATAAACCAAATTTTATTTAATTAAATCCCAAATGCATTTTCCATCCCTTTTGATTTAAATAAATCAAATTGTTCAAAAACACCTAAACATCATCTAAGTTAATCTAATCCGGATTAAACTAATCTAACCACCCATCACATCCTCTAGCTTTTCCCACTTGCACCAATAAAGCATTTTAACTCATTTATAAAATCCTCATTTTTCCTCAACAAAGCATCTTTTGGGAATATTCTCCAAGTTTGAATTTGAAAAGCAAGTTGACTTGTCCCTTCCAACATGGCAATAACTTCTCTCTTACATGTCCCCCACTTAGCATTTAACTCTCAAATTCAAATTTGAATCTTCCCCTCTTTGGCACATTAACCAAAACTTGCACATTCCTCAACCACTCACAAGGTCACAAGTGGCTTCATCTCATTGGTCAAATCTTTATCCCACATTGCTCTATTTTGAGCACTCTTAGCATTTTACATTCTATAAATGGAAGCTTGATTCTTCAACAAATCATCTACAATCTTATGCAAAGTCACTCTCTTCAATTGAGAACTGATTTTGTCCATCTCACTCTATCTTCAAGGCATTGCATCATTTGAGTTTTGGAAAGGATTGGGAAAGGGTCACCTTGCACAAGTGACACCAATCAAATATGGAATAGGTATAGATCATGCTTGCTTCTTTCATGTTTCTTTTATTAGTAATGACATATTATTTCATAGGAGTACTTGTAAATATGCATGTCTTAAACTAACCCATAGCTAATATGTGTTTGAGGCTGAAGTCATTTACAGATTTACAGTGCTTCACTTATTAACACATATATAGTTTTCTATCAGTGTAATCCTTGAACCTTATCTAGGTGCAAGTGTTGGTTTAATAAGATTTGCACATAGTTGTTATCCTGTTACTTTAAATTGCCAATTTTTTACTTAATGTGTTCATATGAGATTTATGTATCTAGGTTTTGGTACTTCATCATGCATCTATCATTCATACATGGTATCTTTATTTTGTACAATACATCATTATAGAGTTTTATAGATTTATGTGTTTAGGTTTTGTTACTTCATCAAATAGTTATCATTCATGTCTACTATCTCAATTTTTACTATTCATTATTTCAAAGTTATAAAGTAAGTAATTAAAATTTTATATGAGATCTAGGTAAAATTTTGATATAATTTATAGCTCATGCATTTTAGATAGGAATATGAGATTTCAATGCCCTCTATACCAATGTAGTCTCAATTATAGTTGATGCCTAAATGTATGTTATGTAGATTTATATAGTAATTATCACATTTAATTTATTGTGTTAATATTTCCTTGATACACATAATCAAAATTTGAGATATTCTTTTTATTTTTTAACCTATCAATATTTAGTTCAAACAGTTGGATGTAATCTTGCAATTCATGAACTAAACATGTGTAAGTTGAAAAATACAATTTTTGTTTCAACATGCACATATATAGTTCATGGTTTAGAAGATGTCTTCCACATTTTTAGCCTTCTTATTTGAAGGATAACATGACTCTACATTTTAGCTATGCAATCATTGAAAAGAATACACAACTCCCATGTCCTTTAGGTGCAAGTTCTAGTTTTATAAGATTTGTTTGATAATGGGTTATCCTATTACTTTAAATTGCCATTTTTTTCAATTTAATGTGTTCATATGAGATTTATGTATCTAGGTTTTGATACTTCAACATACATCTATCATTCATCTTTGGTATTTTATTTTGTACAATACATCATTATAGAGTTTGATAGATTTATGTGTTTAGGTTTTGTTACATCATCATATAGTTATTAGTTCAAACAATTGGATGTCATCTTACATATCATGAACTAAACATGTGTAAGTTGAAAACTATAATTTTTATTTCAACATGCACATATATAGTTCATGCTTTAGAAGATGTCTTCCAAATTCGTAGCCTTATTATTTGAATGATAACACAAATCTACATTTTAGCTATACAATCATTTATAATTATACAAAGTAAAATAAATTTTATTGTAGCTACAATGTTGTGGGTATGAATCTTTTTATCATGTTGAGAGAGTGATTATTTGTTGATAAAAAAGAAAAGTTATTTAGAGAAATTATTTAATAATTTTGATGTTATTCATAATAAAATAGTATGATTCATGTAATAAATTTTTGAATGTTAAATGGTATTGCAACTTAGTTTGTAAGACTTGCATGATAATGATTGATCTTGTAGTATTTAATTGTCAATATTTTGTACTTTTTAAAGTTTGAAGTTGTGATTTCTTTGAATCAAAAAAATTGATGCTTGAAGGTTAGTGTGACCACTTATATGTATTTTTATATTCAAAACAAGGATAATTGTTTTATCTTTTAGGATGTAGTTTCAATCAGTGTGATGTAAATATTAGTGTAGCTTATTTGGAAATTATGCTACACATTTGTTAAAAAACATTTATATTTTTTTATTTTTAGATTGTAGTTTAAAAATTTCTTCATTTATGTATGTTGCTTATGCATGTTGAGGAATAATATGTTTAAATTTACACATAGACTAATTGGTGTGAAGACCAACAGTTGTAGAAAAAAGGCATGGCTATTAATCCTATATTTTTTTTGGTTATTGTGAGCCACAAATAAATAATTGAGGAATGTGATGAAGGTTTTATTTAGTGGTTGCACATTTGAGGTGCATACAATTCATTGAGGCTAACATGAAGAAGGTTTTCAGTTGTGGATTATATATATACAAGGTTAATTGTTGGAGAAGTTTGTGATGAATGGTTTGGTGCAAAAAGATGTGAATTTGATCATGTATGGTGATCTATGTGTGAGATTAAATGCATAAGGATACTAGATGTAGTAAGTAGAAGGTGTCTACATTTTTTAGTGTACTTGAAGTTGTTGGAGGCAATGAGTTGAGGGTTGTGGATGGTGTAGGTTTGCAATGGTGGATCTTCCTATTTCTCTAAGGTAGTGGAGCTCCTTGTAACAATTTTCTTCTATTCTTCTTTCTTCCAAACAGTGAGTCCTTTAGGAAGTGATCCCTTAGTAGTGAGCCTTTCTTCTCTTTTAGGTAGTGAGCCTATTCTATTTAGTGTTGCTATTTATATATATGTTAATCCTCACCATGGTTTTTTACTGATTAGGGTTTTCCATACAAATCTGGTGTTCTCTTGTGTTTTATGTTGTTGTTTTGATGTTTCATATGTTTACTTTTCCTTGATGCTTAATGTGGACTTGGAAGTTAATAATGGTTTAAGGATTAATGAGTGTTTGATGATTTTAGTGTACAACTGATTCATTCCCCTCTAAGTTGTTGTGCGTGTCTAACAATATGTGTTAAAATTCAAAGAAGAGTGTGTGAATATAAATGAGCATGTGTGTTGAAGGCAGTGAGCCATAGGCAACAACACTTTTTGAAGTAGATGTATGTGTGAGTTTACCAAAGGCAATTAGCTAGAGGTAAAAAAGTGTTGATATATTCCAGTTCTATGTTGATGTTGTAAACCTCTATTGTAAGTGTTATATTGAGTAGGGAGTTGAAAAATTCCTTTGGTTAAAGACCATAAAACCTATTGTAAAATATTTTTTAATTTTGAGGCTAGATTTGGACATTATATCTAAGCACCTTGCCCACCGTGATTTATCCCTTGTAAGGTTTTTCATGTAAATCTGGTGTTATGGTTGCATGCTTATGTGTTCTTCTATTTGTCATGATTTATTTGGTTAATTTCTGATGAATGGAAAAAAATTGATTTAATATTGATTCACCCCCCTCTCAATACATCTATGTGTTCAACACATTTCCCTTATGTTCCTACTTGAAGATAGGTCATACATAACATGCATTTAAAAGAATATCCAAGGCATGATGTATTTTTAGACAGCAATTTACATTCACCCTAAAAGATAGAGATTATAATTGAAATAATAGAAAATGGGTGATTTTCTTTCATATGGTTTAGAACATAGAGAAAAACCCACTTTCCAATTATCTCATTGAAGGGAAACCCTAGAGATCTCAATCTAAAGTATGCAAAGGACAAAGAGATCTTGCAATAGGATTTTCCTAGGGTCATATTGTAAACTAATGAGGGGTTCACAACCAAGCCAGGGCTTGGAAAGACAAATGAAATTCAAGTTGTAATGCTTAAACCTAATGCAATGCAATCTTTCACTAAATGACCTAGAAAAGCAATGTGCAAAATAGAATAGAAAGCTACAAGATGAAATATGTGCACCTAGAAATATAAAGATGACTAGATGAAGCTTTGAAATGCTAGAAACACTAATTTTAAAGCCTACTAGACTCATATGATAGACTGGGAAATTTAGTCCCAAATATAGGCTTTTGTGCAAAAATTGGAATTTGGCAAATGGGTGTCTGAAACTACAAAAACTTGAAAAATGACCTAAACTAGGACTCATATGCTAGAACTAGCATATTATTCTAGTTAGGGATTTTTGAAGCTTAAAAGTATCCATCTGGTCTTCAAGGTCTACTCTATCATTTCCAATTTATTTTTGAATCTAAAACCCTAATTTGCAACCTGTAGAATTCTTCCAAGTATCTCCAATGCAAGGTGACAACTTTGATAACTTTGAAAAGTTTGAGAACTTTCTCCAAACTTTCTCAAGTCAATGTGTCTCCAACCTAAACCTACAAATCACACACTAACGAGGGAAAAATGTTATTTTTTAGTAGATAGGGGTTTTCCTTTGTCAAACCTCGTTTTGGTAATCAAACCTTGGAATGAAATGAAATAGGAATAGGGAATGATGAATGAATAAAATAAGATGTTGTAACTCACCAAACCCTAGCAATAAGAGGATACAAACATGTATGAGATGGATCCATTAAAAATTATTAGCTCAAAAACAAACATGATACATGAAGAATTTTCCATGATGCTTGATACTTGAATGATGCTCTAAAACACTTGATAATCAACCCTTGAATGCTCTTGTAAACACTTGAATTCTCTTGTGAACAAAAATTTTCTATATGCATGAATAGTTGAATGCTTGGGTGTGAAAATGAGTGAAAGAAACTAGTATTTATACTTAATTTGAAAAAATTATTGAAATTACAACATTACAAGTTGGCATCAGATTTAGGAAGATAAAATATTGTCATGAATTTGAATTAATTTTAATTTTGGGCCACATGGGTCTCATACGCCGAAGGTGGCATATGAGTCCCATTAGGCATAATTTACGGGACCAATTTCAAAAACTCTTAGAAAGGTGTAAACTTAGGATCAAGACCCAAATCCCTAGGTGGAACTCATATGCCCAAAGTGGCGTATGAGTCATAGACCACCAAATATAGGCCACAACCTATAAACACTTGAATTATGATTGGATGTTGATTTATGTTAGGATTATGCTAAAAAAATGCATTAAATGAGGCTTGTGGATGCAAAATAAGGCCAATTAAAGCATAAAGAAGCCCAATTATTTATGAAAACCCTAGGAAAGTGTGAAAGTGTGTTACAACACTTTACAACACTCTAGATAAGGCATGATTAAGTTTTCTTAGTTCAAAAGATCCCAAGACCTAATGCGAATGTGTCAAACACATTACAACACTAAATCAAGGCAACATGAACCTTAGTTTAGTGAGGAGGGCCCAAATGAGCAAGGAAAAGTAAAAGAATACTTTTTTTGTTGCCACATTTAGCCCCCACTTTAGTTCAAGAGGATGAACTTGCTTCAAAATCACACTAAAGTAGAAAAAATTGCATCAAGAGGGGCCCAAGTGCACTAATGTCAGCAAGATAGGATGACAATGATCAAGAGGGGTGATCAATCCCCCAAGATCAAGATCCTATGACAAACCAACATAGGTACAAAAGGACACACATGAAAATGATATAAAGAGAAATAACATGGCACAAGCATACAATGCCAAAGACAAAATAGAAAAGAAGAATAAAGGAAAAATAGGGGTCGATCAAGCTTCAACTATTTGTCCATCACAATGTGGATCAGATCCAGGCTATTTGTCCAAAAATGAATGCTCACTTTGAGGCAACTGAACTTCAAGTTGTTTTTTGGGTGAGTAATCCAAGAAGGTGAGACACATACACACATGGCCAATATGAACTCACACACACACATGAGTCGCTAAGCGAAAGTCATGCCCTCATTCAACTTCCTGTCAAACCATACCAAAGCTATACCTCCTGATAACTTTGATAAGATGTCACACAATAATGAACTTCAAGCTTCATGAGGCAAACAAAGCTTCATATGCTTAGAACTCATGAACAAATAAGATGGCTCCATAGGAATGCAAGATGTGTTATGCAAGGTGGTCATATAACTAAAATTGCAAATGTAACAATAATGAACATTCAAAGAATTCTTGCTTAATTCATACAAGGTCTTAACTTTAAAGGGAACATTATACCTAATTTCTCCAAGAGTGGACCAATCAAAGAATAGAACATTCACAACTTAGGGCTGATGCAGTATGTCACGTCAAGCCACTAAGAGGAATATAGTATCCTATGAGAGATCATGCTTTTGAAGGACATGACACCTAATGTCATCCACAAAGTGAAAGACACATCGCATGAAGCAAAAAGACTACACCATGAACATGAAAAAGAAAAATAATGTCATGGTATGCCCCCACTTTAAAGTGGTTGCTACACCATTATTGTGAGCAATTGCTTTAAAGTAGCCAAATGATAAATGCTAACAATAAAGAAGACATGAGAGCTATCTTGAAAATCCCTATTTCAAGTCATATGTTTCCAAGTAAAGCTATGTCATGCAAAAAGAAAGAGGGGTTGACCCCAAAATGAAACTCCAAACACATGAGGGATGTAGGGATTTTGGGTCAGTATGTTTGTGCTACAATGTTTTTAGAGAGAAAAGAATTGTCATCATTCCCCAAATACTCATGGAATTGGAAGAATGACACAAAGAGAGAAATTTAAACAAGAGAAAAATCCTTTTGGGTCAATATGGAAAAGACATGGATGTCTCAATGCCTTGCGTCATCCCCAAAAGGAAAACATAAGACTAATGAGAAAGATAAAGGAGAAGAATTTTGGGTCAACATGGAAGAGACGTGGATGTCTTGATGCCTTGCATCATCCCCAAAAGGAAAACACAAGACCAATGAAAAAGATAGATGAAAAGCTAAAAGATTTATGACATAAAGAAGAATGAAGATACAAATAGAGGAATGTCACAAAGAGAGAAACACATCAAACGTAATAGTACAAGGGATAACATTATGCACATGCAATCACACAAGAAAAAAAAAATGCAAAATACTAGTAAGGAACATGTGATTCAACCTAAAGTAGGTCGTTTGCATCCCAATCATGTTCATTATATGCCAAAGGTGGGAAACTAGCCAGAGGGACACTAGGAAGTGCCGAACTAGGGTCATTACCAAGTTCAACACTCTTCTTCAGATAATTATCATTTAACCTCATAGAAGAGGAAAACAATGTATTTAATTCATTATGCACCTCCTCATAAAATTTAGTAATCTCCTCATCATCATCTAAATTAATCATAAGAGGAGGTCTAATGATAATGTCCAAAGAAGGGTTTAACTAAATAAATGTTGTGGTTGCATTATAAAATCTTTTTTTTTCGGGGAGAGGGTAGATTCATTATGCATTACTTCAGTCAAGTTTGGATCTTTATTTTCTTTCTTTATTTCTTCATTTAACCTATGAGAAAAGACATGAAGTCTACACCTACACTCTCTAGAACCTCTATTTTTTTAGTTATATTTTCAAGTTGCGTTTGTGTATTAGCGGGTTGAGAAACCATAGGTTTCTTTTCTTCCCCAAGGGAAGGAACAAAAGGAACCATAGGGGGTTGTTCAACCACTTTCTCTTTGACTTTATAAACTTGTTTTATTCTAGGAGGCATGACATGATTTATTCCATTGTCTCTTGGTCTTTTGTAGGAAGTAGGTGAAGGTTTTATTTGAGGTTGGTCTTGGTTATTTAGAATTTATTTAGGTTCAATCATGGTTTCATCAAGGATGGGAGGCTTGGTGGTTGGTGGAGGCATGCTTCAAAGGGATAATTTTTCTCTTTTCTTTGCCTTGAACTTTTGATAGGATTTGAAAAAGAAGTCTTCTCATGGTTTGATAGGTTCTATAGGCTCGGGACAAAAGAAATCTAAGGAAAAGTTTCCATGGGAAGACAAATAATTAAAGCCACTATGATAAACAATGAAAATTTCATTATCAAAGGGAAAATTTAAGCATTTATGTACAACTGAAGGGACTACATTCATGGAGCAAAGCCATGGATAGCCTAGCTTCACATGAAATTGGTCTGTGTAAGAGGGCATAAGATTATGAAAAGTGTTATAATATTATGACATGAGACAACAATGAAGAGTTATCACTCCACCTAAAGTGGAAAAGGATAATGTGATAATCACCACAAAAGGTGGATCACCCACAAAAGTTGGAGTGATAATCACATGATGTGTCCACAAAAGGTGGAAGTGATGAGGTAATGACATGTCAAGTCCACCAAAAGTGGAAAATCTCCAACAACCTCCTATGTGGTCCCTAAGTAAACTTAACTAAGGTGTAATCATGACCTAGGACAAGGTACAAGACATTTAATTACAGCAACAGTTTGATTATGTGATGATGAAGAATGAGACATCTAATGTTTTTGGTCCTATTTGTAAAGGAAGGGTGACCGATCCTATCATAGGGAAAGAAAAAATGTTATGCGTCTTGATCCATGCTTTCGATTTATCATATATGTATTTATCTAGAGTTCATGCAAAGTAAAAATTTCTTTGTGATCACATTCTCTCCACAAACAAGATTTATTAATATCCCATTAGTGGGCTTATCATAGATATGACTGACTATGTAAAGAGGACCATTAGGTGCATGTTTAAGTATATTTTTTTAGAGGATAAAATAATCTCAAGAGGATTTTTAGTTTGGCCCTTATGAGGAATGACATCTATCTCTCCTAACATATCATCCATAGGATCATTATCTATAGGATCATGTTGAACAACATCATTGTTATCATCATCTATATCAACATTCATCACATCATTCTTTGTAGTTTCGATGGCTTTAACAAATGAAATGTTATGATTAGGCATAGGGTTGGTAAAAATTTACATGTTTTGGTTAGGAGGTGCAAGGAAATTATTTCCTTGATCATTAACACCTCTAATGGAAAGACGACCGGAATCAATGAGGTCTTGCAAAATATGTTTAAGATACTTGCAATGTTTCATATCGTGTCCATTATTTTAGTGATAATGACAATAAGAATTTGGTCTATAGTTTGCGGATAATGGTTTATTAGGATTGGGAGTTTTCATAGGAGTCAAGGTAATCATCTTCTGTGACCCCCATAGCTAAAGGGTATCATGGATTTAAAAGTAGCTACTTGGATATTAACATTCTGAGTTGTTTTGAGGGGGATTGAATTGAAGGAATACTTTATTCTATTTTCTAAAAGGTTGAGAATTGTTTTTATTTGTGAACTCAAACTTCTCAATTTGGCTAGAAGTGGACTTTGTATCTCAAATACTAACCAAATTTTGATAATCACAGAGGGTGGTACACAAGTGCATGAAGGAGGGGAATTTCATGATGGTAAGCATATCTTGTATCTTGCTTTAAAAATTCACTATGAACATCTTTTGAAGGTGAGGATCACGAACCTTGACATCAATTTGGGAATAACACGATTGATAGCATGAAATAAAGTCAATAATCTTTTCTTCTTCTTTTTTCCTACATCTCATTAGATCAACCAAGGTCATTTTAGGAGTCATGCATTTGGAAATGGTTTATAAATGCCTCAACAAGTTCATTGAATGAATAAATTGAGTTGTTTGGTAATGAAGAAAACTATTCTAAGGTAGTATCTTTCAAGGACCTATGGAAAAGCTTAGCCAAGATTTTATCATCAAGGACAAAATCACTACACAAGGAAGTATAGAGGGAAACATGGCTATAAGGATCTCCCTTCCTCCTATATTTCTTGAATCTAGGCACCTCCACACCTTGTGGCATCAGTGTTCATAATATCTCCAAGGATAATGGAATGCTTTTGACATAGTATGTAAGTGGTCCATTTTGATTTTGGTTGATGGTGGAGACTTTCTTTTGAAGGGATGAAATGGTTTGCAAAATTTGGTTTATGAGAGGGTCATTGCTTGTATTATGAGATGGAGGTGAAAAAGGTGAAGGGGTGTATGTGTTCGAGGGACAAGTGAATGAAATTTTATTATAAGTGATAAGGTGGTAGGAGATATGATGTGTGATGCCACAAAGGTTCTAGGGATGCTAGTAGAAATACCCAAGGAAGGAATCACATTAGTAGTTGGTTGCATTGTTGTTGTAACTTGAGGCTTGGTATAGGTAGGAATAGAGGGAATTGTTGTGGGGGGAGGAATTTGAATTGCTCCTTCACTTGTGACATTGTTCGTAGGTCAAGGAAAAATAGTGGTTGAGGTGAGGTGTTTTCCAAAAATCTAATCTATGTTATGCACAAGGTCAAGTCCATCTTCACTTTCAAGCATGCGGTGAATGTTATCTATAGTAGGGATGGAAATGGTTAAAATGTTGTCATTTTGCACTTGATGTTGTAGGTTTGCTAAATATTCATGAATTTGAATTATGTTTTCTTGCGGAACACTATCAATCCCTGTTTTAGCATGCATCACACTACTTGAAGGAAAAGAGTTGTTAAGGGTATGGTGCATACCTAGTGTACTAGTGTCAATACTAGAAGTGAAACAACTAGAAAACCCAAGATCCATGATGATTGTGCTATCATGAGATGGTATGAGTCTCGAACTTCGTCTCACTATAGTATTAGCAATAGGATACCAAATACTCATGCAAGGGATACTAAATGCAAGATGAATGCAAATGCAATATAAGCTAAGTACAATGAAATAAATATAATTTTTTTTTGTAAATTGAAGCAAAAAGTTATCCACAACAAACAGGAGCATAGAAATAGAGTTTTAAATTATGGATAATGTAGTTTAAAATTAGCACTAGGACTAAATTTCCTAGAGGGGCGTATGGGTCCTAGTGAGGATTTATTTTCAAAAATTTCAAAAAATTTCAAGTGATTTTTTAATGATTTTTATGTTGTATGATCTCTAACTTAAATGAAAAAATATATTTTATATGAGTTTCAATGATTTGAGATGCAAAAATTTAACCTATATGCACTTTCACTAATGCAAGAATTGAAAATCCTAGAATGTCAATTAACTAATGCAAACCTTAATGCAATGTTAATGCAAGGAAGACCTAGGATGATAATGTTCTCCAAATAAAAACTATGATGTTCTAAATGTAGGTTCACCAAAATGAAACAACTAAAAATGGGTGATTTTCTTTCATATGGTTTAGAACATAGAGAAAAACCCACTTTCCAATTATCTCATTGAAGGGAAACCCTAGAGATCTTAATCCAAAGTATGCAAAGGAGAAAGAGATCTTGCAATAGGGTTGTCCTAAGGTCTGATTATAAAATAATGAGTGGTTCACCACCATGCTAGGGCTTGGAAAGACAAATGAAATGCAAGTTGTAATGCTTAAACCTAATGCAATGCAATTTTTCACTAAATGACCTAGAAAACCATGTAAAATAGAACAAAAAGTTGTAAGATGAAATATGTGCACTTGGAAATCTAAAGATGATTGGGTGAAGATTTGAAATGTTGGAAAAACTGATTTTAAATCCTGTTGGGATTCATACACTAGACTGGGAAATTTAGTCCCAGATCTAGGTTTCTGTGTAGAAACTAGAATCTAGAAAATGTTAGTTTTATGATAAGATTTAATGCACAAAAAATTAATTCAAAATTCAAAACAATAACACAATAGATACTCTGGGAAAACCCTCCACTTGAGGGAGAAAAACCCAACAACAATATATCACTTATATATTGAATCAAAAAGAGAAACTCCTTTACAATAGAGGTTGATAATGAGGCCAAGAATATGCACCACAAATTGATGCAATCTTAGATATAATCAGATGTAACTCACTGAATATGAATCTCAACCTTCAACAATGTCAAACTGCTCTTGTATATGAACTTGATCTGCCTTGTAGAAGAACTCATACTTGAGATGAATAAGAATGGAATCAATCAATGATGAAACAATGAGATATCACCAAGTATATATACAATGTGATGGAGAAAGGCGTGACCTTTCAAAAAACAAGTCAGCAACCAAAGAATGTCTCTTGAAAAATTGTGTCCCAAAGAAGCATGAGGTTGGCCTCATTAAAAATACAACTCATTAATTGTGCCTCTTCATAATTAAATATAATTAATATCGATCATGCCTCTTCATCAAAATGATGGCTCTATAAATTAAATAGTTTTTTCTATTATTTAATTGATCAAATCAGCTGGAAGTAATTGACCGGCGTTGTATGAACATCAACACTCCCTCTCAGCTAGGGAGAATACTTATAGTTAAACAAGACATATCACCTCATCATGATGTCTACCACAATGGCTATATCCATATGTGGGGTATGTGTAGGATTATCATGGAAAAAATAGGCCCTTAAGTGGCAATGAAAATTCAAAAAAATCAGAGTTAGGCAACTTGACATAAAAATTTGAATAAGTTATCTATATTATCTCAAAAATATGTAAGAATAGAATCTGTGGAAAATTGAATGTAGTTTCTAAACTACTAAGTTTATTTTATTTTTTTAAAAGTCTATTTGGTGAAAACTTGAAATTTCAATGCAGCAGTACTTAAATTTCAGAGGAAACATAAGAAGTAGGTGTTTTTCTGACCACCCTAACCACAATAAAATGATAATATTTTTTTATAAGATTTATGATATAAGTAGAGGACTCATGTTCGGATGTGACGCATATTTTTTTGTAATTTTTTTCCAAGTAAATAATTAATTATGAATTTTTTATTACAACTTTTAAAAAATATAAAAACTCGTATGTCTGACCACCTTAACTTGGTCAAAACTTCATAAAATTATTATTATTATTTTTTAATCCTATAGTATGTGAAACATAGAATGTGACACATATTTTGGATTCAAAAAATATGATACCCTTTGAAAGTTATAGATGTTTTTCAATCAGCCTATCAATCAACACTTTAGTCATAATTCTAATAGAAAATGAATACTAATTATTTATTAAATTCAAAGTAAAGAATAATTTATTTTTGTGGAAAGATGAGAGTCTCCTCTACAAACCCTTTTTGTTTCATTAATTTTGGCTAAAACTAAAGTTGTCAGCCACATGGATGAAGTCTAGAAAAACAAGGTGAGTTGTCAAACACGTTTTTTGCGTTGACTTCTTAGGATTGGCATGTCCAAGCCAAATACCAAAGCAAACCTAAGGCTAATCCCAAGGCAATAAATTCTTTGTCAAAAATATCAGATATCCATTTCAAATCGGCTATCCGTTTTGAATCGGATATCCGATTTGAATTGGATATCCGATTTGGCTTATATATGATTTTAAAAAATGTTTTACACTTTATAATATATGATTTAGAAAATGCAATAAATATTTTATAGTTTATTTTAATATATCTAGTTTAAAATATACAATATACTTTATAATTTAATATATAATATATTATATTATTATGTATAATATTTAAATATTATTTCTATATTTTAGTTAATGTATATATATATATTACTAATATATAAAATATTATATAACTAATTAATATTAATAACATATAAAAATATTTAAATATTAT
>VDFB02353493.1:314098203-314140792 GCA_007258455.2 Sequoia sempervirens | reverse complement strand
TCTTTGACTTTTCCTTTGTTTGCACATCTTCAGAGTTAGCTCTAAATTCCTTGAAAATATCATCTTTCGTTTTAGTGGATTCCAAATTTTATAACCTTTAACACTTTCACCATAACCTACAAAGATGCATTTTTGAGATTTGGGATCCAATTTAGACTACTTCTCTTGAGGCACATGAACAAAAGCCTCACAACCAAAGACCCTTAAATGTGAAACTAGAGGATTTTTACCTAACCACATTTCATAAGGAGTTTTATCAACAAGAGCTTTACAAGGAGATCTATTAATTAAATAACAAGCAGTACCAACAACTTATGCCCAAAATAATTTATCTAACTTAGCACTACTTAACATGCTCCTAGCTCTTTCCATTAATGTACGGTTTATTCTTTTTGCTACCCCATTTTGTTGGGGTGTGTAAGGTGTAGTCTTTTTCCTAACAATTCCTGCATGTTTGCAAAACTCATCAAATTCCTTATAACAATATTCACCCCCATTGTCAGATCTCAATACTTTTATCTTATAATCTATTTTCTTTTCAACCAATGCCTTAAATTCCTTAAATTTGCTGAAAACTTCAGATTTTGTATGCATAAAATAAATCCAAGTATATCTTGAGTAATCATCAATGAAGGAAACATAATAACGAGATCTACCCAAAGAATCTGTATCCACTAGACCACACACATCCAGGTGAATTAGTTCTAACAATCCATTAGCTTTATTAGTTCCTTTAGGAAATGATGACCTATTTTGTTTACCAAACACACAATCCTCACATAAATCATTTTTACCAATAGAATAATCAGAAATATTGTCTACTAGTTTCTTATCAAGTATGGTCCTAAGACCTTTTTCACCAATGTGGCCCAATCTATGGTGCCACAACATACATGCATTTTTAGTGCTAGTTACAAAAGAGGAGTTACAAAAAGTAGAGGCATGTAGTGTAAATAAATTCCCTGTCTGAGATCCTTTAGAAACCACCAAACTTCCCCTTACCATCTTGCAACCAGACTTGTCAAATGTCACATGCATCCCAGAATCATTCAACTTGGAAACCAAAATTAAACTTTTTGTAAGTCCTGTAATATGTAAAACATCATCAAGGATTTTAACCCTCCCATCACTGAAACACAACTTTACCTTTCCTTTACCGATAACCTTTTGTGAGCTATTGTCATCTATGAAGACCTCTCCTCCATCATATTCTTTGTATGTAGAAAACCACTCCTTATGAGGAGTCATATGGAAGGAAGCATCTGAATCAATAAGCCAAGCATCATTACAAACTGTGTTAGCTGAAATAATCAAAGCATCAGAATCACTGTTATCAGAGGACTTTTCCATGGAGGAATCTGCATTATTTTTCTTGTTTCTACATTCCTTCTTCACATGTCCCCATTTACCACAGTTCCAACACTTCACTCTGCTCTTTCCAGGGATCTTAGATCGTCCTTTAGACTTATCCTTCTTCTTATCCCCTTTAGGTTCTTTCTCCTTGGGCCTACCTTGCACATGCAGGGCATCTTGGGAGCCACTACACATGGTATTTCTCCTCATCTCCTCTGAAAGAAGTATGGGAATAATAGTATCCATCTTAGGTTCTACACCACCACTTGTTATAACAATAATTAAATTTTCCCAAGATTCTGGCAAAGAGCAAATCAATAAAATGCATTTATCCTCATCTTATATTTTAACATCAATAGGTGCAAGCTAACTTATAATCAAATTAAAAGCATTCAAATGTTCAGCAATAGATTCACCATCCTTCATCTTTAATGAATATAAACATCTTTTGAGATACAACTTGTTAGACAAACTCTTAGTTTGGTAGATTTCACCTATCTTCCTCCAAAGCTTGTATGTCGTGTCTTCTGAAGAGACATTCAAGAGGACAAAATCTGTGAGACACAACCGAATGGTCCCTCGAGCCTTCTTGTCTAACTTATTCCAATCTTCATCCGACAAGGTTGAAGTAGATGGCTTCTTATCAACTGAAACTGGTAACCACTGATCTCTCTCCTCAAGAAGATCCTCCACTTTCAACTTCCACATATCATAACCAGTTCCATTGAACTTCTCAATATCTAGATGAGAGGTCGAGGCCATGGTATGCAATCTTTCACAAATCTGCAAAACCCACAACACAAAAGCTCCCACTATAGCAAAAAACCTTCAACACTTTAAAAGGAGAGCGTCCCTTCCTTAATAGAACCATTAGCACTGATACCAAATGTTGATAATAATGGTGAAGAAAGCTTGCAATATGAACTTAAATGAGTGAATGCAATTCTGAAATATGTAGATTAATCTTTAGCCTTAATGTGAAGAAATAATGAGAGAGAGATAAAAAAAAATAACACATGCAACAACAGATTACGTGGAGAAACCCCGAAGGGAAAAAACTCCACCACAAAAAGAGAGGCAAGTATATTACTGATAATATCAAATATTACATGCAGCAATAGACTTATCTTATCATTCCTTGTAAATCCAGCAACACCCTGTTACCCTGTAAAATTGAATTGAATAACTCTAGCTCAAGGCCCCAATTTATAGAGATTTGTGAGGATGAAAACCACCATGGTTTCACCAAACAATATGCAGCAATACCACCTAGAAAAACCCACGCCTTCCTCCTTGAAATGGTCAAAAAATACCAAAAATAGCCTCTTACATATGCTCTTACAGCTGTCATAAGGAATCTTTCATACATGGGCACCTAGGGTCCAAAAATAGCATATTTTGTCATAGGAATCTGTCATACTGTCATAGCATCTTATGACAACTATCATGCATGTCATTGATTCTCTTACAACACCCTATTTTGACCCAATAACCTTATTTTAGAAGATTCCAAGGTGGGATGTCTAACTATTTTGTCCTTTTCCAAAAGGACAAATGGTAATGGTAACATTGCATTTACATTGTCTCTTTCACAAGTGTTGGTCAAACAGTTTCACCTCTTATGGGTAAATGTACAAAAAACTTTAGGAGAATAATAAATTAAAGGATTTACAAGGTTGATGACACCTAAATCCTAACAAATTATTGGGCATTTTGTCCCTTCTTTTGTTCATATATGAGACTATTTATGGTTTGTAGTCAGATATTAGAGGATGTTATGAGAGTGAAGCTCTAGTATTACTTGGACTGAGGATCTAATTACTAAAATTTAGTTAGGATAAAATAGAAGAAATATAGTAAAAAAAAGTTTTTTTTTTCATGATTGCAATATAATAGCATGTAATGCATGTATATATATTGTCATTACTCGTTATAATTAAAATATAACGTAAGGAAATGTAATCAATAATATCTATTTTAAGGTTATATATATATCGGTATTGGTATAGTGTGATGGTTTAAATGTAGTGTTGGTGTTCTTATTGTTGATCATGAAATCTTGCGCCTCTTCGACACTCTTATGGGAAATTCACTGAGTGGGGTACAAATTGTGTCTCACTGAATACCTTTGGGTTTTTTATAGAAAGTCGACTCTTCTTTTGGGGTTTTGAAATAATGGAGAAAAAGAAATGTAAATATAAAACATGAAAGGTGATACACCAAAGCTTTTACAACATTTCAAACTCAAATTATTCCTATGATTGATATAAAGGACATAGAATGCCACAACCCCTCATTGTTGGAAAGAGAATGAACATCAAAGGCTAACTTCAAGCACAATGCATACTTTCAAATCTTTCTGTAGGCAGTGTTCATTGAGGTTTGATCAAACAAAAAAAGTCCTTAGAGTAAAAGAATAATATTTCAGAAATTATGGGAACTCTGTCTCCTAATACAACATAGCACAAGAAAATAACAACTTCAAAGATAACGGAAAAGTCCAATGACATAGTCCAATTTTTCCCAAAAATGCTACTTCACGGTACAAGCATAAAGCATAGAAATCTATTATTTAAAATATCAGAATATAGCTTGCAAGACATAGTGTTTCATTCAAAATGACAATATGAAGAAAGAAGACTTGAAAAAGGCCATACATGCACAGTCTCAAAAATTCCCCTTAATAGTTATGCTTTAATTAAAACCGAACTTTGAAACAGAGGTCAGATATCAATTCGATAATAGTTTAAACCTTAATAGATAATATTTTCTAGAATAAAGTAGTTATATAACTTGCTTCTGAAATATAGCTCATAAACTTTAAGAAAATTAAAAAGGAAAATAATTCCTCTTTTCGAAGAAAACAGTTTCCTCCTGGAAAAATCCTTTTTTGAAAAATCATCTCTCTTTTTTTTGGTAACATCGCCTTCCTTTTATAGCCATTGAAGAAAGAAAAATCTGCCTCAAACTAGAAGTAATGACTGTCAGGTGTTGATGGTTGATAGCACACAATCTGAGATACCAAACTCTTGGTTAGGCCGCAAAAGATCCCTGCATAATTAACTCCTCAACTATTGCATTAATGTTCCCTAGATATTTTAGCAAAGATAAGACCCAAATACGATAAGATCCTAGGAGCAATTGCTTGGCAACAAACACAATTGATTGATCTCATTACTGTGAGGTGTCGTCTCAAAACTTTCATCCCAAAAATAGAGAGAAGAAAAGAAAAACCATCCAGCTTAGACAAACTCCCCAACTAGATATCTTCATAGGCAGTGCGGATAAGGAGATGACGTGTCAGCAGGGCGGAAACTCCTAAGCCTATAAATATAGCTCCTGGGGAAATTTTTGACAAGAAAACACGTGTCCTGAAACTCCTCCTTAAAGGAAAACAAAAGGGAAAAGTTGTGCAGCCACCACGTGGTGCGTTGCACACCTTTTCGATATTTCATTTGAGTGTGGGTGCACCCGACATTGAAGACGTTTATGCAAATCTAAAAATAAAATGACTAAGGTAAAAAGAAAACCTTTACATTTATCATCAAGGTTCAAATCACATTGGGGTATAATTGTTGAGTATTTATGTTGGGGATGAGGTCCCCCATTTGTAACCTCACTAGTTCATAGCTTGGGTTCAAAAGCATTTAACCTTTCTTAAAAAAAAGAATGATACATTTCAAATTTATATAAACATATTATATGATAACCTATTCCATGTAAATAACCCATTACAAGAGTTAATAAGATTAGATTCATGCATCAAACTAAATTAAAGATATCACATAAGGTAGATAGGATCTCACCCTATACTAGTTCAATAGGTTGTTCATATATATCACCTAGAAATGAAAAAGCAAAAGGGCTTCATACAATGCATTCACTCATTTTAAAACATAAAGAAAACACATATGAATTAAAAGTGCATCCTTCAATTCATTCAATTCACAAGAGAATGCATCATAAATGAAAGAGATCGCATCTAAGTTCCCTTGTAATTTTACTCTAGCATAGGAATTTAATCACTCAGGAGGTTCACTACTTTTCCTTGTTTGTAAAAGAGACTATTCATTCCTACCAATGAAAATCAATTAAAATAAATATATATATATATATATATATATATATAACTTTGAGTATGATAATCACACAGTCTTAAATGAAGAATAAGAAAAAGTAGGTTCCCTACATCAATTTTCACCTTTCAAACCTTCTTTAAAAAGTTTCACTTTCAACTTTACGTCATTGTTCACCCCTTTGTAATATTGTTTGTCACTTTTACTGGTATTTTTTACCCCTAGTGATTGCTTTCACCCTCATAAACCTTATTTTCCCTTAGTGAATCTTGGAAAAACAAGCCAACTATATTGTGTGAAGAAACAAATATAGCTATTTCACCCAATTTTTCACAATTTTCGATACAAAAAGTAAAGAAGTGGTGATCTACATGTTTCCTATAATTTAAGGGGAAAAGATAGTGCTTCAAGTAAGAATAAAACCCTTACCAAGTTTAATTGGTTCTAAATGACACGCATTTCAACACTACAAGCAAGGAAATTGAGAAATAATAATTTCTTTCATAGTTTTTGACAATCTAAATCAAGGAATAAATGCAACACAAACAAATTCTAAGTGAACACAACTACATATCCAAGACTGAAAAGGTTGAAAAATGTCAATTTTTAAATTTCATATAAAATCAAATTTCCTTCACTAGAGTGAAGATTGAGATTCCTATTTCAAGTACATTTTAATCATAATGTACATAATATGCATAAGGCTAACAATTATATATCCACACTCGTGGAACACATGGATGAATGTGTTTGAAGACCATCTTCTAGCTCAATTAATTTATGTATTTTCCTGGTGATAATGAAATACAATAAAGGAGAAGTTGAATTGGAAATTCTTCATGCTCTAGTTGTATCTACCATCCAATTGTGTGGAGCTTATAGGTCCACTTCCACCTCACTAGAAAATACGAAATAGGAAAAAGGTCAACAAGCACAATCACAACACTCAGATTAGCTACAAGTACATGTACACATACATGAATGGTTTCTCAAACATGATGAGGATCTTCACAAGAACCAAATGAAAAATAATGAAAGCAATAAGATAGGACATCATAGTGGCATTCATCTTACTTCTCTAAGCTTAAGATAATTTAATAAGGAGATTAATAAAGACAACCCAAAATTTATGCACCCATGTAAATGGATGTTATGAAGATAAGAACAAATTATCCTTCACAAAGATTTCATAAAACCTCCATTTCACCTTATTTTTTTCTAAATCATCATTTTAGGTCTTAAATTCCTACAAACTGTAGATGGAGGATCATTCATAAGTATTTAATAATAATATCAGGCATGAGTACTTCAATACACTGCAAGCCCTTTACTTGATGTGTCAATCCTAACCAATTGAGATGGTCAATTTCATAAAATGTTGCTTAAGGAAGACATAGGGAGCACAAACATACTAAACTTTTATTTATAAACAAAATTCTTTCCATTCAACATAAAATTGGGAGTTACCCACAAAATATATCCCTCCCAATGCTTCCATGATTCAAATTTTAACATTCTAGAATTTTTCAATTCAAGTTCGTAAAATATTCTATTGATGAAGATTCCTCAAGTTTTTCAACAAAATAAAATAAATAGATAAAGTCTTCAATTTTCAAAGCACACTATGCTCACAAATCCCTTACAATTCCTTAACCATGATGTTTTTCAAATGTATGTAAGGGAAAACAGCTCTTTCTTTCAAATTAGAATCAAGAAGGTTTTGAGATCACACACCCCAACCAAGCACTCTTTACATGCTTCTAAGAAATCAACCCAAAATGGCTTTTTCCAAACACAAATTATTTTTAACCCTCAAATAAAAGACAATAGTTTCATGAAGTTCTTTACAATCTCTTTTCCAATAAAAAATAAGAATACTAATAATGAACCCCCTTTTCAAAATGATAAAAACCCAAAACCTTATCTTACCACTTAGTTCAATAAATTTTGAAAATGGATCAAGATCGAAAGGCATTCAAACTTTCTGAATGACTCTACAAAACCCTAACCTCTTTCTTGCTGATTTTCTTCCTTCTCTAGTGTGGCAATTGCTATTGTGATGGATATTTCTTCAAGTATTTGAGTTGTTGTCCCACTTTGTAGCTACTAAAGCCCACTCTACATTAAAAATCCATCCCAAAATCATGAAGAAGAAAGCTAGAGAACATGACATGAATCCTTAATCCAATAAAGCAAAAGGAGATAAAGCAATGGGTCTCATAAGTGATGACATGGAGAATTATACAACATCTAATATGGCCACCTAGACCTTTGAATTGAGTACAAATCAAACCTAGAGCAATGTTGTAAAAGAAATATGTAGTTCCCAATGTCAGCAAACCTTAGAGCCATGCAACCCCTACCAGGCTAAATGTTAGATGATTTCATTCTAGCTACCTAATGAAGTTAATTAATTCATTTCAGACTGTAGAGAAACAATAATCATTCTTTTCTTTCTTAAAGGAATCTCGTCAGAGCAAGAATTCTTTAAATGGGACCACAACAACTAGGAGTTAAAGGGATGGACCATAAAAACATATAAGGGACTTGGCAAGGGCTACATCTCATGCACCTTTGTTGGTCCAAATCATGCCCATGCTGATCTTCAATATGGCTCTTAGATTATATGTGGCCAAGCATGCTACCTTCAATCTTGGGACCTTGACTTTCATCTTGAAGGTATAACTGAATCAAAATACCCTATGGGTTGAATTCCCATTCCTTAATCTATATTTTCATCCCTTTTTGCAAGATATTGCATCCCAATTGGGGAAGGTGCTCTAGTGTAAACAACATTCTAACAAATGGGCCAGTTTGCATGTGCATCCTAGAGTTTGCATTGAAATGGATTTGACTCATTCTCTCCCAAATTCTTTCAAGTTGGTTGGAACCAAATTTGAATTTGACCAACGAATCACCTACCTCAATAAACCTAATTCCTACTTCTACTATCATAGGGAAGTCACCTCATTAGGCATGTCCTTTCTAAAAACCTAGAACAACTCAATTACCTCCAACTAACTCTCACCCCAATACTGCTACTTTTTTTGAAGAAACTATGAATGCCAATGTTTCCAAACATCCTCCCCTTGTCAATAATCCATCCTCCAATTTTCCCCTTACACCATCTATCTCTTCTTCCCCTTGCCATCCACCCTCCCCCATTGAATCCTAATATTTTAAAAAAATTGTAGTTGAATCTAAGAATCAAGTTGAATCTAGGAATATATCATCTAAAAGGATGAAGGAGACTCCTATCATTGGAAGAAACTCATTCCAGGTGTCAAGTCTGCCCTCCCATCCTAGTAGTCCCATTAAATCCCAGACCCTCTTGTCATCTCGAGATTGCTCTAATCAAGACCACTATATGGCCTTAGAAACTTGTTTGGTGGAAAATCAATTCAATGTGCTACTTTTTTATCAGGAAACCCTTCTTGAATAATCCCAATGAAGTGCCATATTCAATCCTAGAAGGTGTGGGGTTTGGTTATCCTTGCTCACAAATATCCAGTCAAGCAATATATTCAACATAATCAACCTAATGTTCTTATGCCTCGAGAAGTGAAAGCCAATGCCATCTGTTTGGATGTTGGACTCTAGTTTTCATTTGGAGAGGGTCTCTTTTCTTCCATACCATTCATGATGATGGTGGTGGAGATTTTGTTTTGAGCCTTCCCCCTTGGATTGCTAAAAAGGTTATGGATACTAGATTTGGTCCTAATAATTGTTGTGTTTGGGTCACTATTATTATTAAGGATTCTCTCATTGGATTTTATTTTATTTATACCCCTAATTATCCCAATGAGAGAATTCAATTATGGGAATGGATTTATCTACACCTCCCTAATTCTCATTGGATCTTGGGGGGTGAATTTAACATGGTTGAACATCATTCTGATTGTAGTTGGAAAAACTCTTCTCGTTTATCCCAATCTGAATTTGAAGCCTATATCTTAGCATGTAATTCTCTTGGAATTCATGTAAATTCAACACACATATGCCTCATTGGTATACGTGGAGAAATTGTCATGAAGGTTACTTGAAAAACATGTGTAGGATGGACTATATCTACATCTCTCCTGATTGCCCAATTTTATCTTGTGATGGTCGTCTCGTTTGTCTAGACCTCTTTGCCACTGTTTGACCACCTGCCCATTTTTATGAAGCTCAATTTCTCCAACCAGACTTCCCTCTTTCATGATCTACCTTTCAAATTAAATGTCTCCCATCTCAAGAACCAAGATTGTATTGATGATTTAATTGCCACTTGGAACTCTAAACCAAAACCTCAACAAGATAAGTGGATCAACTAGTGGGAGAGAACCATTGCTAGATGTAATTCCTTTCTTCGTGACTATGGGAGGCATATTGTTGCTAGGTACCACAAACTTAAAAAATCCATTAAAGAACAACTTGAACATGGCCAATCTCACTTAACTTCAAACCCACAAAACATTTCTATGCAATGTTAGAGTCAGTTATCAATAGTGAGAATGCTCTTCAAAAATTCGATGCTTACAAAGGAAAAGATGCCCAAGTGTGTGCCTAGATCCATTGGATCATAGAGGGGGACCATGGAACAATTTTTTTTCTTTTAATATCTGCAACACAAACATAAAAAAGATTATATCGCTGTCATTAAATCTTATGATAGCTCCATCCATACCAGCCATGATGTCATTTTACAAACCTTCTATGAGAATTTCAAAAATATATTTATAGATGACTCTGCTACTGATGACCTTCTTCCTATCCTTGAGGAGTGTGTAGTTGGCTTCATACCTCAAAAAATAGACCATGAATGCAACAATTTTCTTGATCACCTTCTTTCCATAGAAGAGATTGATGAATCCCTTAGGTGCATGGCAATGGAAAAAATCCTAAAATTGATGGTCTACCTATAAAGTTTTATCAAGTTCTTTGGCCACATATTCGTGAAGACTTTTATAATGTATATCTTGAAGGATTTGAAACTGGTTCTTTGGGTCCTATTATCAACCAAGGCTTGATCAAACTCATTCCCAAAGGTAAGGATGAGGATACTATTAGTGAATGTCGATCAATTACCCTCCTCAACACTTTGTACAAAATCATTGCTAAAACGCTTACTCAAATAATTAAACAAGTTACTCAAGAAATTGTCCAACCTTAACAAATTGGCTTCTTGGGAGGGAGTTTCATCCTTGATAATTTGATTCTGTTTTGGGAAATTGTTGAATGGGCACAACAAACTACCCAAGATGCTCTTATTATTAAACTTGACTTTGATAAATCCTATGATCGTATTTGTGGGTCATTCATCAGGTCAAAATACTAAAATGGCTTGGCTTTGGCCCCAAATTATATGAGCAAGTTAACATGTTATTTATTGATGTTAATGCCAATGTGGTTGTTAATGGAATCCTCTCCCCTCAATTCCCTTTGCAAAAATCTATTTTCCAAGGTTGCCCTCTTGCTCATTTGTTTGTCCTTGTTGTTGATGCTCTTGCTTATATTTTTTAGCATGCGCTTTCCACTAATCTTATTCATGGTATCTTGCTACCAAGTAATATTAAAGCCCTCAATTCTCACTGTGTTGATGATATCATGCTTTTCATACAAAACATAGTTGAAGAAGTGGAAAACACACTTGATATATTGAAGGTCTTTTGCACTATTTATGGTTCTAAATTGAATTTATTATGAACTGCCCTAGCCCTCAGCCCCATTGGATTCCTAATGTATGAAATGAAGTGAAAAATGGGTCTATCACTAGATACTTAGGGATTTCATTTGGTATTGGAGACTCTATTAAGGATATATGTGGAGATGGTTCATGACTAAACTCAAGAAAAAATTCATCAATTGGACCAACCGATTCCTATATATGGCTAGGCGAATAAAAGTAGCAAAAAAAATTCTCCTAACCAACCATATTTACATATCTTCCTATTGGCTTCCCTTTAAGAGTTGCTATAATCAATTGATCTAATTGATAAGAAGTTTCCTTTGGGCTCGATGGGGTAATAAGAAAGGACTTCCTATGACTTCGTGGCCACATTACATCCAACCAAGAGATAAAGGATGTCTAGGAATTATCAACCCTCATACCCAAGGTATATGTCTTACCACTAAATGGATTGTTAGGGCCTTGGAGGGAGAGGCTCCTTGGAAATTCTTTGTTTGAC
Source organism: Sequoia sempervirens (assembly GCA_007258455.2). Lineage (NCBI taxonomy): Eukaryota > Viridiplantae > Streptophyta > Pinopsida > Cupressales > Cupressaceae > Sequoia > Sequoia sempervirens. The sequence continues at coordinate 314,129,196 of VDFB02353493.1, read as the reverse complement.
ACAATCTACTATTGCTCGAAGATCTTGGACTTCAATTAACTGGAAAGACAAACTTCTTCTTGTACCCTTCTTTAAAACTCATGGGTATGCTCCCTTTAACTCTATGTGGTCAGCTTGGCAAATCACATTTAGTAAACTAACTTGGTTCAATCAGACTTTGAGTCATGGCCTAAGCAATGCTTCTTCTTCCATTCAGTGGAACTGCTTAATCCAACAAGACAACAAACCTCCTAGCATTATCAAAAGTCTTATGGGAAAGAACCCTTTTAAAAAAGGAATTCAAATTTTTTGTGACCTATGGGACCCTATTAATTTTAATTGGATGTCATGGCAACAACTCAAAGATCACTTCAAATTGTCCTTTTCATAAAAGTATCCTCTCATAATAATCCAACAATTGATAACCCTTGAGCTATCCAGTTTTTTATCCCCCCTACCATGACAACTCTCTAAAGGACTGGAAATGGCCCACCATGCAAAAAATTCAAATTTTTCCTCTTAAAACATCTATAGACAACTTCCCCTGACAATCTCCTTGGCATCCATACTCAATTTTAAATGTAAATGCAATCTCAATTGAACACGATGGAACAAGTTAATCTTGCAGATATGGAAATCAAAAGTTGATGCCTAGTCCCAATTAACATCCTAGAAAGTGCTTCACATCAAGTTATCTATTGGTGATTGCCTCTCTTTCATCTTCCTGTCCTTGGTGTGTCCATTCTGTTCCAAAAATAAATCTATCAAACATGCTTTTTGGCTTTGTGCTTATGTCTGCCAATTGTGGTACTCCCTCTTCTCCACTCCCCCAGCTCTATTCCTTGGTCCCGGAAAATAGCTCTTCTCAGGGTTTCCTGTCATCACAATATCATCACCCAAATGTTAAGACAAGTTACCATCAATTTCATTTGGAGGTTTCGATGCCTGAATTTCTTCTCGTATTCTTTTCTTCCCTTGCAAATTGAAACTCAGATGGTGTGCTCAAGCTTATCCCTCCACATCCATGTCTTGCAGACTATGCCTTAATTGAGCCCTAACCTTATTGAAACTTTATCTAATATTCTTGTGCAAATTAAAAAGTTTGAAGACCAACTGTAGGAATCTAATGAAACTTAACCAAATGCTTGGCTATCCATAAAATGAAGTAGATCTGGCTGCTTTTAACTCATTTTTGAAGCAGTTTATTGCAATATTAGATGTAATAAGCAGCAACATCAATGTCATGGAAGGAGTGCAAGAGCTCACTGTAAACTGGAATTTCATGGAATGGCCTGGTTGGTATAATCCTGGTTCCCTCATTCACTGATGGACAATACGAAGAAAATTGGGAAATATTTCTTCCAGCTTCTCTTGGAGATGAAGCAGAAGTATTTTGATCTTCAGGGCTATGGTCGGACTCTTTTTTGTGTCTGAAGACCAAAAGCTGGATTGGGGCATTATTTTGGGCTTCATCATGTCCCCTCCTGAACGCAGGGATATGAACTTGTGGCCTCCTGAACCTGTTCTCCTTCGCTGAAGCTTTGCAGTTGCAACCTGGTTTTTTTGAGAAGAAGTTTGGCGACTCATACCAAAAAATGAGGATGAATTACTATCCTCCCTCCCTTAGGCCAGATCTTGTTATTGGATTAAGTGCCCATGCAGACATGGTAAGCCTGACGCTTCTACTGCAGGATGATGAAGTCTCGGGATTGCAGATCCACAAGGGTGATCAATGGAAAACTGTACAACCAATTCCTTATGCCCTGATCATTAATATGGGAAACTTAATAGAGGTTATGGAAAATGGAAGTTACAAGAGCATCGAACACCGAGCAGTCACAAACAAGAAGGATTTTATTGAGTTGCACATATTTAAGAGTTCTTGATTGAACAAAGTGCGTTCTTGGGGCAAGATTGTTGTGGAGGAAACATTTTGTGATAGTGATGGGTGGTTCATTCTCCCTGCAGCTGGGCTAATTCATCTCTCTTCGGATTAAAACAGTAATATGAGATTGTTGGTGGGCCAGACCTGTCTAATACTGATGGAGATCTTGATGACTCGATTAGGCAAGGTGTTTGACCAATTTCTAGGACCTTTGCCTAGAAACTCGGACTATTGATTCGTCTAGCATTAGTGATTGGCTTACCGTTTTTAGCCCCTTTCATGCTGCTAACCCAGACAGCGACTCAAAAGTTTACTCTCCTCTGTATTTTTTCATTTGACAGTTTGAGTTTTCAGTTGGTTAAATGTACAGCTTGCTTCGGCTATGTGTTTTATGTTATGTATAAGTTACTTGCAGGCCTTTTTGTGATGTCCTACCTGTTGTAGCTTTTTTATGGCCTGATATAGTTAATTTTTTTTGGGTCGTTTTTGTTTTTTTTCATCAATAAATTGTTAATGTAACTTATTCTTTTTCATCAAGAATTGTTCTATGGACCAATTGAATTCTGCCAAATGGTTATTTCATGAAATAAGTGAGCTGAAATCTAAAAATCTGTCTCTTCATAGTAAGCTGGGGGAAATTGAAGCCAAAGTTGCAAGGCTAATTCAGCTCGAAGCGGAGAAGAATACCAATGTGAAGGATAACACACAAAAGGACAGCACAGTTGAAAATGATATTGAAAAAATTAAAGGAACCATGAAAAAAATTGCTGATCAAAACTGTAGAATTGCTAGACATAACTTTGTCATCATCAAAGCCATGTCCGAAAGACTGGAGAAAATCCAGAAGAGAGCTCTGATTGTCGACCTTGATTAGGAGAAAGACCAGGATGAGGAAGCAAGGATCTCTAAACGAACCAGATCAAGCACGAAAAGAAAAACCTTGACCACCCCAAATATGACTCAAATCTTTATGGAGGGGGTTCAGGATATGGTGGACCTGGAAGAGGTTGCGGACGAGCTTCTGAAATCTATGAATTAGCTGTGGCTGGGCCCAACTTTGTCTGTTTGTTGGCCGTTTTATGGTTTTTTTGCGGCTTTTTGTGGCTGTCTGCTTAAATTGGTTTTTATCTTTTTGGCAGCCTTTTTGTTTTTCAGACCTCTGTTTTGGTCTTTTCTTGTAATGTTACTCCACGGTTTCGGGTCCCTGTAAAACCCGTTTATCCCCCTTTTATCAAAAACTTATTCTTCTTCGTTCAATATTAAAAAAATCTAAAATATCTTTTCCAAAAATAATCTCATTTTCTTTCATTCACACACAACAAGTTTATGGAGTAATATTTAGTTTCTATCAAATCAAATCTTATGAATCTTACATATTTTCTAGGTCACTAAAACAACTTTTTAACAAATCAAAGTCACTTTTAATATATATACAATCCTCAAGATATTTTTACTATAGTATAAAGAATTTGATCTTTTTCAAACTCATAAAATTACAATTTTTGAATCCAACCCTAACTTTTTAAAGTTGAAGCAGAGTCCTACGGATGAAAGCCACCAACAAGGTCAAGGGGAAACACCCCTTATAGGGGTCAAAGGTTCAACACCCCCTTGTAGGATCCACGGACAAAGATGTTTGAAGTTTGGGGAGAACCCCTTATAGCCAAATATAAATTTACTATTGAGAAAGCGTTGAGCACACATGGACTAAACATTTCAAAAATATCATACCGAAATTTAAATATTCTTGGATATGAATGAATCTACACTTGGTATTGTCTTATTGGTCAAATAACTCTAATTTCATTCTAGGGGTAATAAGCACATGGTATTTAAAATCTTTACACAACCCAAAATTTATTTTGAACTATATGATTAATTATTAATTAATGGTATCACATGATTAGTTATTGATCAACATTTGATATACTAATATATCAACCATTGAGCAATAGTTAATCACATGATCCAAGAGAAATTATGGTTTGAGTAATGATTTTCAATAACATGTTTATTACCCTCATGGAGTGAAGTTAGAACCATCAAGTTATAAAGGAAATCAATGGTGGGAATGAAGATTTATTCCTTCACATATTTAGGAAAAAAACACTTAATGCAAGTTGATTTTTTTTTTGGCATACAATTTTTTCTACATTAAAAATTAAAGATCAATTAAAAAATTATCAACTAAATACACTTTATTAGACACTTACAATCCATACATGAACTACAATGATTTATCTATTGATCATAAAGCATTTAATCTTATTTGTGCCTCATCTTGTAGCAACAATAGTTGAAGATCCATAGCAATAATTATATAAAGTGGATGTCTATCATAGATTGCAAACATGATCTCAAATTCGTATCCATGCAAACTTTAAAAAATATTATTATTACATGAACTCTATGGTACCTATATTCTTTGTAATCATCATATTTGAGGTTCTATACTCTCTAGGTTTTAGAGTCCATGATAATAAAGGAGAGAAAGATTCATGTTTTATGGTCTCATTTCTGTCATAAAATCATGAGGTTTGTCTTCAACTTAGCCTACACTAAGGGACCACGATAGAACACTTAACCTAATTATATACAGCTTTTAAGTGGTGAATCTTACCGAATGCTAATTTCAAAGTCAATATGATGCTAAAATCAAATGATAATTTAATAGTAATGATGGTATGGCCCCAAAAAATGTGAGTATGTAATACTAATGATGAATATAATTAAATTTTATTTTTTGTATTATAAAATTTAGTGAATTAAGTTATGATCGTACATCATTTATTCATCAATTGAATTCAAAAGTGTTTTAAAATAATTCTTAGTTAATTTAACCACAATTAAACTAAATTTTATAGAAATGCAGCAATTTAATTCCCTTCATAGCTTATCCTATTTATAAAATTTAGAGGCTCTAATTTCAATTATTTGTCATTTGGTGAAAGTTTGCCACTAAAAGAATCCTTGTGATTTACCTTGTAATTTTACACAATTTATAAAAGACACATAGTTCAATGGTGCTGCCAATGTTATTTTTTTCCCTCCTCTCTCCCAAATCAAATCCCAATCTAAAATATGCCTGATGAAGCTTATTATGAGAAACCACCAAATCCAAAAGAGATGAAAAAGCTTTACGGAAGAGGTTACCAATTTATGAAGTAACTTGGTTATAGTGGAAAAGGATGTGGTGCTAGAGAACAAGGTATATGTGTCCCTATAGAGCCTAAAACACAAGAAACAACTCATGATCTTGGTTATTGTCCTTTGATAGAAATACAACCATCAAATTAGGATTCTCAATTAGGATTCTCAATATTATGTTCTGAGGTTCTTTTTTATGGGCATAGCCTTCATGACTACTTTCTAGTTCTTAGTTTCTGTTGTTTTACAAATATTCCACTCTAATTAGGATTCTCAATATTATGTTCCGAGGTTCTTTTTTATGGGCATAGCCTTCATGACTACTTTCTAGTTCTTAGTTTCTGTTGTTTTACAAATATTCATGAGCTTAATGCAATCAGGCTTATCCACCATCTTATAACCTTTTATCTTGTTAGGACTTTCTCTTTTTAAATCTAAATGTGGGTAAAAAATGAGAGAATTGTATTTTGATGAACTTCAGATTCTCTAGTGTAAGTGAGAATCATGCATCCTTTTAAAATCCTCCATTTTTTACAGTTTATGCATGTAGCTATTACTAACTTGTGAGCTAGAAAATAATGGTAAAATTGTCTTTATACATTGCAGTGCTTGAAACAGCAGGCAGCAAAGCTGAGACAAGAAAACGATATTCTGTGTGAAACACGCAAGTATGTTTTGTAAGTTTTAGCTGTTTTGTATTTGTTGTTCAACTGCTTTTGAAGGCAAGTGACTGATCTGAATTAGTCCTGGCTTTGTATAAGCCATATGCTGGGGAAAGGAATATCATCGTTGAAGGATAAGGAGCTCAAGCAGCTTGAGCAAAAACTTGATAAGGGCTATGCCAAAGTGCGAAAGAGAAAGGTAATATCCAAAATTTCCTACTTTACACCTTCTTTAGGTTCAGAACGCCATGGTTGAGCTTAGTCACACCGATTGTTTATGGGGGGGATTATCTTATGGTCCAGGAAGAGGCATTGTTTGAGGAAATCGACAGAGCACGAAGAAAGGTGCGTACAAGTCAGTTTTTATTAGTTAAACTTCAGATCACTATAACAGCTGTAGGTTTATAATGTCAATGGAATGGTTGCATTGTTCAGGAAGACCACATACAGCAGCTGAATGATCATTATCGTACAATGGTAAGATTTTTTATGTTCAATAGTACATTCTAAGCGTTGATTTGTTTAGGTGGTTCATTTTAAATCACACTAATAAATGGACCCTATTAGAAAAGTGAATGATTTCAGATGAGCTCCGGATCAAATCACATTCTTCATTTTAAATCACACTAATAAATGAACCCTACTAGAAAAGTGAATGATTTCAGATGAGTTCCAGATCAAATCAAAACTTAAAATGTGATGTTTAAATCCAACCGCTTTCTTAAAGCTATTTGATATTTTTTTTAATGATAATGGTTACTATATATTATTACAGTACTAACCTTTGGTACATTTTCTTTGTTGGCCAGATAATGGAAAGCCAATGCAGCCAGGACATAAGCATGCCAATGCCCCATCCTGAATATGATGGATTGCAAACTTTTGACAACTCAAATTTCATACATCCTAATCTCATAAATCTTGCTCACCACTTCTCAAATCACCAGCAAACAGCACTTCAACTGCGGTAAAATTAGTTTGAAGGCTTCTCTTCTTTGCTTTTTCTTTTAAGTCCAGCCTTGATGTTGTTTTCTGTGTATTTTCAGCTGAAGTTTGAAGCCAGCGGACACATCAATTTTCTTGGAAAAATGTTTTAGTGTGAATATGAAATGCCAATATATATAATTCCTCTGAACATGGGATTCTGGTCTTCCTTATCAGCTTTGATATACTCACTTGGAGAAGACCTATTTATTAATTTCGTTGCTCATCACAGCTTATAACTGTTAATATATTAAAACAACGTTTACGTCAGGTGTAATTTCATGACCGTCAAGCCAACCTGGCCTATAATTTCATTGTTAGACTTAGAATATTCAATGTTTATTATTAAGTTAAATTAGGCAGTTGGAGATGTAATTGGATTATATTTTTGAATTTTATGAGGAACATATTGGTTATCAGTATTTTGAAATTTGTATATATATGTTATTTTTTTATTTAATTTTGTGTTTATTTTGAAGAAATGTTTTGATGTATGTATATATTGATAAATTTGGCACAATTTTGTGTGAAGTTGAGTTCATTTTTTAAAACTTTTATCTATCCATACACACATGCATTCTTATACACTTATATTCTATTTTCTTACACACTTTTATGCATTTGTCTTATTTGTTCATTTATCACACTTACCTATGCATCTACTTCCATTTAGTTGTGTTTCATAGTTATGACAAGGGCCTTGTTGTTAGAAACTTATCTCTTTTCATATCAAAATTTGAAATTCAAATTTGATTGATTGGCTCCATTTACCTTCCAACCTTAAGCCAACTAAACATACATTTGACTCAATGTGATGCTATGTGCTAGTACTTAAGTGCATTCAATGCATTCATTTTAATAATCAAGTAAACACACATTCTCTCTCATCATAGAGCATAGAAGCAATTACTAGCAACATACTTTGATTTAGTGAAATAAAAGATGTAATAAAGTGATATACTTAAGTTGATTTCCTATTGCTTTCAATAATTATTCATTTTTTGTATTGATCTAGGATAATTTGGCTTCTTATGATGAAGCAGTGACTCTTAAGGTACTTATATATACCATCAAGTTCCTAGATATTCAAAATGAGTAGGGTAGACATCTATCTATTGGCATGTGTTTGTCATGGTCAACTTCTATAAAATTCACAATGAATTTCATCACTTGAAAAAAAATCAAATTTTGGAACAAAATTTAATGCTTCGAATATTAGGTATTGACTTGTAGTTTGATTCAATTATTTATTGTGAAGCTATTTGTACAAAGGGACTTAAATGCTTGGATATTGTAAAATAGGGTTAGATTTGGGGAATAACAACTTAGTTCATATATTTCACCCTAAATAAGTGATTTGTGATCTACAATCTACTCTATTTTTTCATTTTGAAACACTTCAAAACATTTAATATTCAATATTGTTGATTTATTATTTTCTAGAAAATTTTATGACAAGACAAGAGAATAATAGTCTTGTCACTAAAATAAATACACGAACAATAGAAAATAAAGTCAACATAGCTAGATTAAATGGAGTATTGTTTAATTTTTTTAAGCTAAACAAATAAATACAATACTATTTTAACGTAGAGAAACCAAATAATCAGTCATACCAAATATGTACCTCTCTTTGGGACACTTTTCCAACTCTGGTTTGAGTTAATCAATTAAGGTCAAATAGTGAAAATAGAAAAAATCAATTGAGGAGATCCAAATAAACAAAGAAAAGAAGATCTAGAGGACTCTATTGCTATTGTACATGATCGAAAATCACTAGTGTCACCCAATAAATGAAAGGAAAATTTTATTTTCTTTTAGATGACATTGGTTCATTAAACAAGACATGTTCGTGTTTACCATTTTTTTATGATGAAAATCCTCAATTAAATAATGTTGATATGTAGGAAGGTAAGGAAGACATCAAGATATTTCTTGAAGATGAAGGTCAAGTCACCATGCAAAAACAATAATCATAAGTGTAATTCAATATAAGTAGATCCTAAAGAAGACCTAGTGGAGGATGTTGAAACTAATTGTGTAAACTTAGTTGAGAAAACGCATGTGTGTTGATTTACTCTCCCTACCCAATGATGAATTTGAAAAAAGTGAAATGTTCCATGTTTTAGAAGTTAAAAATATTGAATCTAAATTTTATTATGGATTACTAATTGATAGATTTAATTATGATTTATATGTACCTAATGTAAGAGGAATGATATGTCACAAATTATGACCTCCTAAGGATGATAGGGAATTGGATGATGAACCAGCTAGTGGTGAACAAGCATTTCCAGATGAAAAAACTCAAAATAGGTTGTATCTACCCTTTTGTGTTAAATTATGACAATTATGAATATACCTTTTTTCCAAGCCATAAAAGATGTCCCCATATATAGCAAATCAAGATTCAAGAAATAAAATGTGCATGTGGATTAATCACCAAGTTAATGAATTTCCCCAGTTACTATTTGTTATGACTATTGTATTGAACATGAGTATAAAGTGATTAGAATATACTTTTTTTGTATTAGTTATAGAGTAAACAACAAAAAGGAGATTACATCATTTTTACAGTTCATCACATATCAACCAAAAGATAAGTCACTACTTTTCAGCCCTATACAAAATCTTGTTTTTACATCAATTCCACCAGTACATAATTTTTACAGTGGATTGCCTATACATATAGCATCAACCTGACAATTATAGCCTATGCATGTATCATAGTTTTATAGTGTACTGCCAATACATGTAGCATCAACTTGATAATTACAATAGATTTACAAGGGATAACCAAAAATGATTTAGATAACAAAAAGGTAGATTGAGAAGCAAAACATCATTGACTTCCACTAGTGCTACTACTACCAGCAACATATTTCATATTTTCTAGGATCATTGTTGCTTCTTGCTCAACCTCTGTGGTTCCTTCACTCCTATTGCTACTATTGTTTTCCCCTATAGAATATTTCCCTCCTCCTTCATTGCCTCATTTCCCTTTTCTAAACTCTTTCCTAAATGCTTTTAGGAATAATTCTATGCTTGAGTGGTCATTCTGCCAGGTGTGTCCATATCTTGTCTCTTGAAGATCAACACTAATTGTACCTTTTTCCAAGAATTTCCAAAGTTTTCCTTTTGAAATCTCGATGGTAATGACAACCTGTAAGGAAACATTGTGAATAATGAGTCTCTTGATAGACTCAGTAAACCCCCTTTTATTCCCCTTGTGTTTGTCTTCATTTCCAGTTGTCCATATTGACCACAAGATTTTAGTGGATACGAAAATCCAAAATAAAGAGATATCTTTATTCATATTGTTGTTTATTTCAAATAAATTTTTTGCAAGACTAGGTTCCTTGTTATTCCCCCAAATTTTTAGCTCATCACAAAAAAGTTTCTAGATGTCTTTGGTAAAAAGGTAGTCAAAGAAGATATGTTTGATTGATTATGCCACTCTACATAAATTACATATATCAATGTCATTATGTTCAATTTACATGGCGGGTATGTGCAGGATCATCATGGAAAAAACAAACCCTTAAGTGGCAAAAAATTCAGATAAATCAAAGTTAGGAAACTTGACGTAAAAATTTGAATAAGTTATCTATATTATTTCAAAAATATGTAAGAATATAATCTATAGCAAATTGAATGTAGTTTCTAAACTACTAGGTTTCTTTATAAAAAAAAAATCTATTTGGTGAAAATTTGAAATTTCAATGCAGTAGCACTTAAATTTGAGGGAAAAAATAAGTAGGTGTTTGCCTAACCACCCTAACCACAATAAAATGATAATATTTTTTTATAAGATTTTACATATATAAGTAGATGACTCATATCCCGATGTGATGCATATTTTTTAATAATTTTTTTCAAAGTAATGAATTTTTTATTACAACTTTTAAAAAATATAAAAAAACTCATATGTCTGACCACCTTAACTTGATCAAAACTTCATGAAATTCATTTTTTTTTAATCCTATAGTATGTGAAGCATAGAATGTGATGCATGTTCTGTATTCAAAAAATGTGATACCATTTGAAACCTATAGATGTTTTTCAATCATCCTATCAATCAAGACTTTAGTCGTAATTCAAATAGAAAATGAATAATAATTATTTATTAAATTCAAAGTAAAACATAATTTATATTGGTGGAAAGTTGAGAATCTCTTTTAAAAACCCTTTTTTGTTTCATCAATTTTGGGTTAAAAAAAAGTCGTCAACCACATACCCTACACATACCATCATATCACCACTTTTTGGCCCATCATGATCTTGCACATACCTTGGCAGCCTTTATAATATCAACAATGACCTAAAACATGATTTTTTTGGTTCCAATTATTTTGACCAATTTTTTTAAATATTTTGTCCCACTATTCTTTGCTTAGTTTGGTATCCCAAGCTTTATTTACATATTTTGAGATATCAATATGTTTTGTTAAGGAACAGTAAATTGACTTCTCATTCACTTTCAATAGTGGATTTCCATCATGCCATTGAAATTTTTGGTACTATAATTTGTCAAAGTTAACATTAGTAGGGAAGAGGATGCCCTTGCAAGCCTCTTTTAACACTGAGTATGCTCTCCAATTGCTTTGTGGAAGATTAAATTTCATACTTAGTTCCATCTAACTTTTTAGATTTTCATTTGATAGAATATCACTGAAGCTTTGGATCCCTTTTTGAGCCTAGCCTTTGGCCAAGCAACCTTGGATGAGTGCAAGGGGTTTACCCTTATGTTCCAAATTCCACCAGATGGATCTATGTGCCATAATGGTGCTATTACCATTCTTGATGAACTGACAGTTTGTTACATTTTTCTTTACAAGTTCCTAGGCCTTCCATATGGTTTTGAACACATTGGAGCCTATAGGGGATATAGGACAAGTGTTGCTAAGTAGATCACACGAGGGGAGAATCTTCCATGATTTAGCCTACTTGGGTATTGCATTTATTATGTTTTTTCTAATGAGGACCTTCCAAGGTTCCTCACCATCAAGAGCACCAATTATCTATTTGGATGTCAAAGAAATACCCTATAGCTTTAGGTCCTTTAGCCCTAAGCCACCGTTTTTTTGTCTATGGAACACCATTCCCATTTTACAGCATATCTTTTCCTATTTCCTTTCGCATCAGACCATAGAAAATTTTGGATTTCATTAATTTGGTAACAACTAAAAAACCACACTAATGTAAAGTAGATACTGTATGATGAAATTATCTTTTGGCATACCTATATTCTTCCTACCAAAGACAGGTATTGCTTGTTCCATTTTTATATTTTCTTCTCAATCTTCCCTTTGATCCAAAGCCATATTTCTTTCATGTTGGGGTCATCAGCAAAAGGTATACCAAGATATCTTACCTATCCCTTCCCATTGGATATTGAACCTTTTTAGCCATTCTAGGGGGTGTCAATCCATCCCAATATGCATGATTTGGTAAGGGAAATTTTCACCCTAGATGCTTGGAAAAAGGTATTAAGTTTAACTATTAGATTATTCATATAAATTCTTCCTCCAATTGGACAAATATTGAAGTGTCATCTATAAATTGTATGTTAATGAGGTCATTTCTATTTGGTAGGGTGATATCTTTGACACATGGGGACAAGGATTATCCCTTAGCATATAATGAAGTACATCAGATGCAATAACAAATAAGGTAGGGGCAAGGGGGCATCCATGTCTTATTGATCTTTCTAAGTTGAGTTCCTTTGTGAGAGTCCCATTTACATTTACTTAGGCCACTGTTTCTTTGAATAGTGTATTAACCATGCTACAAAAGGAAATGGGGAACCTAAAGGCCTCAAGTGTCAACAATAAAAATAACAATTCAACCTTGTCATATTCTTTTTCAAAATGTAGAAGGATCATTGTTGCAACTTGGTAAGGTCTACCTAGCCCATTCCATTACCTCCCAATTGGTGATGAGGTTCTCTAAAATGTACCTTCCTTTGATGAACCCTGTTTGCATACTATTGATGAAGGTTGGTAGGATGTTTACTAATCTACCTGCTAGTATTTTGGCCAAAATTTTGTAAGATACATTTAGGAGGGTGATAGATCTCCAGTTCCTTACCAATGTTTTTTCCCCCTCCTTGGGGAGTAGCTTGATGATCCCTTTGTTAATGATACTACCTAGTGAGCCTCTATCCAAGGCCTCCTTGTAGACTAAGTGCAAGTTTTCGCAGACCCAGTCAATGAAAGTTTTGTAGAATTCTTCGAGGAGGCCATTAGCCCCTGGGATTTTGTCATTTTTGAGTGAGAGGATAGCTTTCTTAATTTATTCTTTGGATATTTCATTGTCAATTTCAAGTTCCTCAGTCTTAGTAATTTTCTTTGGGATGAGCTTCTTGATTTGCTCCATAGCCTTGCAATTCCCATCATTAATACCTTTTGAGGTGAAGAGGCCTTTATAGAACTGAAAGAATTATTTTCTTATGTCTTCCTAATTTTAGTAAAAGGAGAATATACTTTTTCAAATATAAGAATGAAATTATAAAAACTTAGGGTTGTGATGAATAACACCCTAATACTCTTACACATCTTGAAGAATCACACAAATACAAGTATTCATATTTGTGGTCATGAACTCTTCCCTTGTACACAGTTAGTCAGGTTTCCTTTATTATTTAATTTGTTTTATTTTATGTTTGTTATTTGTTGTATTTTATTTTATTATTGTTTTTTTCCTTGGCCTAGAGATCTTTATTTTGCTAAAATATCTTGAAAGATAGAATGGAACTTCTAAGGATGACACATTTCAAAGTATTTATTTGAGACAAGTTAGTCTTAATTTAGGCTTTTTGAATTTTCTATATTTAGATGCATTCATTTTTTGTGCCCCATGAATAATATGATCTATTTAACAAGGTCTATATTGAAATACTCTATGAAATCTCATACTTCTTAGAACATATTAATATTTATTAAGTCATTGAGGCTAGTGATTGTGGTTGTATATTAACTAAAAATCTAAAATTCTACCTTTTCCACCATTATGATTCCCAACCCAACAATGAGATTCAACATTTCCAAGTTGAAAATAAAAACTTAAAAATAATATCAAAAGAAAAAGAAGAAATGAAATGAAAACATAAAATAATTAAACTCCTTGGGGGGCTCAAATTACTTTATTAGGACTAGATGTATTCCTATTTGGCAGTAGAGTTATATCTTGACCTATAATCATAGTGACAACCTTGTTGGGGCTATAAATTATGGATTGGTAGGAAGGCAATGTCTAGGTAATTCATAAGGTTAGATTAAGTCATGTAGCTTAATATTCAATTACAATATCAATTCTTAGTTTACTCAAGGAAAAGGAATGAATTATTCCCATGTTCTTTGGTTGTCATGGATAAATAAGGTTGTGTCTTGATTAATAACCATGTGATTATATGGTTGGCCTTTAGATATTCTTACTTAGTATGTGAAGTTGGAAATTCCATATTCAGACTTTCTTTTATCCTAAAATTGTTCTAAAAAAATTCATCCTTCGTTTGTTGTGCATTTCACAACATGCCCTGGGATTTCACTTTGACAAAATGAGGACTCCTTTTTTGTGGCCTTGAACTAGTTCTTGGTTTCTACAAGTTCCCTAGTTCTAAAATGTGTCAAAAGTTTAAGAATGGATAATTTTAATTTCATCTATCTTAAAACAATCAAAATGTTCATAAGTCCCTTTTAGAATAATGTTGAAAGGAGGTACTTAAAGGAAGAAACAAGTTGGTAGAAATTTCTTATCCAATTGAAATTATTATTCACATCATATGCAATATATTGATAAGCTAATAGAGCCCACAAAGGATAAGTAACATTAAAATGGCTTATATTAGGTTAGGCAGAAATTTGATGCCTTACTGAACATAAGTTAATAACATAAAAATATATATATATATATATACATTTTTTTTATTCTTCACAAATCTTGAAAAGTCAAAAGGTAAAATTTTGAGCCTCTATTGAATTTCACTTTCATATAAGACTTCACCTCACTTAAGTAATAAAAACATACCTAGAAAAAATGCCAATATGGAACTAAATTAGACTTCAAATTAGTGTTAAGAATTCACTTCACTTACAATTCTTTGCAAAAGGAAATAATAACTCTTGAGACATAGGATAGTCAAAAAAATTTATTTGAACTAAACAAATTAAAATTTTAAAAAATCACCTAGAACACTTTGAAGGTGAATTCCCACAAGACTCTTACCCTACACTAAACATTAATTATTCACATACCTTCCTCATGTACTGATTTTCATTTCCTCCAACCATTAATCCTAAACTATAAGGTGAATTTTAATGACTTGATCCATACACTATCATCATTTGTGCAAAAATGAGAGCTCTACAAATTCAATGAACAAGTAAAATCATGAATTTGGGAAAGTGAATGTCATTTTTGAAGGTAGAAGCATGGAAAATAAGTGAGGGTAGAGTGAATATATAATGATCATAAGGAAAAAAAGGTGATATTCATGTAGGTGAAATAGAAATCAACTAGTAAGTACCCTCTCATTTTTTTAAAGATTTTTTGGTTAACCAAAATAATAAATCTATTAAAAGATGTGAATGTTGTGGTAAAATAACTATTTCATTCTTGCACTAAGTAATCCCAACAAATCTTAGAAAGATGATCATTTGAGTACAATTAGGGAAAGGTCATCGTCGAAATCCTAAATTAAACAAAAATAATTGAACAAGATGATGAAAGATAAGCATAGATAAATGAAACCAATTAGGGAAAATTAATAGGGTTAAATCAAAACCATAATGATATATTTTCTAAGAAATCCCTAATTTGATTCTCATAAACACTTTCATCCAAATATTCTTGTAAAAAACTATGCCCTAGGAAAACCTTTTTAGAATAAAAGCTTCACCACATTCAAACTTTCATTTGCACACCTAAGTCCCACACTTTAGCAGAGATTTGATTGACATTTAAACATAATTTTGTTCACATAAAATTTCACCTTCAATGTTTTTTCTTAGAAATCCTTTCGGCAAAAATTTGATATGTAACTGAACTGCACTTCACTCAACCAAAATTGCACTTCCAATGGAAATTCTCATTTGAAATAAATAAAAAATAATATTTTCTTACTAGACTTGAAGATTAAATGCACTTAGTACTAGATGGATTTATTTTGGACTTTTAGATATTAATGTCTCCTAGAGTAAAGCTTTGAATTATGAATTCAAAGAACTTACTCCAAATTAAATATTATATTAGGGTATGGTAATAGCTCAGACATTGATTTAGGATATATCAATATATTGGATTTTAGACAAAGGATGGCATAATGCAAATTTAACTTGGATGTATCTATCTACAACAACTATATTGAATGAACACATCATGTTGCACTAGGATAAAATCATCAGGGATAATTTACACCTATTGTGATGGCCCTCCTCGCTTTGTCCTAACAACATTGTTGTATGTGGCTTGGTCTGTCCTTGTTGGTTGTCATTTTGTTTCTCCATTCGATGTTTAGATTGTTATTGCTTGATTGTTCCATCTTGAGTCATGCATGAACTTATGCTTTATTCAATTAGTTCCTTAAACTTAAAATTGACGAAATTGAAGGTTTTAAATAAAAGCTATATTAAATTAAAGAATAAAATTTAAAACTAATATGGTATTTAATTTTAATAAATTAAAGTTTATTATTAAAGATAGAGTATTTAATTAATATATATGCGTATTACTTTGTTAAGATAGGAAAACTTAATATGAAATTTAAAATAATAAGTTAATAAACTAATGGTATATGGTGGACAATGTGAAAGAGAGGGATTAAAAGTAAAATTGGAAGGTAAAATTAAGTGAGAATTTTCAAATGAAGGAAATTGAAAGTTTTGGAGGAAGTGGGAAATGCAGTTATAGAAGATATTAATTTAAAAGAAGTGGAGCTAACTCCACAGGGGCAATAGGCCTTTATTCTCTTTGAGGAAAAACTAATTCGGGAGGCTTTTGCCGTAAATTTCTCTTAGAGGTTTCTGGAATACTTGCTCTGTTTCTGAAACTTTTCTTGGGGCTGGAAATTGGAGAAGCTCTAGGGTTTGTTTCTGGAAGCTGGGGAGATAGTTTTGGGATAATTGAGGATTTGGGATTTTACTGTGACTGTGGGTTTTGGAGTTGCTTGAGTTGCTGAGCTGAAGTCTAGAGGTGAAAAGTACTGTAGAAAAGCTTCCTCTAACTTGAAAAAAAAATCCAGGTTCCTTTGTCATTCTCAATTTTATCTTCGAAGAAAATGAAATTTGTTGTGATTGTGTTCTTCTGAAAATTATACAAACCTTGTTTAAATCTGTAGTTTCATAGAAATCTGTGTTGTTCAGATTTCTAGATTATTTAGATCTGTTGTTCTTAATGGTTTATTTTCACCGTTGCTTCAATTGTTGGGGATGGGCTTAAGTATCACACTAAGCCTTTGACTTTGTCAGTGCTTTCTGTGGGGCCCACATTAAATACCCTTTTGTTACCTTTTCCTTTTCCTTTTCCATTTCCATTTAACTCAGTTATTCCACGCCTCTTTCATCTGTATTTTCACAGAGTTCCCGATTCATTCTTCTTAATAAATACAATTTGTTTCTCCTACTTTTTTGCAAGGGATGGTAATATATTATTCATATTATTTCCTAACTGTCATCTCTCATTTTTATATATTAAATTTTCTCTATTATTTAAATTTATTCGATAATTACATTTAATACATTTGAATTATTTTTTATTAATTCTTAGATAATATAATTATTATTTTATATTATTTTAATTATATTTAATAATTAATATAATAATTATTAAATATTGTATTTAATATAATCATAAATGACATAATCTTATATAATATATTATATAAATGATATAATATATTATATTATATTATTAAAATTTAATATATAACATAGTATAATGTATAATAATAATAAATTATATATTATATTTATATATATATAAGATGTATAATTCATTGAAAAATAAAATAAAAACATGTAATAATAATATATAGTTTTAATTATTAATCTATTTAAACAATTTGATATATGATAAACTTAAAATGAAGAATATTAAACAATAATTATTAATATATTTATAAAATGATGCATGATATATTTAATACTATTAATTAATAATAACAATTTATTATTAAATAATAATCATTTTTATTATATAATATATTATCATTATATAATCACATATATAATAGAATTATAAATATATACTTATTAAGACTATTATATATAATATAACCATAAACTATATAATAGTTATATATCATATTAAATGATAATAATAATAGTTTGGATAGTATATTAAATATTAATTATAATAATTTAATATTCTATAATAATGACAATTATTATATAATAATAATTAATATTAATTAAATAATAATAAATTATTAATATTAATATTAAATGATATATAATATATTTAATATTAATACTTTATTATTATTTAACTGATATTAATTATTATACAATAATTGTCATTATTGAATATATTATAATTAATATTTAGTATAATATCCAAACTATTATTATTATCATATAATATAATATATAACTATTATATAGTTTATGGTTATATTATTATAATAGTTTTGATAAGTATATATTTATAATTCTATTATATAATAATAATGATTATTATTTAATAATAAGTTATTATTAATTAATAATATTAAATATATCATGCATCATTATATAAATATATTAATAATTGTTGTTTAATATTCTTCATATTAAATTTATCATATATCGAATTGTTTAAATAGATTAATAATCAAGACTATATATTATTATTATATGTTTTTTTTTTTTTTTCCAATGGAACATACATCTCATATATATAAATATATAAAATTGAACTTAAACGTAAATAAAAAATAAAAATTTATCTTAACATTTAATCTTTACAACTTGTTTTTGAATCCTTCAAATTAAGTTGAGAATATTATATTTAATTTAATTTATATATAATTAGATTGTATATAAATATAATGTATAATAAACTATATATATAAAATTATAATAATTTATTATATATATTTAATAATTATATGCTATATTTTAATAATATAATATGTTATATCATTTATATAATATATATTATATAAAATTATGTAATTTATGATTATATTAAATATAATATTTTATATTTATATTCTGTATTATATAATAAAAAAATATTTCAAATAAATTTAAATATTTGAATTTAATACATAACAATAAGGGATGACAGTTAAGAAATAATATAAATAATAATACATTATCATCCGTTGAAAAAAAAAAGAGTAGAAGACTTGTTAGCCGATAGGCTATTATGGGTGGGAAATCCACCGGATTTGTCTACTGTCTGATGCCGTGAATTTTCTCGGCGTTCTTCCGGGCGGGATGAAATGGGTATATTAATGAATGAAACAAACTTCATTAAATAGGTGAGGTTGCAGCGTGTGGGAAGGGTGAGAGTAATGAGGAGGGCGTTCGTGCCATTAATAAGGCATGGCGTCCCTATCTCTGGATCAGGTCTTTTGAGGAGGGACAGGCGTTGTTCTGAGAGGGAGAACAGAGAAGAAAATATAGAGAGAGAAGGGAGAAGGACGGCAAGGGAGCAGAGAGAGCATGCAGGAGAGACTAGTCGGATGGAAGTCAAGTTGGGAGGAAAAGAACGCAGAAAACAACACAAGAAAGAGATGGGACAGAGGAAAACGTGAGGACTAACGAGATATTGATGAAGTCCATCAAAGAAACGTTGAAGGGACGAGCTGAAGATCATTTGCTTGGCATTCGAAATATCCAATAAGCTACAATATGGTAAGGAATTCGAAATGGAGATGAGTGAATATTGACACAAAAGGAAAGCACGTGTGGTTTACTTGCTGGGGCGCGGCTGTAACAGGCGCTAAGTGAGTCATTTTGGCCTTAGAAGACAAGACGAGTCAGCAAGAAGGAGATTCATGGACATTAGGAGGGTTGCCCATCATACCCAAGTCAGGACGTGGTGGCTGTAAGCTAAAACGGGATGAGTCGAGGCAGGTTGGGTACCGTAACAGCTTAGAAACATTAGCTACAGTTGCTATTGTGTCCAGTGCGTGAAGCTGAAGGAGATAGACACTTGTATTTCAAATCTGGACGTAATTTCTTGCTTCTACAGCCTATATCGACCTCTGCTGAAGATTCAGAATGTTCATAGGAGGCAATAACGAGTGTGTGAAGGCTTCATTGACAAACATACAATCTCTCCCAGGTCTGAGATAAAACAATCTCTACATTGTTATTTTGCTGTTATGATCATTTTGAGAACAAATTGTAAAGACATAATGCTGAAGTGAAATTCTGAGTATAGATACTTGTATCCATTTGACAACTCAGATTGGTAGTTCAATTGTTGTTGTACACAGTGTGTTAAGCAACTGAAAGATACCTTGCTGTAGTGGATTTCTGAGTTTCAATAATACAGTCTATCTTGGGTTGCATGATAGTTGTTAGACAAAATGTCTATTTACAATCCTAGTCCATTGTAGGTGGTTATGATTGCATTTCAATATATGATGAAGTGGAAGTTTGCATGATAGGTGTTTGTAGAAATGCCTCATGGCTGTACTAGATCATCATTAAGGAAGTACTTGCTGCACCTGCATTTCAGTCACCTAGAGTCTTGGAAAAATCAGTAAAAACATTTTATTTTATTTCCTCAATGCATTTGTAACCATTTAGTCCTTATGCGTATTTGATCATTGAATGAGAAAAGTCCAAAGGAAGTCTATTCTTAGCTGAAAAGAGTTTGCATAGCACGAGATATTCATAAGTCCATCAAGGAAACGTGGTCTCAAGAACTACAAAGGTTGCAGAATGAACATAGATTGGATGCGTGAAAAGGCTTCAGAAAGGTGAAAGCAAATGCAATTGGCAAGTGTAAAGCCAAATACCACAATCTTTGACTCGTCCTCCCTTCCTAGGTTGAAATGAGAGCTTCTGAATAGGCTAAGAACACCTTTCAAGCATAAAGGATGGAAGAATTTCATCAAACGCAAGAAGACTCTGTCCTTCTGCTCGGGAGTATCTTTTGCTGCCATGATTGCCTTTTACTAAATTTTGACAACTTCATGCTCATCTCATATATAGTTTGACTATTAGTTACTAGAGAATGAATCACACCCTTATATTCAGCTCGCCTAAAAAAGGTTTGTTTGTCAATTTGGCCTGATTTGGAGGAAATGAGTGTTTGTTTTATCTTTAACCTCTGTGTTTTATGATGTGGATGAATGAGATGTTTCAAGTGGGAGAAGGAGGAGAAGAAATTGAGTAATTTTGTTAATGATAGTAGCTCTATAAACTTTAGAAGGCTTGTGTGACTGATGATCTCGTGCAATCCATTCCCATTAAGATAAAAAACATGCCTATTACACCTTCATTCTCACATAACTAACAGTCAACAAGATTCAGGAAACCACAGACATTGCTGCTGAAGGAACACAATATTTCTCAGGAGCAGGAGCAACATTCTTCTGAGGTAATGTTAAAGTCTCCTTACAAAGTGACATTATCTAAGATGTGGAAGAAAATTTGGGTTGACATGAGAAACACCCAACCTATTAAGCTGCAACCATTCAGAAATAAAAGACACTGTAAGTTAAACCTTATTGGTATTTTTCTCTTCATTTGGAAAGTCCCATAAAAATAAAAAGCTTTGGATCTTTTTAGAGCTTTGTATATTTTAGATGCCCGAAAATTCATGTTAGCTATTAAAAACTTTTTAAAGAAGTCTCCTAAACATTAGTGAACTCCAGGCATGGGTAAATATAATCTTACGTGTGATTTGTATCTCAAACCTTGTGAATGATTTTACTTTCTTGTTTGGTAATAATATTAAAAGATGCACAGCAATATATATTGAATGTGGAAATTGTTTGCCTATTTTGATGTTTGCATTTAATTACTGTGTATATTTTAGTTCATCATTATTTCTGACTGATTTAGTTGCTTAGGGTGAAATGATAGATTGGTTTTCCTGGATATCTGCTCAATGCATATTAACTTTCTCTTGATCTGGTTCTCAATTTAACAATTAATCTTGTTCTTCTGGGATCAATAACTGGAGGGAGATTACTGGCTCTCCAAATGTTTATTGCATAGACAAGTGTTTATCAATGCCATTTGTGTTTGTTCATATTCAAATCTTCTCGCATCCCATCATCAATTGACTTTTGCTATAAATAGTTAGTCTTCAGAAAAGCAATTTATATTTTCTTGCAATTTTTTCCCCTGCCCTTCAATATATTGCTAGAGTATATCTTGCTATCGGCATAACCATTGCACCTCGTTGAGGTGCAAGTGCTAGTATTTATGAAGGAGAATGAAGCGGAACTGTCAGAGAAATACGGATGAAACACGACATGAAATAAATCAGTAAAACGGGAACGGAAAATAATGGACAACGGAAAGGGAACGGAAAGGGTATTGAAAGGTGGCTCCACATAAAACACTAAGTCAAAGGCTTAGTGTGTGACACTTAAGCCCAGCCAATTGTTGGCGTCCAGATTAGTGGACCTTTTTATTATTCAATTTGCAGACGGATAGAAAACATCTTAAAACGTTTTGTCATGTATTCATTGGAGACCTTCTTATCTTCTAAACTGTAGTTCGTAGGAGATCAGAGCCCTGTTTCAATTATTTTAATTTACCTGGCGTTCAATACTCGCCTCTACCTTGGTTTGTTTCTGTTAAAACATTAAATACCGTATGCAGTATGCTTAATTTCGATTCTTTACTGTTCTATCTTCTGTAAGTCGACCCAGAAGAAATGTTTACGCCGAGTTTCTTTATTTTCTAATGCGTTGGGTATATCGCCTTTATAAATCGGGGTCTCAACTTTAAGTAATGATTGGGATGCTACGTCCTTAGTCGCCTTATCGCTGTCCTCTCCTCTTTTTGTTAGCCTCCAGCGATGAGTAAAATTCCTCCTTTAATGAAGGCAAATGATTAAGAAATCGCTAGAGTTGAAGAAGAGTCGACCTTGATACATTTAAACTTCTGTGTATCTCACTGTTTCCTTGGCTATCGAATTGTCTATTCCTCTACCCATCGTATAACTGATACTGTCGTTGTTAATTCCATTGTATTGAGGCGTTTTGGGTTAACTTTAGAAAGCTATATTTTGTTTTAACTGTGGATGGAGAGCGTCGCCTTCATCTCTGGAACTCCTGTAGAATAATAGTTGGAAGTTTATGACTGTGATTGCATCCATTAAGGTCGCCTCCAGCCATGTGTCAGTTAACTCACTTAGCACTGTATCTTTTCTTTGGAAAATCAAACTCAAACGTTCATTTCAGTTTCGCATGATGTTAATCCAATACACTTCTGTTGAGATAAGTTAAGTTAGTGACTGTAGTCACCGTGGTGAATGTTATCTGGTAAAATTGGTGACTTAAGTCTAAATCTAGGTCGTTCCTTTCATTTGACATATCCTTTAACTCGAAGGTCATAAATATGTAAGAGATCTGAATAGACTCCATGCGAAATTCTGATTAGTTATGAACCTCGGTTGATTTCTTTTATTTTCTTTGTGATATAGAAATCTATGTGACCCATCACGAATCAGAATTCAACAGGAAGTTTAAGGTTTACATAACCCCTTTGATTCTGTTGACAATTTATCACAACTGCAGCACTTTAAGAAATATATATATTGTCACAGCTGCAACACTCGAAGATAGAAGGGTGCGGGCGTTTAGATAAGCTCCCTGATTCATTGGCAACTTGTCATAGCTGGAACACTTGAACATAATAGTAAATTTTTAAAAAGTTCAAATAATCTCTCTGATTCCGTTGTCAACCTGTCTCAGCCGCACCACTTGAAACATTGCAAATTATCCTTAAATAAGGACTCCCTCCATCGTGTGGTTTGTAACACTTATGATAGAGGCTGTCAATAATCCATTAATCTCTTAAACTATTCAGTCCGCCGCCCTCTCTGCTTATTCACTCAAGTTCTTAGCTTGATCTGGTAGTTATCAGTCCGCTTTAATCTTCTATGCTTATCAGCTAATATTGTTCAGTTGTAGTTTAGTTTCATGCACAGCGAACCAATTTAATCTTGCTAATGTTTTTTGGATGCATTCTATTACCTTTACTCGCTAATAACCATGTTCTTTGACATCAAGAACAACCCTTGCGTTTGTTGAATGGGGATAGAGGTTCGTAGTATGAGTTGAGATTCTTTTGATTTATGCCAAACGCATTCTTTGAGTCTGAGTTTTTGCATTTATGGAAATATTCCTTAGTTTCGACGCCCTCAGTAGATATATAGATAAGCGCCCAGTAATTTCATGTTATATCCAATCCATTAAGTATACACATAGGTGTTGTCATTTGCATATTCAATTTGATATAAGGAATATTCGATGGAGATATACTTCCTAACTGTGCATTTGTAAAATCTATATATATATAAAACATATATGATACGCATATCAATATATTTATATACATGTGTGTGGGAGTAAGTATATTCATATATATTCATTATAAACAGCAAAGTCTATGAAGACAAATTTTGAATCTGATATTTTAATCAGGCCTGGTCTAAAAGTACATTAGTAAGTAAATATATAAATAAATATATGTATATCTAGTATAAGGTGAAGCTACTACATATTTGCATACAATATGTGTATGTTATGATATGAATTTGGAATGTATTCATGTATAAAAAGGAGGGTATTAATGTTTTGTAGTTAGATGTTTGGTTGTAAATAAATGAATAGAGATACGACATTAGATTCGTTTAGTCTATAATGCATATCTTGGATCTAGAAATGATTGTATGGTAATAACATTATGGCTTCTCATGATTTTGTTGCTGACTTAATTGGTTAAATACAAACGACTATTGAGAGTCACAATATGGTCCCTTGAAACCACTTTTCTTTTATTGGTTGACAAGGTTATGCAATGCTAAGTGTATGGCTCTTTTGTTTTCGTAATGAATGAGGGTGTTGTATAAATATGTAAGCCTTTAGGTAAGTGATTATTGGGAGTCTTTCAGAGGCTAGGGGAGGTTGTTTTCTTGATGGAGTTTTTTTTTTATAATCCTTGAGTTGGTTGTATTGAATTAAGTGAATTTATTTTGGACTTTAGCCTTGCACCATATTCATACGCTTGTGGTTGTTCTTTTGGAATTTCTAAGCGGGAAGGATTATGCCTCACCATGTGATCTTGTTATGTGTTATGAGTTTGTGTGAGTGGCTATGTTCCTGATTTTTTTGGTTTTTGAGTTGCCTAAAGGGGAGTGGCTCTCAATGGGGGTCCGACACACAAAGGGGTGCCAGGGTAACTCACTGAGAGTTTAATCAAGTGATAACTTTAAAAAAAAATAGGGGGAAAGTGTAGCTCTCACAATAATAAGATAATGGATGCCTCTCTCATGGCTCAAGCGCTTGTTAGGCTTGAGGTGAGATGAGAAGCATAGTTTTTATGGGGGTTCGATGGCCGGTAGAGGTAGCCAGGGTAACCCAAGATGGGGGTCTAGATAGTAGCCTAGGAAGGTTACACCAGGGTAACCCATAGAAAATTATGCAGTGACACTCCTACGACAACTAAGTATCCTCATGATGTTATTTCTGCTTGCTTTGGTATGCCTCTAGAAGTAGTGTTCAATCGATTAATGTTGTTTGTACTTGTTTATTGTTGTTTTGTTAGCCTTGTTTGTCTGTTGTTCTTGACTGTCAATTTTGGTGGGATCCATTGTTACCTCCTAGCACAGGGGGTGGATCTTTGGATTCACGCAATTAGGTGGAAAATGTTTCGTTCTCCATTGAGTTTCCCTTATGTTAGGGATGTGGCGATTCTTCTGATCCATTGTCTTCAGCCTTGCATCTACTCTTGTAAGGTTGATTATTGTACATGTAAATGTATTATAACTCTATCATATTTCATGTATCTTATGTGGTGCACTCCTCACTTGTATCGAGGAAGTGTGATTGTACTTGTTGAAATTGGAACACTTAATTGATGTATCTCATTAATGAAAGGAATTATGTAATTTGTGACATTGTACTTGTTAATTGAAATGGAAGTAAACAATTATTCTTCTATGTTATATAATGGGTGTTTATCATGGTTCATATGATCATTTAATCAGTTTTGACAAGTCATGACCTCTTGATTGGGAAGGTTGTAACTCCCCCATTCATTCAGACAACCAGATGTATGTTTGTTGACAATATCAAATAAAACCTCCAGCCAGGGTCTGCTAGTGTAGGGAGAAGCAATGCATGAAATTTTCTTTTTGATTTGGGCTAAATGTGATTAGGACAGGCCCTGACAGGGTTGTATCAAAGCCCAAGAGAGAGATATGTTGAGGAAGAAAATAGAGAAATTATAGTGAAAATGTGCATTAGCATGTCTCATTTTATTTATAGAAGAAAGTACAGTGCACAACAATCAAGCAAAAGCTAAAATCCATCTATGAAATAAATTACTCACTATCAAAACTAACCTTCAAATTAAAGAAGAATTTAAGAAGCTATATTTTCATATAACTTCTTCAAATGTATTTAAATTATTGTACAAGGAACATAAAATATTAGAGATGCACTTTCCAAGCAATGTTGTTTTCCTATCGGTTTATGTAAAACATAATTATTGTGGGGATTCTACTTAAGATTCAATTAATCAAGGAAATCAGAAATGTTTTGGAGTTTTGTTCTACCAATGCAATTATTTTCTATACTAGCCATTATGGAGAAGCGGTTTATACAAATTTTCTTTGTGAAAAATACATTGTGATTAAATTATTTGTTTAAAAGTTATGTCTTGCTTTTTATTTTCTAAAAGAATCCATATTTAGATGGTGTTGCAGTCAGATAAACATCTATTTTTCACAGAGCTCACAACTTTTAATAGTATTCTTTTCCTAAATTTCTAGGTCAAAGTGCATGATGATGTCATTTCATGCCTGCAAATAATTGAATCTTCTAGTCAACAAATGGTCACAACATCTTGGGATGGAATGATTAAAATATGGAACATTGATGAAGGTAGAGGTAGTTGGGCAACAACTTTTGGCTCATCTAAGAAGACACAAAGTTCTAGTAAGTATATGAAGAATGGTCATATGATATATTATTAGTATTCATATGGGAGTCTAGCCATATTAATTTTTTGAAAAAGGTGAATTTATGTTATATAAAAAAATTGATGGTTACAAATGGACCACCAAATTTACTAAGGCATGGGAAAGTTGACAAAGAAGAAAATCAGATGGTGTAGGGTTAATCATATGAGTATCTAGTTGTTACTTATGCAATGTGAAATAATGCTTTGAGTTTGAAAGATGTGCAATGCAATGTAATCAATATGAATATAAACTACATAATATTTAACCATTCTTTTTATGCTATTGTACATTGATATTTAACCATTGCTTCAAAGAGTTTAATCATGCACATGAGGAGGAAACTAAATTTTTGATTGTCAACTTCTATATATTTCAAATTATCAATAATCAGTTGTATGTCCATATACAAAAATGGCATCAACGCCATCTCAAACAAAGTTTTACAATATGTGGCATATGCCATCTCGGTATCTATTCAAAATTTACATGCCAAAATGTCTATCTCATCCTAAACTACTGGTGGATCATCAAAATGAAGCCTCTTTGAAGCACTTGTTGGCTCTGAAGGTAGCTGCACAAGAAAAAGTCAAACCACAATTGAGATTAGTTATACTATATAATTTAAAATTGAATAATTAACATAAAAATCAATACACATTGAATTATAATTGAACTCTAAAATTGAAATCTTGATTACCTGAAATATATGTCTCTTTGAAGGGTCAGGAGTCCTAGAATATACCTCTCAAAGAACTAACCAAACCAACTTTTGTAGCGTCAATCTATATATGTGAACAAAAACATGAAATTGATCCAAGTTAGCATAGAATTGTTAGATAAGAACATATTTACCAAGCACAAAATAAAACAAACACATACCTCTTTGGGTTGATCTTTTTCTGTATCTCCTTTAGGTGTCTCAACACCTCCTCCTTGAGGTGTTTCAACACCTCCTCCTTGAGGTGTTTGAATACCTACTCCTTCGGGTGTTGTGGCACTTATCAACAATGATGTATAGCTCACAACCACCTATACATAAAAATGACAAGTACATATGAAACTACGAATCTATGTCAATGTATGCATAATCAATAAAAGATCTTATAAATTTTAATTCAATCAAATTTGAGTTCAATTACCTTTCCCTTATCCAACACTGTGCCTCCATAGTTTGGAGAGCGTCACACCTCGCTCGCACTAGGTGTTTGCTACAAGTAGAGAGTAAGATAAACATATAAGTTAATATATAATTTCATTATTGACAATTCAAATGACAAGCAAATATACAGTAAAAAAATGTAAATGAGTGAGTGAGAAAATACATACTGTGTGCATGTCGAGGCCAAATGAAATGGCCCTAAGGGTGCTATCAGTCACCTGTGTGAGCTCCTCCGGACATTAACCATTAAATAGACCGTGTAAATAAATATTAGTACTTGATACTATCTCTTATTAATATTCATTTTAAAAAAATGCAAGTTATGAATTTACACCTTAAATGTTACCTATGTAGCTACTCCAATGTCCGCCTCTCTAGCAAGAGAGGACTCTGTAGGGTGTGCTCCACTCCCCTGCGTGTGATCTGCTATAATCTCCACATCTTGGATGTCATAATTAGAAGTGTTTAATGGCTTCTTAGGGGGCTATACAATAGGACCCAAGCATATTTGTTGGCATGTATTGCAAATATGTGGCACACAAATATATGGACCTGAGGAGGATGATGCAGCAGCACTGGATCCATAGCCAAGAACACCAAACTATGGTTGAATTGTTGAAGAAGCATGGGAAACCAAAAGACCACTCAAAGGTGAATGGTGCGGATGGTTTGTTATTAGTTTGCATCCTCTATAATAATAGGATGTTGTACTAGGGTGGCGGAGGAAGGGGGAGGATATAGGGGAACATGTGGGCACCTAACTACTCTAGCTGCCCCTGGCCTATCTTGAGGCATACCTCTACCAACACCTTGGAAGGGTTTAATGTCAAAGTAATTGACATGATGCCCTAACAAAAACTCAGCATATAATTTTTTAATAAAGTAAAAAGGTACATCAAGATTATTGTTGGGTGGTTTATCAAAACCATACACCAACAATCCCAAAATTTATCTACTATGCCCCTATGCATGCACCATTTTATAGAAAGTTTGAGAAGCACGGTAACATTAGCGGAAAACAGTCTTTGGGGTTAATAAATAAAGAGCTATTTGGGCTTTTGTTATTTGGAGATCTTTCACATCATCATAAGACATTCCACATGCATAATATTGCCTCATGGTTTCTTGCCACAAATGAAATGCATTATGTTGGGTGGAGAGGGTTTCTACATTTGTAATTATTCCTATCAATGTGGTTGACATACGGGATAATCGAGGGATTTTCCTATAAACATCACAAATGCCCATCAATTCCTCCAACTTTTCATCAATTAACTGTTCAATTGATGGCTGTGGAGGTGGTGGAGCATTTGGCATTTCTGCATTTTGATTCTCAGCTGGTGGATTTTCATTTTCAACTAGTGGAATTTGTGCATTTTCGTTTCTCAATAGCCATAATACCTGATTAAAGTTAAAAAATAATTAATCTAAAATTAGACAATATAAATGAAACACTATTTTTAAATCAAAATCCATTAAAAACATTCATTTTTTTATCAAAATCTATTTTGAACTCAATTGTTTCATAAAAATTCAATCAAAAACCCTATTTTGAAAAAAATCCATAAAAAATATTCATTTTTTTATCAAATTCCATTCTCAATTCAATTTTTTCATAAAAATTCAATCAAAAACCCTATTGTGAAAAAAAATCCACAAAAAACATTCATTTTTTTATCAAAATCTATTCTAAACTCAATTTTTTCACAAAAACTCAATCAAAAACCCTATTTTTTTAAAAAATCAACAAAAACCATATGAAATTATTCAAATCTAAATCAAAATTGAATCAAATCAAATGAAAATAAAAAAACTTACCTTTTCAAATCAAATTTAGCCTATATCGGATATCCGTTATGCGAAGAATGGATGCACTATGCGCCCGCGGGTTCTTCTTAGCCAAATGAATTCAAAAAAGAGACAAAAGTTTTTAATATATACTTTTTACAAATCAGATATCCGATTTGTAAAAGTGGGATTTAGTCATTTGGTATGGGCACCAAACCTAAAAAGTCAACATGTTCTTTTGCATTTTCCGATTCGATGAAAGATGTGTTTTTCCCTCATTGCCACTTTTTGGCCCACCATTAACACACATACCCCATATAATATAATATATAACTATAATATAGTTTATGGTTATATTATTATAATAGTTTTGATAAGTATATATTTATAATTCTATTATATAATAATAATAATAATGATTATTATTTAATAATAAGTTATTATTAATCAATAATATTAAATATGTCATGCATCATTATATAAATATATTAATAATTGTTGTTTAATATTCTTCATATTAAATTTATCATATATTGAATTGCTTAAATAGATTGATAATCAAAACTATATATTATTATTACAAGTTTTTATTTTATTTTCCAATAGACCATACATCTCATATATATAAATATATAAAATTGAACTTAAACGTGAAATAAAAAATATAAAAAAAATCTTAGCATTTAATCTTTACAACTTGTTTTTGAATCCTCCAAATTAAATTGAGAATATTATATTTAATTTAATTTATATATAATTAGATTGTATATAAGTATAATGTATAATAAACTATATATATATAATTATAATAATTTATTATATAAATTTAATAATTATATGTTATTTATTATATTTTAATAATATAAAATGTTATATAAAATTATGTAATTTATGATTATATTAAATATAATATTTTATATTTATATTATATATTATATAATAAAAAAAAATTCAAATATATTAAATATAATTATCAAATAAATTTAAATATTTGAATTTAACATATAACAATAAGGGACGACAGTTAAGAAATAATATAAATAATAATACATTATCATCTGTTACAAAAAAGTAGGAGAGACTTGTATTTATGAAGGAAAATGAAGCGGAACTGTTTGAGAAATACGGATGAAACACGACATGAAATAAATTAGTGAAATAGGAATGGAAAATAATGGACAACAAAAAGGGTATTGAAAGCTAGCTCCACATAAAACACTAACAAAGTCAAAGGCTTAGTGTGT
>VDFB02353493.1:314026409-314090153 GCA_007258455.2 Sequoia sempervirens | reverse complement strand
AGGGCTTTCACCTCAAATATCTCTCAAAGAGAAATGCGTTATAGAGGATCACTGATATTGAGACTCCTTCTCAGCTAGGGCTTGATTCTCCACCATACCAAGATTGTCTTGAAAGTACACAAACTTTATCTTGGAGAGAGGCTTGGTGAGAATGTCTGTTGTCTGCTCATCAATTCTGATATACCTCAACTGAATTGGTTTCCTCAATACCATATCTTTGATATAATGGTATTTGATCTTAACATGTTTGGCTCTATCATGAAACACATGATTGACAGAAAGCTTCACACAATTCTAGTTATCACAATGAATGATAGTAGGCTTCATTGATTGACCAAACAATCTAGCAAGGAGCTTTCAAAGCCACACTGCTTCTCGAGCTACCACACAAGCTGCAATATAATGAGCCTCTATTGTACTCAATGCTATAGATGACTACTTCTTGTTGCACTAGGATATCATCATAGACCCCAAACTGAAGCAACATCCAGAGGTGCTCTTTCAATTAATGACACACCCTGCCCAATCAAAATCAATATATCCATGCAGCTTCAAGTCCACACTAGAAGAAAATCTCAAGCCATACCCAACTCTACCACAAAAGTATCTCAAGATATGCTTCACCACAAGTAGATGTATTTTCCCTAGTTCACACATGAACTCACTAAGTGCACTCACTGCATAGCCAATATCTGGTCTAGTATTGACTATATACATCAATGATCCAATAAACTGCCTATACATAGTAGGATTCACCAGATCTGAACTAGCTACAACCTCTTTTAGCAAGTTGGTCTCCATAGGCGTAGACATGGATTTGCAATCCATCATACCAAATCTCTTCAAGATTTCAATCGTAGAATTCCCTTGAATTAGAATGATCTCATTCGGCTTCTGCCATACTTCTAAATCAAGGAAGTAGTGCATGCAACCAAGATCCTTCATTTCAAATTCAGAAGCTAACTCGTTCTTGCATTTTATAATGAGGCAATCTTCTCCAGTAAGAAATAAATCAACATAAAGAACCAAGATCAACTAGATTACCATCTTATTTAGGTTCAGTAGTCTCCCTCTAAATCTTCAAGTACTTACATCAACCTTCTAACCTCTTCACCCAAGATTTCCTGCAACGCTTTCCTTAGAGAAATTTTTCAAGAGCACACCTCTGATATTATAGAGAGTTCAAGATTGTCTTCCTAGATCACTTTATTCTAAATAGATTTGTGGAGCTACCAATTTCAAATCTAGATGACTTCCTTGAGAAATTTTGATCTCAGCAGCTGAAGGGATCCTCTAAGGATTTAGCACCTAGCCTTGCAATATAATAATCTTCACTTCTTCTCAGTGAGTTACAAAAATCCCTCTTGATCCCTACTTCAGATATTGCAAAGAAGACTTCTGGAAGTGAACTCCCTCTAGCCACCAACTCAGTCCCATGGCTGCAAGTTATGACTTCATGCTTGATCATTTCTTTGGTCGGCATGAATTCCTCATAGGATGCCTCAAGCTTTTCATCACTAAGCAATCTCTCATCACCTTCTTGCTCCTAGGTCTGTCCTAGAAGCATTTTAGAGAGAGATTACTAACAGTTTAGAACTATCCAAGGAAATATCAAGGTTTACAATTTCAAGTTATAATATGAATACATAAGAATTTATGAACAATAATAAAATATAAATAAATAAATCAACCTATAAGAGAAATATATCAAAATATCAGAATGAAGGGATAAAGAAACTTATCTTTATTGAATTATGATATAACTCTTTCTTCCATCTTTTACTCCTCTCAAGAGTGCTAAACTCAGCACAACAAAAGATAATTTGCATAACTATATATTTATTGAATGCATTATGCAGTTAGCATGTAGAACCAACTCTCTCCAAGAGTTCATGACTCTATCATAGTTCATACATTAGAGAATGATATTGATGTGACCAACTCATCACCATTGAAATTGAAATTCTCCTTTTATTTCAGAGTCACACTAAGAAATATTCAAAACCATCATGAATTGACTTGCAACAAAAATCTTATGCTAGTGAACACAATTCAAGAGAAACCACAATATCTCTTTACTAATTACAAGATCCAAGTAAATGATATAACTCAGCAAACAAAGAATACTTATCTCTTTAAATATTCTAATGAATGCAATTACTAGACATAGTATAGAATGTTGCTCTTGTGCTCAGATCAGTCCACAATATTCATGACTTGAACACAAGACCATGAATTAGAATATAATTCCCTAGAATCCTTTTGAGGATATATCTCATCCACATCTGTAAATGAAGCATGCTAATTAGGCCTAGCTAGGAAATCCTTTGAATAGTGACCAAACTTGTCACATCGAAAACATTGAACACAAGATAGATCCTTCTTCTTCTTGAATGAAAGATCACCATCTGATCCTTTATCTCTATTCCTCTTGAAATATCCTTTCTTTCCTCATTTTCCTTTCTTCTTTGAGGATTGAGCAGAAAGAACATGAATGTATACATTTGTAGAGCTTCGACCAATACCTCTCTTCTTAAATACAATCTGCCCTCAAACAATCAAACTTGGGAAGTTTTGATCTTGGAATGATTCCTTGAATGTAAGACTACCAAGATGAAGGAAGAAAATTAAGAGCCAACATGGTCAAATCCTTGACATCAACAATATGACCAATGGTAGTGAGCTGATCTCTTAATTCAGAAATCTTCATGAAGTTAAGGGATAACAAATTCTCCTTCCGCCATCTTAACATGATGAAGTTGTTGTTGTAATGCAAGTGGATGACTTGTGTTGTTGATCTCGTACATCTCCTCCAAAGTTTTAAGCATCTATCTTGCTGTCTTCAACTTAGAGATGATTGGAATAATATGGTCCTTCATAGAATCAACTAACATCTTCTTTGCCTTAGTATCTTTCTTCTTCCATTGAATCTTCTCTTCCTCATTAGTAGGCTCATAAAATTTTCTCTCCACAAACTCAATCAATTCATTTTCCTCCAAGGTGAACATAATTTTGAATCTCCAAGATGTGAAATTTGTTGCTCCCTCAAGTCTGTCCCCAATCTTGAGTCTATTCACCATCTTAATGAAGGGACAGATGTGATCAAAGATGAGAAAGAGTAATAAGAGTACCTCTGCAATACTGAATCTGATCAAGATATTCTTCAAACCTGCTTTGATGACATGTTAGTTTTATGATCAAATTTAATGCACATAAAATTAATTCAAAATTCAACATAATAACACAACAGATACCCTAGGAAAACCCTCCACTTGAGGGAGAAAAACCCAACAAAAATATATCACTTATATATTGAATCACAAAGAGAAACTCCTTTACAATAGAGGTCGATAATAAGGCAAAGAATATTTACCACAAATTGATGCAATCTCAAATATAATTAGCTGTAGCTCACTGAAGATGAATCTCAACCTTCAAAAATGTCAAATTGCTCTTGTATATGAACTTGATCTTCCCTGTAGATGAACTCGCACTTGAGATGAATAAGAATGGATTGAATTGATAATGAAACAATAAGATATCACCAAGTATATATACAATGTGATGGAGGAAGACATGACCTTTCAAAAAACAACAAGTCAGCCACCAAAGAATCTCTCTTGAAAAATTGCGTCCCAAAGAAGTATGAGGTCGGCCTCATTAAAAATACAACTCATTAAATCAGACCTCTTCATAATTAAATATAATTAATATAGATAATGCCTCTTCAGCAAAATGATGGATCTATAAATGATATAGATTTTTCTATTATTTAATTTATCAAATGAGCTAGAAGTAATTGACCAACGTTGTATGAACATCAACAAAAAATAGGTGTCTGAAATTCCAAAAACATGAAAAAATGAGCTAAACTAGGACTCATATGCTAGAACTGGCGTATTGTTCTAGCTAGGGATTTTTGAAGCTTCAAAGTCTAAATCTAGTCTTCAATGTTTGCTTTGTCCTTTCCAATTGATTTTCAAATCCGAAACCTTGATTTGTAACCTATAAAAAAGCTTCCAAGTATCTCCAATGCAAGGTGACAACTTCGATAACTTTGAACACTTTGAAAACTTTCTCAAAACTTTCTCTTGAATGTGTCTCTAGCCTAAACCTACAAATCACACATTAAAGAGAGGGAAAAATGTTTTTTTGTTAGTAGATAGGGGTTTTCCTTGGTCAAACCCCGTTTTCGTAATCAAACCTTCGAATTAAATAAAATAGGAATGGAGAATGATGAATTAAAAAAATAAGATGTTGCAACTCAACAAACCCTAGCAATAAGAGGTTGCAAACATATATGAGATGGCTCCAATAGATGTAGATCTTGAATTTTTCTTGAATGTGATAGATATGGAGTGAAATGCTAGCTTGAATCATGAAACCCTACATCACAATTTTTATCTAAAAAATAAACATGATGCATAAATACTTTTCCATGATGCTTGATACTTGAATAATTCTCTAAAACGCTTGATAATTATCCCTTGAATACTCTTGTAAACACTTGAATTCTCTTGTGAACAAAAAAATTCTATATGCATGAATAATCGAATGCTTGGGGGTGAAATTGAGTAAAAGAAACTTGTATTTATACTTAATTATGAAAAAATTCCCGAAATTGCAACACTACAAGTCGACATTAGATCTAGGAGGATAAAATCCTGCCCAGAATTTAAATTAATTTTAATTTTGGGCCACATGATACTCATATTCCAAAGGTAGCGTATGAGTCCCATTAGGCATAATTTATGTGATCAATTTCAAAAATGCTTAGAGAGGTGTAAAATTAGGATAAGGACCCAAAACCCTAGGTGGGACTCATACGCCCAAGGTGGCGTATGAGTCCTAGACCACCAAATTTGGGCCACGCAACCTAAAAACACCTGAATTATGATTGGATATTGATTTATGTCAAGATTGTCCTAAAAAAGATGCATTAAATGAGGCTTGTTGATGCAAGATAAGGCCAATTAAAGCATAAAGAAGCCCAATTATTTATGAAAACCATAGGAAAGTGTGAAAGTGTGTTACAACACTTTACAACACTCTAAATAAGGAATGATTAAGTTTTTTTAGTTCACAAGGGACCAAGACCTAATGTGAATGTGGTGAACACATTACAACACTAAATCAATGAAACATTAAGCTTAGTTTAGCAAGGAGGGCCCAAACGAGCAAGGAAAAGTAAAGCGATAATTTTTCCATTGCCACAATAATTTGTAATCATAACAAGGTATATGGAATGAGATTATTTTGAGAATGCATTACAAATTTTCTACTAGTTTCCCTTATTAGGCATGTAAACATAATATCATTATAATTATCACATCTTTCACAAAGAAATTCATCACTTACATGAGACCATAAGATAATCAATAAAATTTATAAGAAAGTTATTCATTTTCCCAAATAGGGATTTCACAACCACTAATCATTATGAGGATACAAAGAAAAAATTAGGACCTTACGTGCTCATTATACAACCACTTATAAAAAATAGTCAAGAAATAAGAAGAAAATACAAAAAAACAAGATATTCTTGGAAAAATCAAGGGCCTAGCTCATCCTCCACCTAAACACAACTGAAGAACCCTTGATCAAGGTAAAAAATGATAAAAACACATGTTACCCACAACCTATAGGCACATCGAGGCTCTACACATGTATGTAGCAAATGAGAGATCATATAAGAGTGTTGACTCTCAACCTTAGGATAATCTCAACCAAGATCTCTTGTTGAGTATATAAAATCATTGGAACCATAATTCCTCCACAAAACAAAACATGGGTTGGTACACCCAACTCTCTAAAACACCATACTAG
This sequence comes from Sequoia sempervirens, assembly GCA_007258455.2. NCBI lineage: Eukaryota > Viridiplantae > Streptophyta > Pinopsida > Cupressales > Cupressaceae > Sequoia > Sequoia sempervirens. The sequence continues at coordinate 314,084,327 of VDFB02353493.1, read as the reverse complement.
GAAAATAAACCAATCATTCTTGAAACTATCTTGCAACAAAAATAAATTAAGAACACACACTATAACTACATGGGAATGATCATCAACCAGAGATCCTAGTTTTGTAACATGCCCACTTTAATACTAAATGCAATTCCCCAAGATGATACACCTAGGAAAAAAATGACAAAAAAACATTTCTTTGAAATAACAACAATGCCACCAAAGATATGACAACATGTCGCACTTGCACAAAAACATGCATACAAGTGTCATGTGATAGATAATAACACAAGGAAAATTACAAGAAGAAAAAAATCACAATTTCAAAAGAAAGGTGGTACTGACAGAAGAATTAATGATCATGGGATAAATCTAGCATGATGAACCTATGAGAGAGGGAATGATACTTGAATGGTGATCAAGTATTAAACCACAATTATGTTCTCTTACAACACCACACAAAGATAGGGTGAGGGAATCATCAAAATACAATCCATACATGGACACACTTTAGAGCTCTAACAACACACTTGGAAATTGATACAAATGATGGAATTCCTAGGAGCTCTCACCACTAGACTAGATGACAAGATTGCCAATTTTCAAAATAAGGAGTAGGATGAGGGTACATTTACCTCCTGTAGTGTAGAAAAATGTACTCCCTTATTGGAGATGTTATAGTTTCACACTTAGTTGGGACTCATTTTAGCACCCTTGCATTAAATATCCTTTAAATCATCATTAATAGGCCCCTAAGACCCTTTGTTTTGGATCTTAAGGCTTATTTCAACTAAAATCCTGACAAAATCAACAAAAACATTAAATTTTCTAACAACCCATCATTGGTCCACCTTGAAAAACTAGGGTGGGACTCATACACCACCTTGGGTATATGAGTCCCCCAAGGTGGGACCCATATGCCACAAGTGATGTATGAGTCCCATGTGGCCCATTTTTAGGGTTTGAGCAAGAAATTTAAGTTTTTAATTCAAAATTTTGGTTGATGTCAACTTTTGAGATTCAATAACTAGTTAATTAGGTGTAGTTCCTATATAAACAAGCTCTAAGTCACTATTTTCATCTAGAGAAAGAAATTCAATATCTAAGCATTCACAAGCTCTCAAGCATTATTTCACAAGAGAATTCAAGAGTAAGTAGCAAGCAAAGTTGAAGTCTTGGAGTAGCATTATAGAATTTTTGCAGGTCTTCAAGCTCACTTTTATTCAAGATCTAGCATTTTCAAGGATTGATCATGGTTGCCTATGGTGAATCATGATGGATTCTACATTGGGGAGATGCAACTAGCCATCGATCCAAGCCTAATGACTTGTTTCCTAAGTGATTCCATCCTCCATTGTCACTCTACTTTCAACCTAAGGAAGGTGTATTCATCATTATGGATCATAAGGGTGATTAGGGATCTCCAAAAGTGAATCATTCATCTTCATGTTTCCTTCATGCATCTCATTCTAGCACATTAGAATAGGGTTACATTACATTTTAGATTTCTTAATCTTAGAGACACTTAAGATTAGGGTTTGTATGCACATTTACTTTCAAGATCCATTTTTTCTATCAAGGATTGATTACCAGACTAGGGGTTTGACCAAGGAAAACCCCCCATAAGCAAATCAACATTATATTTTGTTTTCCAAGTCTTTTTACAAGTTTAGATCCAGAAATTAGGTTGAGAAGGTAGAGTGGGGATAAAAGAGCATATTCAAACTTTGACTTTCCAAAAAAGAAAAATGAGACTGATACCCCACTTGTGGTTTATGATTCCTAGTACAATGAAATTTCTATATTTCTAAATATTTAGATCCACCACTGCCATATTCTTGTTCCTACCCAAAAACCCTAGTCTAGGACTGATACTCCCAACTTGGCGTATGATTCCTAGTGTGCCCTAATGTCTTTATTTTTAAGATTTCAAATTTTATTCCAAAAACATTCAAGTTTCTAGGTGCACCTCTATGTTCTCTAAGTTTTTTTTTTGTATTTTACATTCATTTATAGGTCATTTGTTGAAGTTTTAGACATTATTAGGTTTTGTCATTAGGTCTTGCATGCTACTTGTCTTCCCAAGCCATTGCTTGGTGGTGAACCCTCTTTTAGTCTTTAATCATACCATAATAAAATCTTTAGTATATCTATTTCCTTCATTCCATCTATGGATTGAGATCTCTAGCGTTTCCTTGAGTTAAACTAAGTGAAATAGGTCCAAAACCCTAGTGCTCCATCTCCCAAAATATTTGAAGCCCCCTTTTTCTTAGGTTTCATTTTGGTGAACCTGCATTTAAAACATCTTATTTATTATTTAGAGTGCATCATAGTCCTAGAACTATCTTGCATTAACTTTGCATTAGGGTTTGCATTAGTTAATTAGCATCTAGGGTTTCTAAATCTTGCATTAGTGAAAGTGCATATAGGTTGCATTTTTTCCTCTTGAATCATTGAATTTCATTTTAATTTTGCATTTGCACTTAGCTTAGACATCATCCAAAATTAAAAAAAACATAAAATTCACACAAAATTTACTAAAAATGACACAAAAACCCTAATTTATGACTCATACACCCCTCTGGGTGATTTAGTCCTAGTATAGGATATTTTTCCTAATTTTTGGGTATTTTGTGATGACCGTTATTCACTATTTGAACCCCTAAAAAACCTTGATTGGGAATCATATGTACATTTGGGTGATTTAGTCCCATTTCAGGTTTGAAATTTAATTTTATAGCATTAAAAAATCTATTTTTATGTTCTTGTTTTCTTTCATTAGCTTTCTGTTTCAATTTATCAAGTTTCTGTTTCATACATTTCATCAGATCTAGCTTAATTTAGACACATTTCAAGTGTGGATAAAATTACATTATTGTACATTTCATTCCTAGAATTAGTTCATAGTTCAATTAGCTTAGATTACATTTTCCATTCACTAGAAAACAAAACCAAAAACACCTATAAACTAATGAACAACTTGGAGAAAGCATAGTTATTTGAGTATGTAAAATCTCTTTGTCCAAGTTAACCTAAACCTCAAGCCTTTTATTAGTGATTACATTGACATGTTAGATGAAGCCCTTGAGGATTTCATCTCACAATGTTCATCCATTGAGGCTTGCTATAACCAACTCAAACCAAGATAATTTAATGTGATTCAAATTCAACTTATCATTTACCCACCTTCATACAAACCTCAAACTCAAAATAAACTTGTTTTCACCATTGAACCAACTAAGAATAATGTTTTGCAGAAATCAAGTTATAACACCATTACTCACACATATAACACTAGAATTAATCCACAACCAAAACAACCAACTACAATAGCTTTACCTTTTCCTAACTCTATCTTGCCTAGCATTCCTCATTTTACTTTGAATAGTGGAAAGGAGTATGATCTTGTTGAACAACTTAAGAATAATCTTGCAAAGATATCCCAATGGGACCTAATTAAAAACTCACCTTTAAATTATCGCACTATGCTTCAAACTACCTTGCAACAAGTTGTGGTTTCCTCTAACTTACAAATGCAAATGATGTGGCAGCTCCAATTTTGGGAATGAATGTGGTTAATGTAGGCATTACCTTACACCAACATGAGCCACCTCCTTTGGAAATGAGAAAGAAAAATGATACATTCATGATAATAGCTACCTATGATGGGTAGGGAATAAAAATAACCCTTGTTGACAATGGTTCTACTCTTAATGTGTGAAGTGTGACCCTCCTAGATAAACTAGGTGTGGATAAATCAATAATTCAACATGATTCCTTGTTGATTTGAGGATTTGATAATGTAGGAAAGCAACTGCTTGGTGTGATTACTTTACCTATTATAGTTGGAAAGGCTACATTTTAAACTCCTATTCATGTCATGCTCGATAATCTATCATACAATATTCTTTTAGGGAAACCTTGGATTCATGAGGTGCATGTGGTGCCTTCGACTCTTCATCATATAATGAAGTATGTCTATAACAATAAAGTATACCAAATTGAAATAGACCCCAAGCTGGAAAGTTTCTTACAAGTTGAGAAAGGAATGAAAAGTCCTCTAAACACACTAATCCCAACATCAAACATAGAACCTATGGAAGAATAAAAACAAGAGATGGAAACCATGTCAAAGTTATTGGACAATGATTGGGGTTCCTTAGAGTTCACACTTTTTTTTTATGGGAGAAAACATAATCACAAGAAAAGAAGATGAAAAAAAGGAAACTAATGGTGATGTCAATGCAAAATTTAGAAGAAAACTCACAAGCATCTACCTCATTTTCTCTAGAAGAAGACACAAGCTATACAAAATTACTTGTTGAGATAGATTATCAAAACCATCAAACTTGAAAGAAATAGATAAACTTTATGGAACAGGTTATTAGCTTATGAAAAAACTTGGCTATAATGGAAAAGGATGTGGAAAGAAAGAACAAGAAATCCATGTTCTTGTAGAGCCTAACATGCAAGAAACAAAAAGTGGTTTGGGATATTTTCCTTCTAAGATAACATAATCAAACAAAAGACCCTCATTGAACATCAATTCCATCACATGTAATCCTAAAACAACTCTCAACTCGAAGCATCTTGAATTGCTTGATATGAATTACAAACCATCATGGGAATACTTCAAAGATGATGAATCCTTGAAAGAAATGTTAGGAGTTTATGACAAACCATCTAATCCTAAAAATAAATGGGTTAGATGTGCTATGATTAGTGCTAAGAAAAATGAAAAATAAAAGTAAAGTAATGAGATTGATAAGGACAACAAAGAATACAACTCTGAATTCATGAAACAAGGTGTAGTTTCTCTAGGAGATACAATTGACATACCGATGGATATTAACAGTAAGGAGAAAGTGATTAAGATAGGAAAGTTCCTTGAAAAGGATTAGAAAGAAGACCATGCAACTTTGCTTAATGACTTTCCCAAACCTTTTGCTTGGACTTATTCAGATATGCGGGGAATTAATGCTAAGATAGTGATGCACAACATAGTCCTTGTTGAAAATGCAAAACTGGTAAAACAAAAGATATGAAAGATGAATCCTAAGATAGCCTTACTAGTTAAGGGAAAGATTGAAAAACTCCTTGAAGCTACTTTTATATGACCTATATGTTATTCTCTTTGGATTTCAAAATTTTTTGTAGTCGCAAAACCTGACGATCATATTAGGATGTGTATGGAATTTTGTGATTTAAATAAAGCATCTTTAAAAGATGATTTTCCCCTTCCTAATATTGACATGATAGTGGACTCAACTACGTGAAATGTTTTTTTGTCATTCATGGATGGATTCTTTGGATATAATCAAATATTTATCAACCCTCAAGATCAATACAAAACAACATTTACTACAGTTTGGGGAACATTTTGTTGGGTAGTCATTCCTTTTGGATTGAAGAACACAGGTGTAACATATCAATGAGCTATGGCATTGATATTTAATGATTACATACATAAGATATTGGAAGATTATGTTGAAGATATTCTAGTAAAATATTTAAATTGACAAGAAAATGTGAATATCCTTCAAAAAATATTCGAGCACATGCAAAAATATAACATGAGATTAAATCCAAAAAAGTGTGTCTTTGGCATAGATAGTGGATTTTTTTTAGGTTTTATAGTATCTCACAGAGGCATTTAGGTAGACACAAAAAAAAATGTTATAGTTAACATGCCACCTCCTAGAAACATATCTCAATTGCACACTTTACAAGGAAGAATTTAGGCTATCTATCATTTTGTAGCATCCCTAGTGGACCGAACATTACCATTTACACATCTTATTAAGAAAGAGGTGTAGTTTAATTGGAATAAGGATTGTAAAAAAACTTTTGAGAGTTTGAAAGATTATATTGCTACTCCACCTGTTTTACAACCCGTTGTGCAATAAAAAACATTTATCCTTTACACATCAACATCAGCCCATGCTCTCACAACATTGTTGGTCCAAAAAGATGAAAATGGTAAAGAACATGTCTCGTTTATTACATCAGTCAAAATTTGATTGAATACGAAACATGATACACAATAATAAAGAGACAATGTTTGGCTCTTGTATTCACTACTAGTAAGGTGAGGCACTACTTATTGAATGTTGAAATACACGTGATGATGAATTAAAACATCCTTTTGCTAAAACAAATTTATCAGGATGTTTAGATAAATTGGTTATGTTATTAACTAAGTTTGACCTTAAATTTGTATCACAAAAGGAAATTAGAGGAAAAGCTTTAATTAACCCATTAGCTAAGGATCCTTCTCCTCTAGTGTTACCTATAATGATTCATTCCCTGATGATATTGTGTTGATAGTTGAACTTGATACATGAGAGTTATATTTTGATGGCTCTAGGTGTAGAACTAGCTCTGGTGCGGGGGTTATAATAGTCCTGCCTAATAGAAAGCCTATTCCATTATCCTATAACTTAAACTTCTTATGCACAATCAACACAATAGAATATGAAGCATTAATTGTGGGTTTACACACTACTTTAACTCTAGGAGCCTGGGACATAAGGATATTCAGTGATTCACAATTAGTCATTAAGAAAATAAATGGATCGTATTAAGAAAAACATGAAAAATTATCAAAATATAACGATCTCACAATGAACCTATTAGAAATATTTGATTCATTCACCATTGATAACATCCCACATAAAGATAATCATTATGTGGATGCAATGGCGAGTGTGGCTTCTTTGATATCTCCTCAAGATCCTTCAAAATATTTCACATTCATTGTGTACACAATTATGAACCCATCAATAGAATATAAAGTTGAAGAAGTGTATCGTGGAAATCTCTAGTGAATGGTACACATTGATATTTATTTATTTAAAAGACTGTCTTTCTTGAGCCAATGACAAAGAATATTCAAGCTCACCTTCAAAAACTTGTGTCTAGATACATAATCCTTGCTGATGTGTAGTATGGATGGTCCTTTGATGGTCTTTTACTTAGATTCCTTAAGAAATCTGAAATCCCCATAATACATGTAGAAGCTTATAGAGGTGCTTGTGGAGGTCATTTTGGACAAAGATCATTAGTTCAAAAGTTAATTCACATAGGATATTATTGGAGGAACATGGAACAAGATTGCTTTGAATCGTTAAGAAATGTCACAAATGCCAAGAACATAGCTATTTGATTCATGCTTCTGCCTTTGAAATTTGTGCTCAAGTACTTATTTGTCCATTTTTAGTATGGGTTTTTGATATTATTGGAAAAATATCTCCACCTTCCTGCATGGGACATACATTCATAATTACTGCAACAAACTATTTCACAAAATGGGTAGAAGTTATTCCCCTTTGTTCAACAACTGTCAATGTGATATGCCATTTTATATTGGAACACATTATTGCTCACTTTGGACTTCCTTCCACTTTATTTTTGGACAATGGTACACCATTTAAGAGTAATGACGTAAAGAAGTTCCTAGAGACGTTTAACATCCAACATCATTTTTCAACACCCTACTACCCACAATCTATTGGTCAAGCTGAATCAACTAATAAAACAATTGAGAAAATATTAAGGAAGATAGTAAGTAAATATAATAAAGATTGGAACACATAGTTGACATATACATTATGGGCTTATCATACTAGTATTAGAACATCAACTGGAAACACTCCCTATACCTTGTCTATGGTGTCAAAGCAATAATTCCCTTGGAATTGGAAATTCCTTCATTGAGAATCACTCTCCAAGGACTTATTGATAACAATAATTATAAAGAACAATGATTGCATCAACTTAAATGCTTGAAGAACAATGCATTAATGCTCTTGAGCATTTCCAATCTTATTCTGTAAAAATGCAATGTAGTTACAATGATAATGCCATCCCCTGAAAATTTACTAAAGGTGATTTGGTGTTATTTTTGAATCAATATAACGTCAATGCCACCCCAACTAAAAAGGAAAATTCAGCCCTAATTGGTTAGGACCTTACAAAATTGATGAAAGCTATGGGACTGGTGCATACACGTTAACATAAATTGATGGTACACCTCTTAAAGGTCCTATTAATGCTACACATTTGTGCTGATACAATCTCTAATCTTCTTGAATAGTGTGAATGATAGAGTAGTGTTGTTAGAGTTAGTAGATGATATTCTATGTTCTCTCGCATTGCTTCTTTCTTGAAAAACAATTATTTGTGTGTCTTGAATACTAAAGTAATTATTAAATTAATTTTAAGTGTTTACTTTAGGATTCATACTATTCAAGTTCATCTTATATGTTGTGTTAGATTAGATCCTTATATGCATTTAGCATTCTTAATTAGATCATGGGTGCATTTAATTTAACATAACATACTTAATCATAATGTTGCATCTAAATGAAACTAGGATAGTTTTAATTAGATCACATAAAACATGTTAAATCATGGAGAAATTTATTAAACAGTCTTACAAATATTATTTGATAAATTATATTACCATTTAACTTAAAACACATAAGCATAAACAATCAACTAAATGTAAATTATCATATATATCATTAATTTTTATAGTTCATGTTCTCAATTATACAATATTAGTGTGGCCTATGGCTACTAGAACCCTCAGGATCTAGTGATCACATTTATCTAGAGATAATCTATCGAGAGACAATAGTATGTGATCATGATCATGAACTTATAAGAGCATCCAAAGCATACTATAGACCCTGTGCTCATCCAACAACCGTAGCCTCCTGTCTAATTGCCTCTAGGTGCTCTCACTATATGAGATCTTTGCCTACCTATAGTCTGGCTATGTCCACATGAAGTCTCTCAACCTCTATTGGACCTCAAGACAACCAAATATCCTCATATGCTACCTTAGCTTCATTAGTGTACCTAGTAGTGCCCTCGTACACTAATCAATATAACATAAGTCTTGAATAGCTTTGGGTCCCACTCCATAATGGGTTGGGGGCACCTAGTCTGTACTGATGGCCTGATCGAAGAATGAAGGGGGTGCTATCTCTATAGCTACCTATTGGTAGAGATCCCGTAAATCTCTCAAAAATATTGCAAGATAGAAATCATAATTATAATCAGTACAGATCATGATATATATATATATATATACATATTAAAATAATAAGTTTGAACATAAACAAAAGCATTTAGTTTTGGCATAGAAAATTGGACACTCTTGAGAAAAGAGATAATTTCACTCCTAATTAGAACTAATTTTGAGTATCTATGCATTATTTATCCTTCAAAACAACATTTATAGGCCCCTCAAACCCATTATATTTTATCTAGAGGTCCGTTTCACTTGAGAAATCACTTAAATAATGACAAACATTCAATTCATCTATATTTTGAAAACCCACCTTCAAAAACCACTAGTGGAACCCATTCACCACCTTGGGTGAATGAGTCCCCTTTGGTGGGACCCATTCACTAAGGGTGGCGAATGAGTCCCTTTTGAGGGAAATTTCAATTTTGAGCGGGAATCCAATTAATTCAATTTAATTTTTTAGTGAATGTCAGCCTCTTAGGTCTAAATAATAGGAAAATTAGGTGTTGATATTTATAAATACTCATTTTAAGTCATTTTTCACATCTCTTAGTCATTTGAACACAAAAGTAAATTCTGAATTCAAGTCTTCCACAACAAGTTTCATTAGAAAAGTTGAAGTTTTAGGATAGCAAACTATGATTTTTGTAGGTCTTGAAGCTCATTCTTCATTCAATATTCAAAATTGTAAAGAGTTGATGATGGATGCCTATGGTGAATCATGAAGAAATCTAGGTTGAGGAGATGCAACGAGCCATCAAATCACACCTAAAGACTCGTTTTCAAAATGATTCCATCTACCATTCCTTATCTATCTTCATATTAAGGTTTACATTTCATTTACATTCCATTTGCATGTCATTTTATCTCCATTTTTGATTTGTTGTGACATTTCTAGGGTTGAGGTCTTGCATCACTCAAATCACATTTGCATTTCTTATTCTAGCACAATAGAATAGGGTTTTTGACTTAAGACTAGTGTTTGATGCAGATTTTTATCCATTTAAGGTTTGATTACCCAACTAGGGGTTTTACCGAGGAAAATCCCCCATTAGAAAAACAATTTTAAGATGTTTTGAAAGAATTTTGTAAGATCTTGATTCAAGTTTTTGCTAGAAAGTGTTGTACAGGTGTCAAGGTGTAGAACATAGACTTGAAATTATAAAAATTTGAAAGTGGACTGATTCGCCATGCATGATGAATGAGTCCCTTCTAAGGTGAATTTTTGAGTTATATGTAGATCCAAACACCCAGTTGGTAGAAAATAGTTTCTAGGTAGAGAAACCTTGACCTGGGACTGATTCACCCAGAGTGGGGAATGAGTCTCAATCAACTCAAAATCAATGTTTTTAGATTTCCTGATTGTTTTCCAATCCTCTTCAGCTTCTCAGGTGCACACACTCTAAGATATAACTTTCTATTTAGTTTCAATTGCATTTTTGTTCATTCTTTTAAGATTTTTGAAAACATCACTGTGTTTTCAAACATTACATATATCTTAGGTTTTACAGTCATAATCGGTCAATTGCATTGCTTAGTTGCATTTAGATAATCTCATTTAGTCTTAATCACATCATAAATACATTAGATTGAGTGAACCACATTGATTATTAGTGAGGTTTATCTCTCTCCTTTTAGGTGAAACATCCTAAGAGTGCAAGAGTAGCCTATAAACCTCATTCCCAAAAATCTATGGTTAATTTTGGTGAACCTACATATTGAACATCATATCATTCTGATTTTAATTTATATTTGCATCCTAGGACTTAATTGCATTGTCTTTTGCATTGTTTTTGAATCCTAGGGCTTCTTAAAGTTGCATTAGAGAAAGTATCATTTAGAGTTCAATATTGCATCTTATTCCATTATTTCATTTCAAAATTCTACATTTTTGGTCTTTATTTGCACTGTATACACCTAAACATATTCAGAAAAGTAAAAAAAAAAAGAAATAACCTAAAAATATCTCTCCTTGGACTCATTTGCCACCTTGGGCGAATTAGTCCTGTTGATGTGTTTTTTATGCACTTTTCAACACAGGCAGTGCGTAAGTGCACTACCTCTCTTGAAAGACAATCTCCCACAATCGAATTGCAGAAAACTATCCCAAGGTCTCTCAGATGTCAGGTCATGACAGTGCTCAGATACCTCAGTAGTTTGATGTGATTTGCTGGAATCACAAGGTGGTCTTACAAAAAATACAAAGTGTGGACACAAAGCATGGAAGTTGGATCTTGAAGTGGAGTTCTTAGAATGGAAAGTTGTTATGCATCGGCTGTAGGTTCAAATAGTGATCTTAGACTCCATTTAGTTGTTGGATTTGGCTTTACAATGTGCAATGAACCTTATCATAGGTCAGTTACTAAAAAAAAGGGAAAAGACAAAGGGGAGAAAAAGTTCCTAAGTCTGAAGCTTGCTATGAATAGTGATAATGGAGTTCCTGCAATGGACAATTCCTCAAAACAATATCCCACTTAACCAAGGATTTCACAGTATCATGGAAATTGTGCTATCTTCTAAGGGCTGTAGATATTTCATCCTTCATCACCCACATACATGCACAAATCAAAGATAAATGTTTGGAGCAGCTTTAAAATCAAGTCCAGGCTAACTTTGTAGAACTATCTACGATCAACAAACAACAAAAAATATGGACTAAGGGATCATCAACAAGGCAGGAATTTTCACAATCACCCAACATCATTCCTAAGATTTATCCAAAGAAATAAGATAGCTAACTAAACAACAATAAGATCTAAGTCAAACATCTAACATTGGAGAATGAATCAAGCAACATGGGAGAAACCAAGAAAATACACCAAGTCAATGCTATTTCTTATAAATTTCTATAGCATGTCTTTATAACAACTCAACTCTCTCTTTGCAAATGAGAGGATTGCCCTATTTATAGTTTTCCAAAAGTTAAATGAATGGCCAAGATTCATTCTCATTGTGTGGCTAAGATTTATTACAAAATAAGGTTTCACCTACCCCCAAATAGATTACAATTTAAAATTACATTCGTGTCCTTTCCCTATTTCGTCTTCTTATGAATGGCACTGTAGCTCTTTCGTCCTTTAATGGATTGCTATTTTCTTTGTTGTAGCTACTCTTCAGGAAGGTCTTCGTCTTTAGCTGGGCTGTCCTCCTGCTCTTCGAAAGCTGTGTGTTCCATGTACTTGAGGATGATGGCTTGGAGCTTGTCTATTTTGAGAATTTCACATCGCAATGCCTGGTAGCTCCATTCCTTAGCATTTTCTTCCAGCCTTTTCCAATCTTCGTCATACTTCGAGCCTTCGTCCCTAAACAACTCTGATTGGTCAAAGGCGCAGGCAGCAAAACTTAGGAACTCCCTTGTGATTTCTTCAGCTGTTCCATCCTTCATCTTCTCTTAGAAGTATGGTTTGATCTTCTCTAGATCCATTTGCATGGTGGGCATATCATAGCCCGTCATCAGCTTAAGGTATTGGGCGCATTTTTCCCAAATTTCCTTGATCCACTCAATGTCTAGATCCACCCTGCTCAGGATTTGCTCCAACCTCTCCTTCCGGTTGTCGAAGTCTCTGCGCCATACATCCACTAGCCAGTGATCTTCTTTTTTAAGCTCTAGCTTCTCCTCCCACGTGGCCTTAGACATTTGAAGGATAGCTTCAATCCTTGGGAAGGTGGAGTCGTAGGTTGTGGGAAAATTGGTGCAGAGCCTCTTCATGCTCTCTAGAGATTGTATCAAGTCTAAGAACTTGTTGGCTGTCCGCACAGCCCTGCTGATTCCCATGTTTCTGACATATGAGATCTGTCGGAACGAGTCCTTGATAGTTTTCTCCAAGTTCTTCCTTCTTTCCATTTTGTCGATCTATTCTTTGGAGAGTAACTGTGGTGTGACCGTGGAGGTGGTAGGCAGGTCGTCCACTGAGGACCATTGCTGTATATAATTAGTTAATGCTACAACCTGCGCCTTGAGCTCATCCTTGGAGATTTTATCCTACTTTATCAGGTGCACCATTGTGGCCACTGACTCCTCAAGGTGCTCGAACTTTTGCTCTCTGGTTGCTATCCCCAAGTCAATGGTGGAGATATTATAACTCACCCTTGTTTGACTAATAGTCGGTGTTGCAATTTGTGCTGCTCGGGAGTCGGAAGCATCCATTGTTATCTTGGATCGGACCTTGGGCTTCTTCTCCTTCTTCATCGTGATTTGGGATTGAGCCAAGATGGCCTCCAACCTTGCCCTTGGGTCCTTTAGCACAGGGGTCATCTTCTCAAGTTGTCTCTCCAACCATTCAAGCATAGTAGACTTCTCCTTGGGTGAATCATGGCTACCCTCGCTCTTCTCAGTCAAAGGTAAGACTTCTGCTTGTTTTCCCATTTGGGGTTCTCCTTTCTCTTTGGTAGCATCCTCCTCTTCATCGGAGTCATGAACGAATATGAGGCACTTGACAGGTAGTCTAGCTGATGGTTGCCGGATGGGACTTTCTTCTTTTGCTGCCTCTTCTTCTTTCTTCTCCTTAGTAGCCTCGACCTCGGGGCTTTTGGCAGCATGGGTCTTAGCCTCAGTCAAATCCTTTATCTGCTACTCTTCTGGCGGCTACCCTTCCTCACCATGTGGTGACTCTTCTGTTTCCTCCCCAACGTTCTTTAGCTGCTACACCATCTCCTCCTCAAGGTCCTCATCGAACATCTAGATGATTTCCTTAGCACCCGAGCCATCCTCCTCGTCCCCACTCTCAGAAGATCCCATCTCTTCCTCCTCATAAACCACCCTATCGATGGTTTGGTGCTCATACTCCGGATGCTTGTGATACTCATCAGCCTCCTCCTTGATAGACTTCGAAGCTTCCTGCTCTCGCTCCTCCAACTCCTTTGAGATAAGCATTGTAGCTTCCATAGCTGGTGGCCCTGTTGGTGGTTGTGAAGGTTGGGTAGTTGCAAGGACCTAGGCAAAGCCTGCTTGGAGAGTTGGATTCATTAAGACCTGGGAGAGCTTAGGGGGGAGGTTTTGCATATGTCTCATAAGAGCTTCGGGCATAGCGGCAGTAGGAATAGGCGATGTTATTGTTGCCAGAGGGAGGGATGTAATTGGAGACATGGTAGCAGAGGAAGGGGGAGTGGTCATGCTATAAGAGGAATCTATGACGATTACTGACCCAGCCAAGGGCGAAGGGGCAAGATGGACCGAAATGTCCACTGCCGGCGGAGAAGCGGCGACCGCAGTCAAGGAGATGGGTGGTGCAATAGGAGGGGCAGGGACAGCCAATGGAGGTTGGGGTTCTTCGACACCTATAACTTGTTTGAGCCTTTTGAGAGATGAGCCTCCTGTTTCCTTCTTCGCTTGCTCCTTGGGATCTAGAGACTGCGTGGTCTCTGTTTCTTTCCTTTTCTAGGACCTAGTGATTGGAGGAGACTTGGAGGTCCCATCGGTTGACGTGGTGGAAGCAACATCCTCCGTCTCACTCAACTTGCTTTTGAGCCCTTCATAGGTTAAGAGCACCCCTTGTCACTTTAGATGTGCCACCTGCCCATCGATCCACTCCCTGGTATGAGTTATGACTGGCTGGGTGATGGTGTCCAGGTCATTGACCTCCTGTTCATCCCAGTCAATCGATGGTATTGGAAGGTTGGCAACCATAGGGTACCTCAGATGCATGATGGTGGACTCGTCTTCCTCGGCTTGGTCTAGTACCGGGAATGGTTGCACTCTCCTCAGGAATAGTATCATCATGCGCATGTAGTGCCTTGCGCGCACTTCCTTGTCATCTTGGCAGTCGGCCCAAAAATTTTCAATGTGATATTGATGGGCATAGGCTGGCCCCAGCACTTTCCTAACGTGGCCATGTGAATCCATCCATGGGTGAGCGGTGTACCAGTCGAAATGGTAGTCCTTCAGCTCCCTCTAAGAGTTGCTGGCACATTGGGACATCTGCAGCCGATACATGCCCTGACCGAGGGTCATGGGGTAGGAGATCCCCACTATGTGCTTGTTGCTGAAGATTGCCTATAGGTGTTGGAGTTGCCGAGAGAGCTCCAAGAGGATGATTCTGTCATTTGGGTACCGAGGCAATCTATTCGGCCTTTCAGAGAAGCCCTGGGCCCGGATGTACGTAAACTTTGGGAACTGGATGAACAGGAAAGCATATTGCTATAGGAGCGCCCTGACACTGTGGGAGACCCTCCTCTCGAAGTCTCCAATGATCAACCTGATGATATGGCCAATGAAGGTGTCATTGACCCTGCAGTACTCCTTCTTGAAATTCCAATATTGGAGTTGCGGATATTTGTCATAAGCTTTAAGTCCTTGCTTTTGCCCCTGATCGAGCGCTACAAATAGCCCCTTGTACTGCCTTTGATCTGCTAGTGAGTATACGAGGTAGGAGGTCATGTAGAATTTGGAACTCTTTTTCACATTGACAAACTGCTCATGGAAGCAGTTGCTAATAATGCCTCCCTAGTAGAATGAGACCTTGGTTGTAATGTCCTCATTTCCCCGCAGGATCTATTCAATATAGTACGCCATCCATTCCTGGAAGTAAGCAGCTGTTGGAAGACCCATGACCCTACTCAACAAGGTCACCAAGTCATGGTAGTCATCGTGGAAATCACTATGAAGAGTTCCTAGGGAACCTTCACAGCGCTGGCTCATTTTTCCTTAAGCCAATGTAGATTTATTGACTTTTTTTAGCCTGTTGGATTATCATCCCACGCTGCCTGGCATTCTTCTAACATGGGGACCTCCATCTGTTGGAACGTGGGAATGTGGAATGTCTTGGTGATCCCTTCTGGTGACATATCTGTAAGGATGTTTCCCTCCTTATCCACAATTGTTCTGGTCTCAGTTTGGTAGGCTTCTCAGCAAGCCATGACTAACTCAGGTGCCACGAGAGAGGGAGGGAAACCGGCGGCCTTGGCTATTCCACTCTGCCGTATTAATCTATATCCACTTGGCCAATGTTGGTGTCTGTAATTTCCTTCCAGTCCATTGAGACCTTTGAGCGGAGCTGCTCGCCCTAGAACTGGTACTTCATTTAGTGTTTGTCTTCTTTCCCTCGAGGGGTCCTTCCTAACTTTTTTCCCTTGTCCCCTTCGGTGGATGCCCCTGAAGTTCCCGCACCTGATTCCATATATTCTGCAGGCAAGGACAAAGTCAGTGCAATAGATCATCAAAAACATTCATGTTAGTCCATACCTTGAAAAATACATCTACTTCAAATAATTAATCAAGCATATCATGGATTTTATCTCTAGACGTTATTGATCTCTGCTTTAGGGAATTTAGGCAATCTGAGCCCGGAGGGCTGGACTTCCGTGGCAGGAATGCTATCTGGAAGGGAAAACATAATGGAAAGCTCCCGGAGGCCCTCCTTGGTCAAATTTCAATGTTTTAGGAGGCTCATGATGAAGAAGAGCAAAATTTAGGACGTGGGTCAAAGTCAGACTCCAGATTCGTGCTTGTTGGATCGATTTAAAGGGCCTCAGAGGTTTCAGGCCAGAAAGCTGTCAGGAGATAGTAGTTGGTGACAGCGGACAGTAGACAGAAATTTGGTGGCAGAAGTCCAGGATCCGGGGCCCGGAGGGCTAAAGGGCAGCCGACATTAAGTCAATTCACCTCTGAGGGCTCGGGCAGGCGCACAAACTTCGTTGTTTGAGATGGCCATCATTAGATGGAAGTCTGGAGAGGTAAGTCCGGCAGCCAGGGTTTGACAACATGATTTTGTGTTGTTTTTGTGCGCAACAATCGACAGGGCGGAGCCCGTAAGCTGGGATAGTAGTCAGCATTTTCTGTGTGGCAACGGCAATGGACGAAAGGAGTCCCAGGGCATAGGGCCCGGTGTGGCAAAGGCCGTTTGGATTTTCATCGAGATTTCAATGCAACCGGGGGTCCGGGGTCCATCGGTTGGATGGATGTCCGAATGGAAAAGAGCAGGGTCGGGCCCGTGAGAGGGCTCTGCTGAGATAGAAGGACATCACCATCAGGGCAGTGGAAAAGGGACCAAAGAAACCCAACGCCCGTAGCTCAGAGGTTGGGACGCCAGACGAGGTTCGTCGTCAGCAACGGCAAGCGAAAGGCGGACTTCTGAGAACGGAAGTCTGGATACCAGGGTCCGAAGGTGCGTCAGATACAGACGTGAAAGCACAAGCCAATGGTAGGGCAGAGGTCGCGGTCTGGAGGTCAAGCGACATTGATTAGTTCACCGAAAGACCTTGCCGAGGGGAACGGTAGAAAATTGAGTAGGGAAACCTGTCGTCCGGGGCCCAAAGGTGAAAATGATGGAACAATTTAAATCGCTAAGGGTTAATCAGTAGAAACGTCGGTGGAGCCCAGAGAGCGGGAAGCCGGGCGATGCTTGCAGTTGAAGATAGCCAATTAGGAGCGGAACCCCAGAGACGGAGCTCCAGGAACCGGGGTCTGAGCGGTCAAAAGGATGAAGGTTCAGTTTCAAATTTGACGGTAAGGAGTATATCAGGGTTCAGAATCTGGGAGGCAAAAAAGGGGGGTCGTAGTTCAAGTGCGGCAAAAGGCAAACGGAAGTCCGAGGTAGGAAGCCCGACAAACCGGGCCCGGCGAGGAGGATTGCTATCGGCGAGTGTGAAGTTTTTTGAAATTTGACGACGAAGGTGAGTTTCGGGCCCGGGGCAGACATTTTCCCTGTGCGAAGAACAACCGTAGTAGGGAAAAGTCCTGAATCGGCAAGGAGGGAATTCTAAGAGTTTGTTGGATTTTCTAAGACGTGGGTTTGATGCGCCATTTAGTGTTCTTCCATTTTATGCCATCCTAACCACTTGTTCATTTATTAAAATCTCTCAAAATTATGAAAATGACGATCGGGAGGGCAGACGGACGGCCTACCTCAAAGACACAAAGTGGCGAGATGTGGGATCCACCGGCGCTAGTCGGAATGATGCTAAGGGCGACAATCGCGACGTTGTCGAAGGCGGGGGGCTCCAATTGGTAGTTTATCCAATTCGCTCCAATCCTGCAAGATGATAATGACTGCCCGGATTAGCTATTTTATACCCCAACCACCATGAATGCTTGCATTAAATGCTCGTATAGCTGAAAGAAAAGTGGTTGGATTTGAAAATAGGTCGGCGACGGCGGCGGGAATGCCGGGGCCTGGCGGCCGGGGAGACGTGATGTGACGGCCGGCATTGAAGATTTCTTGTTAGTTTGAATGGAGACGGCGGGGAGCAGCTCTGGGCCTGGAGAGCAGGATTCCACCAGGGATCCACCATCAGGGACGGTGGGACCGTCACAGAATTCTGGTAATGGAATTCCAGATGGCCAGGCCTGGAAGACCCCACGGCAGATGGCGGACACACGCGAATAGTAGAAGGCGAAGAGCATGGAGGGACCCGGGAGGCGGGTCACTGCTCGAGGTTCACTGTCGCGGACGGGGAAGCCAAAACAGAACCCCAGAAACAGACTTCCAGGGTTCGGGGCCCGAAGGGGCGGGCGTTGCCCAAATTTTTTTAACAAGTTCCTAAACGGAGGGCAGCAGGTCAGACCCTAAGGTCCAGAAGGACGCTCGGCGAACGCCGCCAGAAACGGCCTTTCCATAGGGGAAACCCAAAGAGGGAATCCCAGACTCCCGGGCCTGGAAGGGTCGGGGGCCGTTTTAGGGCCAAATTGCCAGAGAGATTCTGCGAGGCTCCAGAATGCAGCAAAAACCAAAAGCAGAGGCATGATCAATTTATGATGGAACTTTGGAGTATCATCGACCATCTGAGGCATCAAAAAGGAGGGGCACGCAAAACAAGGCAGTGCCTAAAATGACCCGACGAGGTGAAAGAAAAGAGGGTCCCTGTTTCAAATGGGGCGTGTGTGCTAAGGGTACAACAAATGGTGACTCTGTTGGAGAACGCTCCCGAGCATTCTAAGGATAAATATTCATTTAGGACCCAGAATCTCTGGCTTTGCAGACTAAGAGTGGCTTCCAAAGATGAATCCGAGAGAGCGAGATCCTTAATTGGGTCAACTTATAGGACATCTCAGAAGTGTGTGTGTAGTGAGTTCATTCCTTTCCTAGGGATAGTGACCAGGGTTACCAATTCAACCGAGTGAGCTACATAAATTGTCTAACACCAAAAGTAACCTGGACATTGCCCTACTGCCAGTCAGGTGTCCATAGCCCCGACGGGGTTGTTGCTACAATCTGATGGATATTGCTCTACTGCTAGCTAGGCATCCATAGCCCTAGTAGAGTTATCCGAACACCCATATAGTCATTTATCTTCTTTTTTTAGAATTCCTTTTTCTCTCTTGCTTTGATTTTTCACTTCTCTTTTTCCATTTAGTTCGATCAGGTAAGCATTGAAGCCTATAATAGGTTTGAGACTGCAGTGGTCAATGAATTAGACTTGAGATTTTTTACTCACGAGGGTGTCATAACAACCATAGTACGGTCCTTCAAAAATTATTATGATGTGCTTTGTGTGAGATCTGAGATGTGGGTAAGAAGATACAGCTAAGGGTTCAGTTCTGAGTAGAGTTCAAACAAGGAAATCATTCACGGATAGCTTTCAAAGAACAATAATCGAGAGTGAATGCTTAGCCAAAGGACACAAAGAACGAACAGTAAAGTGAACAGCTTGTCGGGCAAGCATGACCACCACAAAAGAGCGGGGAATGACTTTTGAAACAAAACTGCCGGGAGGGAGAAAACAAAAAGTGACACAAAAAAAACACAAACAAGCAAGAAAGCAACTACCCTAACCTATGTACAAATATTTACAAGGAAGAGCTCAAAGGAACTCAAGCCTAGAAGTAATGCTTCAGGTGCTGCCCGTTGACCGGTAATGGGACATTCTCACCAGTTAAGGTCTTTAAACAGAAGGCATTATCTCCCAAAATCTCAGCTATTTGAAAGGGGCCAAGCCAGAGCTTGTCAAATTTTTTGTGTCCCCCTTTCTTTTCATGGGCCTTGTCCGAATACAGGACCAAATCTGCAATTCTAAAGGCCTTGATCTTAGCTCGGTGGTCGAACCATCTCTTAACTATTCCCTGGTGTTTGGAAAAAAAATTTATTGCACGGTTTCAGACTTCCTCTAAATGTAAGAGCTCTGCTAATCGAGCTTCCCTACGATCTCCTCCCTCATAAAAATCGTTGATGAATTGAAGAGTAGGAATCTTCAGATGGATGGAAAATATAGGCTCTAGGCCATAGATAAGGTGAAATGGGGAATCGCCAAGGGTAGCCTTGTGGTGAGTGCGATCAACCCAAAGGGTGAAACGGAGCTGGGTATGCCAGTCCTTGGGATTCCTATCTAGCAGTTTCTTGATCACAGTAATCAGGTTCTTATTCATGGATTCAACAAGGCCATTGCCTTGAGGGTAGTAATTGGATGAGAATTTAAGGGCTATTCCATAGTCAAACGCCCAACTAGCAAATTTTAATGAAGCAAATGCAGGTCCATTATCACATACCAATGCATACAGACAACCAAAGTGATTTAAAATGAAACTTTCTAGGAAATTAGTAATTATTTCAATTGTGCACTACTTACATACTATTGCTTCCATCCATCTAGTACAATAATTAGTAGCGGTAAGAATGTACCTGTGTCCTGCAGATGATGGAGGGCTTACCAGACCGATGAAGTCGAGACCCCATTGCGCAAAAGGCCTTACCTCCAACACTGGCTGCAGTGGAACAGTGGCGTTCTTCTCCCTGGTGGCGGCAGTCTGGCACGTGTGACATGAACAAACGTGGCAATGGAAATCCTTGAAGACGGTCGGCCAATAATACCCTGCTCTCAATATTTGATCTGCTGTAGAAGAACTCGAACCATGTTCCATGCAAAATTTATTGTGAAACTCTTTCAAAACCTGATCTGCTTCTTCCTTGCCAAGGCATCTCAAATAAATGCCTTCATGATTTTTCTTATAGAGAATGGAACCCTATAACATGTAGCCATTACTTTTCAATCTTAGGACCCGCTTTTGGACTCCTTGTAGGTGCGATGGGCACTTATGGTTCAGCAGATAGTAGATGACATTTTGGTACCACTCTCCGGGGGAGACATCCTCAAGTTGGTACTATTGCACAGTGAGTTCAGGTCCAGCTTCTGCTGCTGTTTTGGCAATTGTGCGGGTGAGTGACTGCCCTCTCACCAGTTTCATTGGTTGGATCTCCATATCATACTCTTGTAGTAGGGTGACCCACTTAGCCCTTTGTTCACCCAATTAATTCTGCATGAGCAGCATTTTTACTGCTGGGTAAGGGACAATGGCAATCACCTTGTTGCATAGGATATAGTGTCTAAATTTTTTCACTCCTCTGACGAGAGCATACACATGCTTTTCAATGTTGTGATAACGCAATTCAACATCCTTGAGGGGAACACTCATAAAGGTGATCGGATGCTCATTTTCTTCATCATCCTTCTGAGTCAACATGCTAGCACATGAATGCTCTAAAGCAAATGAGTAGATGTAGAATGGCTTCAGATAATCCGGGCTAACTAACACAGGTGCCTCAATGATAGCCCGTTTGATTTCTTCGAAGGATTGTTTGGTGTCAGGTGTCCATTCAACTTTGGCATCTTATTTGAGCATTGCATTGAGAGGTTTGAAAATTTTTGTGAAACCTGTGATGAATTTTTGGACGAAGTTGATCTTTTCAAAGAAAGATTTTAATTCCTTCTTGCTACCGGGGGCTGAATTTTGAGTAAGGACTCGATGCACTCAGGATCGATGGAGATTCCTTGCTCTGAAATGATGTGCCCAAGCAATCTTCCTTTAGTCATTCCAAAAATGCACTTCTTGGGGTTGAGAGAAACCCCAAACTCTCTACACCTCTGAAATACCTTGCATAAGTCAGAGACGTGATTGCCTCACCTTTTAGAAAATACGGTTAAATCATCCATGTAGATGATTATGCACTTGCCAATTAGGTCCTTGAAGGCGATATCCATGGCACGTTGGAAAGTGGCACCGGCGTTGATGAGCCCGAAAGGCATTCTCTTGTATGCAAATGTGCCCCACTTAGTGGTGAACGCTGTCTTGTGGTGATCTTCGTATTGTACCATTACCTAGTTATACCCGAAGTATCCGTCAAGGAAAGACATCATCTGGGAGCCATTGACGATCTGTAGCACCTCATCTAATGAAGGTACTGAATAGTTGTCTTTCTCTGAGGCGCGGTTCAGATTGCAAAAATCCACACATAATCTAATCTCTCCATTCTTTTTTCTAACCGGGACCAAGTTGGCCACCCATGTGGAGTGCCTGACTAAAAAAATAATTCTTGCTGACAACAATTTTTGCACCTCTTTGTAAACGACAGGTTCCAGCAAGGCGTTGATAGGGCGCTGCCACTGGCGGAATGGCCTCACTTCTATCTTGAGAGGGATAGTGTGTGTAATGACAGAAGTGTCATGAGTTTTCAAATCTTTGTAGCTCCATGCCACCACATCATGGTACCTTTGCAATGCATCCATGATTCCTCTTCTTTCCTTCGGCATGCACACCTTGCTGATAAAAATATTCTTGACCTCCTCGGCTGTCCCAAGGTTGTGTGCATCACACTGGTTGCTTATGGCCTCCTTTTTTCGTTAACTGATCCTAATCTCTGATTTGGTCCAAGTCGAATATGCGTTCCAGCTGAACCATGCCTCTGGGGATTGTGTTGGTTTTGAGGTTAATAACCTCCTCTATGTCCAGTTCAGCCTCTTGTGGATCAGCTTCATCAATTATTTGAGCTGCGAAGACATCAGAACTTGTGATGAATTGAAGGATATGCCTATCATCATTGAAGACTTGCATGTGGGTAACATTATCTGGGACTGATGGCGTGGATGTTAGCTCAACAGTAAATTTTTTGAGCCTAGACAAAGAGAGGGGTTGTAAAGTGCTGGCGGCTTGAGCCAAGGCGTCAGCTGTGCAATTATGAGCACGAGGGATCAGTTGTATATTGAATGCATCTAAACCCTCTAAGAGATCCCAAACCCTATGCCTATAATTTGTGAGTCTATGATCATGACAAAAATACAACTTTCTGACCTGCTTAACTACGAACTCGGAATCCCCGAAAACTTGCAGTATTTTTACATTTTTCTTTAGGGCCATGAGAAGGCCAAGGACTAAAGTCTCGTATTCCACTACATTATTGGTGCAAGAGAACTGCAACCGGTGGGTAGTGAGAAATGTCTTACCTATTGGACTGATGAGTTTGAATCTAGCTCTAGCTCCTTACCTGGACTTTGATCCATCAAATTGGAGCGTCCAACATGCAGATGATTCCTTATCTTCATGTCTGGTTGAGCTTCTGTTCCCTTTCAGCTGGATGGCTGGCCCTGTGATCTTAGGGGAGTTTTCTGGTTCGATGCAATGATCAATAGGTGGTTCTACTAGCATCTCCTTTGGCGTTTCCTTCAGAGGAGCAGCTAATTTTCTAACATGCGCTACCACTGCTTGACACAAGCAACAATCAAACTCAGAATGTGCAACATTGTGAACCCTGCACCAGTTCGACAATAAGAGATCCTGTAAATTCATCAGGGCTCCTAGGCTAAGTTGATCCCTTGCGCATTTTTCCATGAATTCCTGGAAGCCATTGAGTAGTCCCCAGTCGTCATCCTTATCCGGCTCATCATCTACTTCTATTAACATTTATGTGTCTAGGGGCATTCGTGTAGAGTCAGTCGAAGGGCTACACAATACCAATAACACTTCGTCTGCACCCTCTTCCTGAAACCCGACCACATTTTGGTAGGTGAAAGGGCGGTGATTCCCTAAATCAATCTCGGTGAATAACACCACGCTAAGATTGTTGTATTCCATGATCATGTACTTCATACGGGGTTCACGGTCGATACGGATCTGATTTGGCAGCCTCTTCCATGGCAGCCACATGTGAGAAAGGTCTGTGGTGGTATATCCATTCAGTGCCTTGGTGAACTCCCTTCCCAAGATGATTCCATATGCATCGGGAATGTTGGCCACTTGAATATCAATGACCTGTTGTATCCGCGGGTCTATGACAATCTGCATCAGGATACAATTTATTTCACGCACGATGTTGATCTCTGTTTTATCTAGTTGGGTCACCTTTCTCTTTGAAGGCGTGGGAGTGATGCCAAGGGCCTTGCATATTGCCAAGGGCATGACATTAGTAGACGCTCCTGAATCGAGCAGGCAGTTGTGGAGGTTCTTCCCAAAGATCCTAATGGTGGTCAAGAAAGGGGGAGTTTCTGGTCTACCTTGGAGGATGCCCATAGGTGTGTCCATGTGAGCTATCTGACCTTTGTTCTTATCATTGTCCATATCCTTGGTTTTCCTAAATAGCCGATCCTTGGAAAGCTGCCTATTAGCCCTTTCTAGCTCCTTTTCAATTTGTTTACTTACTGATTGGCTCACAGGAACATCCTTCCTTCTTCTGGTATTATCCTGTAGCTCCGGTTCTCTCCTAGGCTCTTCAAAAGTAACCCTCTTAGCTGGGGTTTTTTGCGTTGTGTTAGAGGATGGAGTCCCATTTATAACCCTAAAGAAAGCATGCCTTATGGTAGGAACTTTGAGTAATTTGAAGGCTGACAAGCTAATTTTTACCTTCTTAAACTCTTCTACCACATATTCACCCATTTGCTCAATTTCTGAGCTAAAAACCTGGCCTATGGTAGAACTAGAGGTTTGTACCTTCGTTTGTCCAGACAAATTTTGAGGTTGGCCTTGGGGCTGGTTTTGCGACTAGTTTTGAGACTGGTTCTTGTTGAGGTATTGGGCAGGTATATGAGGAAGCCTAGGGTTATTGCTGGCATTGGGATCAGGTGTAGTGGCAAAATTATTTGGTGGGGTAGAAGTTGTAAAGGGTCCGCCCGTTTGTCTATTCCTAAGAAAGTAGGAACTCGACCGTTGATGGAACATGTGGACTTCATCCATAAATGGTTCTTCTTCATCTACCGGACCATTATCTACTGAATCAAAGAGTTGAGCCAAGGTTTGTTCATTACTTACCTCTTGCACTTCTTCATCCTCAATAGGAGTAGGCTCGACCTTAGGCTCGTTGCGGTCACCTTGCGGGAATGGCGCTTGATTAACCACAAGATAGGAGGAATCGTATGGCTCAGATGGGATGATGTCCCTGTAGTTGGCATGGTTGACCGTGTTTTGCACCTCCACCTGGAAGATTTCAGCAGCTGTCTAGAACTCGGGACAATCTAGCTCGGAATGCCTACTAGTTTTGTGAAGTCGACACCATCCAGACAAGGCTACTTCAGCTAGATATACACCTCTGGATATTTTGTCATTATTCATCGGTTGATCAAAAGGCGTAGGGACTCCTCCATTGTTGGGCCTGGTGTTCCACGTGTGATTTTTCCTCTAAGAAGGTCTCCTTTTTGCATTTTGATTGACGTTTTTCCCCCTCTCATAATTATGCTTAGATGAAGTGCCCACTTCTTGATTATCTCTGCTATCCCTATTGTCTTAGCTGTCCCAGTTGAGATTGGCCTGAAAATTGCACTGGGAGGCCTGCAACTGGTTATTCTAATTTTTTAGGTGCATCATCTTCGTAGATATTTTCTTTATCATTTCAGTTAGTTCTTCTAACTTGTCTTTCTCAGTTGCACTCCCAGGCAATGGCATCAGATTTTGGAGGAAAGCAGGTGGGGCTGCCATCTGATTCTGATAGGCCAGAGGAAAATCTGGTCCCAATAGGTACAATGGAGCTTGGGGCTGTTGGGGGTATGCTTACTGTTGTGGAGCAATCTGAGAATAGTTATACTACTGTTGGGGTTGTAGATAGGAAGGCGTGGGAGGCGCATAATTCAATGGCTGTCTTAGATGCGGCACCATAGGCAATTGAGGTACTTGGTTCATAAGGGGGATCTGGTGAGCAAACACCTGATTAAGCCCCTGAATCTGCATTGGGTGGGCTACCAATCTCAAAAAAGGTAGCGGGCCAAAGATATTCTACCCCAAGTCTGCACTAGCGACAACGGCTTCCGCATAGGCGGTCACCAGGGTAGTGAGTGGTGGGCACATCCTTTTTACCAAGGCTGACGTGAGGTTGTCTAGCATCGCATAATAGACTGGGAGAGCCGCTGCATCATTATGGAGGTAGGGGTCCTAAAGCCTTGAGTAAGCCCGATGGAAATGGTCATTGAAGGAGCCAATAGGTTCGTTGACCTCCCTCCTAACAGACATGAACTATTGGTAAAGCTCCAAAGGGCTGATGGGGATCTTTTATTTTTGTAGGAAGGCATTCTTCATCAGGTTCCATGAGGTAATCGATCCCCTCGACAGATTGATGTACCAATAGAAGGCCTCTTCACCCAATGAATGTGGAAAAAGGCGACATACAATGTCCTCGTGGTCAACCTACATTTCAGTGATCACCATCTCGAATATTTTGATATGCTCCTCAGCTATTCTCTGTAAGTCACGTGGATGGAACTTCCAACAAAATCCCTCTAGATTCTTGGGCATATCATTGTAGACAGCAAAATGTATCAGCGAAGGGTTATGTGCTAACCAAGCCATGGAGGGTGGCAGAGGTGGTACTTGCTATTGGAAAATGGAAATTTGGGGCTGTATTTGCAAAACAACAACAATATGAGGCTGCCCTTGAGCTATGGCTGCTTGGACTGTGCCTTGGGTTGGAAAGGCTGGGAAAGAAGCAATCCCCTGGCTGCCGGGGATAGGAGGTGCAAATACAGTTTGAGATGGTTGGGTGGAAGATGAAGGCTAGCCAAATGAAGGTGAGGGTGAAATGGAGGAAGAGGAAGAGGCAATGCTACCTCCTGGCACTCACTTTTCCCTCGTGGGAGGCTGTAATTCTTTGAATTCTCCCTTGTTTAGCATTGACTGTAAGACTCTTTGAAACCTTTCTGGGGAGAATGATCTGATTCGATCCAGCTTCACTTTATCCCTTAACTTGGTATTTCCGCCATGGCCCTCCTTTTAGTGCTAGTTCTGTTGATATTTTTTTTATGCACTTTTCAACACAGGCAGTGCGTAAGTGCACTACCTCTCTTGAAGGACAATCTCCCACAATCGAATTGCAGAACACTATCCCAAGATCTCTTGAATGTCAGGTCATGACAGTGCTTAGATACCTCAGTAGTTTGATGTGATTTGCTGGAATCATAAGGCGGTCTTACAGAAAATACAAAGCGTGGACACAAAGCATGGAAGTTAGATCTTGAAGTGGAGTTCTTAGAATGTAAAGTTGTTATGCACTGGCTGTAGGTTCAAACATCAATCTTGGACTCCATTTAGTTGTTGGATTTGGCTTTATAATGTGCAATGAACCTTCGCATAGGTCAGTTATTAAAAAAAAGGAAAAGAAAAAGGAGAGAAAAAGTTCCTAAGTTTGAAGCTTGCTATGAATAGTGACAATGGAGTTCCTACAATGGACAATTCCTCAAAACAATATCCCACTTAACCAGGGATTTCACAGTATCATGAAAATTGTGCTATCTTCTAAGGGCTGCAGATATTTCATCCTTTATCCCCCACATACATGCATGAATCAAAGATAAATATTTGGAGCAGCTTTAAAATCAAGTCCAGGCTAACTTTGCACAGCTATCTACCATCAGCAAACATCAAAAAGTATGGACTAAGGGATCATCAACAAGGCAGGAATTTTCACAATCACCCAACAACATTCCTAAGATTTATCCAAAGAAATAAGACAGCTAACTAAACAGCAATAAGATCTAAGTCAAACATCTAACATTGGAGAATGAATCAAGTAACATGGGAGAAACCAAGAAAATACACCAAGTCAATGCTATTTCTTATAAATTTCTGCAACATGTCTTTATAACAACTCAACTATCTCTTTGCAAATAAGAGGTGTGCCTTATTTATAGTTTTCCAAAACTTAAATGAATGGCCAAGATGCATTCTCATTGTGTGGCCAATATTCATTACAAAATAGGGTTTCACCTACCCCCAAATAGATTACAATTTAAAATTACATTCTTGTCCTTTCTCTATTTCATCTTCTTGTGAATGGCACTGTAGCTCTTTCGTCCTTTAGTGGATTGTTGTTTTCTTTGCTATAGCTACTCGTCAGGAAGGTCTTCATCTTTGGCTGGGCTATCCTCCTGCTCCTCGGAAGCTACGTGTTCTATATACTTGAGGATGACGGCCTAGAGATTGTCTATTTCGAGAATTTCACATCGCAATGCCTGGTAGCTCCATTCCTTAGCATTTTCTTCTAGCCTTTTCCAATCTTTGTCATATTTTGAGCCTTGGTCTCTAAATAGCTCTGATTGGTCGAAGGCGTGGGCAGAAAAACTGAGGAACTCCATTATGATTTCTCTAGCTGTTCCGTCCTTCATCTTCTCCTGGAAGTATGGTTTGATCTTCTCTGGATCCATTTGCACGGTGGGCATATCATAGCCCGTCATCAGCTTAAGGTATTGGGCGCATTCCGCTCGGATTTTCTTGATCTACTCAATGTCTGGATCCACCCTACTCAGGATTTGCTCCAACCTCTCCTTCCGGTTGTCGAAGTCTTTGCGCCATACATCGACTAGCCAGTGATCTTCTTTTTTAAGCTCTAGCTTCTCCTCCCACGTGGCCTTAGGCATTTGAAGGATAGCTTCGATCCTTGGGAAGGTGGAGTCATAGGTTGCGAGAAAATTGGTGTAGAGCCTCTTCGTGCTCTCTAGAGATTGTATCAAGTCTAAGAACTTGTTGGCTGTCTGCACAACCCTGTTGATTCCCATGTTTCTAACATATGAGACCTATCGGAACCAGTCCTCGGTGCTTTTCTCCAAGTTCTTCCTTCTTTCTATTTTGTCGATCTATTCTTTGGAGAGTAACTGTGGTGTAGCCGTGGAGGTGGTAGGCAGGTCGTCCACTGAGGACCATTGTTGTATATAATCAGTTAATGCTGCAACCTGTGCCTTGAGCTCATCCTTGGAGATTTTGTCCTACTTTATCAGGTGCACCACTGTGGCCACTGACTCCTCAAGGTGCTTGACCTTTTACTCTCTGGTTGCTGTCCCCAAGTCAATGGTGGAGATATTATAACTCACCCCTACTTGGCCAATATTAGGCATTGCAATTTGTGCTGCTCGGGAGTCAGAAGCATCCATTGTTATCTTAAATCAGACCTTGGGCTTCTTCTCCTTCTTCGTCATGATCTGGGATCAAGCCAAGATGGCCTCCAACCTTGCCCTTGGGTCCTTCAGCATAGGGGTCATCTTCTCAAGTTGTCTCTCCAACCATTCAGGCACAGTAGACTTCTCCTTAGGTGAATCACGGCTACCCTCGCTCTTCTTAATCAAAGGTAAGACTTCTGCTTCTTTTCCCCTTTGGGGTTCTCCTTTTTCTTTGGTAGCATCCTCCTCTTCATCAGAGTCATGAATGAATATGAGGTGCTTGACAGGCAACCCGACTGATGGTTGCTGGATGGGACTTTCTTCTTTTGCTGGCTCTTCTTCTTTCTTCTCCTTAGTAGCCTCAGCCTCAGGGCTTTTGGTAGCATGGGTCTTAGCCTCAGTCAAATCCTTTATCTACTGCTCTTCTGGTAGCTGCCCTTCTTCACCATGTGGTGACTCTTCTATTTCCTCCCCAATGTTCTTTAGCTGCTGTGCCATCTCCTCCTCAAGGTCCTCATCGAACGTATGGATAATTTCCTTAGCACCCGAGCCATCCTCCTCATCCCCACTCTCAAAAGAGCCCATCTCTTCCTCCTCATAAACCACCTTGTCGATAGTTCAGTCCTCGTACTCTGGATGCTCGTGATACTCATCAGCCTCCTCCTCGATAGACTTCGAGGCTTCCTGCTCTCGCTCCTCCAACTCCTTTGAGATAAACATTGTAGCTTCCATAGCTGGTGGCCCTGTTGGTGGTTGTGAAGGTTGGGCAGTTGCAAGGACCTAGGCAAAGGTTGCTTGGAGAGTTGGATTCATTAAGATCTGGGAGAGCTCAGGGGGGAGGTTTTGCATATGTCTCGTAAGAGCTTCAGGCATAGTAGTAGTGGGAATAGGCGATGTTATTGTTGCCAGAGAGGGATGTAATTGGAGACATGGTAGTAGAGGAAGGGGGAGTGGTCATGCTAGAAGAGGAATCTATGACGACTATTGACCCGGCTGGGGGTGAAGGGGAAAGATGGACCAAAATATCCACTGTCGACGGAGAAGTGGTGACCGTAGTCAGGGAGATGGGTGGTGCAATAGGAGGGGCAGGGAGAGCCAATGAAGGTCGGGGTTCTTCCGCACCTATCGCTTGTTTGAGCCTTTTGGGAGATGAGCCTCCTATTTCCTTATTCGCTTGCTCCTTGGGATCTGGAGACTGCGCGGTCTTTGTTTCTTTCATTTTCTGGGACTTAGTGACTGGAGGAGACTTGGAGGTCCCGCCGGTTGACGTGGTGGCAGCAACGTCCTCCGTGGCACTTGGATCGCTTTTGAGCCCTTCATAGGTCATGACCACCCCTTGTCGCTTAAGATGTGCCACTTGCCCATCGCTCCACTCCTTGGTACGAGTTATGATTGGCTGGGTGATGGTGTCTAGGTCATCGACCTCCTGTTCATCCCAGTGAATCAACGGTATTGGAAGGTTCACAACCGTAGGGTACTTCGGATGCATGATGGTGGACTCGTCTTCCTCGGCCTGGTCTGGTACCAGGAATGGTTGCACTCTCCTTAGGAATAGTACCATCATGCGCATGTAGTGCCTTGCACGCACTTCCTTGTCATTTTGGCAGTTGGCCCAAAAATCCTCAATGTGATATTGATGGGCATAGGCCGGCCCCAACGCTCTCTTGACGTGGCCATGTGGATCCATCCATGGGCAAGTGGTGTACTAGTTGAAATGGTAGTCCTTCAGCTCCCTCTCAGAGTTGCTGGCACATTGGGACGTCTGCAGCCGATACATGCCCTGGCTGAGGGTCATGGGGTAGGAGATCCCCACTATGTGCTTGTTGCTGAAGATTTCCTGTAGGTGTTGGAGTTACCGAGAGAGCTCCAAGAGGATGATTCTGTCATTTGGGCACTGAGGCAATCTATTCGGCTTTTTAGAGAATCCTTGGGCCTGGATGTACGTAAACTTTGGGAACTGGATGAACAAGAAAGCATATTTCTTTAGGAGCACCATGGCACTGTGGGAGACCCTCCTCTCGAAGTCTCCAGTGATCAACCTGATGATATGGCCAATGAAGGAGTCATTGACCCTGCAGTACTCCTTTTTAAAATTTTGGTATTGGAGTTGCAGATATTTTTCATAGCCTTTAAGTCCTCACTTCTGCCCCTGATTGGGCGCTACAAACAGCCCGCTGTACTACCTTTGATCTACCAGCGAGTAGATGAGGTAAGAGGTCATGTAGAATTTGGAACTCTTGTTCACGTTGACAAACTGCTCATGGAAGCAGTTGCTAATGATGCCTCCCTAGTAGAATGAGACCTTGGTTGTAATGTCCTCATTTCCCCATAGGATCTTCTCAATATAGTACGCCATCTATTCTTGGAAGTAAGCGGCCGTTGGAAGACCCATGACCCTTCTGAACAAGGTCACCAAGTCATGGTAGTCCTCATGGAAATCACTACAGAAGAGTTCCTAGGGAACCTTCGTAGCGCTGGGTCATTTTTCCTTAAGCCAATGCAGATTTATTGACCTTTTGCAGCCTGTTGGATTAACATCCCACGCCGCCTGGCATTCTTCTAACATGGGGACATCCATCTTTTGGAACATGGGAATGTGGAATGTCTTGGTGATCCCTTCTAGTGACATATCTGCAAGGATGTTTCCCTCCTTATCCATAATTGTTCTGGTCTTGGTCTGGTAGGCTTCTCGACAAGCCATGACTAACTCAGGCGCCACGAGGATGGGAGGGAAATCGACACCCTTAGCTAGTCCACTCTGCCATATTAATCTGGAATTCTTTGTTGTCAGGTTGACCTTGACCCTCTGAGTGAATTCATCTATATCCACCTGGCCAATGTTGGTGTCTGTAATTTCCTTCTAGTCCATTGAGACCTTTGAGTGG
The DNA here is from genome assembly GCA_007258455.2 of Sequoia sempervirens. Lineage (NCBI taxonomy): Eukaryota > Viridiplantae > Streptophyta > Pinopsida > Cupressales > Cupressaceae > Sequoia > Sequoia sempervirens. The sequence goes on along the minus strand of VDFB02353493.1, from coordinate 314,052,371 downwards.
AGTGGCTCGCCCTAGAACTAGTACTTCATTTGGTGTTTGTCTTCTTTCCCTCGAGGGGTCATTCTTGAATTTTTTCCCTTGTCCCCTTTCGGTAGATGCCCCTGAAGTTCCCACACCTGATTCCATATATTCTACAGGCAAGGGAAAAGTTAGTGCAATAGATCATCAAAAGCATTCATGTTAGTCCATACCTTGAAAACAACATCTACTTCAAATAATCAATCAAGCATATCATGGATTTTATCTCTAGACATTATTGATCTTTGCTTTAGGGCATTTGGGCAATCCGGGCTCAGAGGGCCGGACTTCCCTGGTAGGAATGCTGTCTAGAAGGGAAAACAGAACGGAAAGCTCCTGGAGGCCCTCCTTGGTCAAATTTCAATGTTTTAGGAGGCTCATGATGAAGAAGAGCAAAATTTAGGATGTGGGTCAAAGTCAGACTCCAGATTCGTGCTTGTTAGGATCGATTTAAAGGGCCTCAGAGGTTTCAGGCTGGAAAGCCGTCAGGAGATAGCAGTTGGTGATGCTGGATAGCAAACAGAAATCTGGTGGCGGAAGTTCAGGATCTAGGTCCCAGAGGGCCAAAGGGCAGCCGGCATTAAGTCAATTCACCTCTGAGGGCTCGGGTAGGCGATGCTGGGAAGGCACACAAACTTCGCTGTTTGAGACGGCCATCATCAGATGGAAGTTTGAAGAGGTAAGTCCAGCAGCTAGGGTTCGACAGTATGAGTTTGTGTTGTTTTTGTGTGCAGCAATCGACAGGGTAGAGCCCATAAGCTGGGATGGCAGTCGCCTTTTTTTGTGTGGCAACGACGAAGGACGAAAGGAGTCCCAGGGCACGGGGCCCAGTGCGACAAAGGTCGTTCAGATTTTCATCAAGATTTCAATGCGAACGGGGGTCCGGGGTTCGGCGGTTGGACGGACGTCCGAATGGCAAAGAGCAGGGTCGGGCCCGTGAGAGGGCTCCACCGGGATGGAAGGACATCACGATGAGGGCGGCGGAAAAGGGATCAAAGAAACCTGAAGCCCAGAGCCCGGAGGTCGGGATGCCAAACGGTGTTCATTGTTAGCAATAGTGAGCGAAAGGCGGACTTCTGAGAACGGAAGTCTGGATACCGGGGCCCAAAGGCGCGTTCGACATGGATGTGAAAGCACAAGCCAACGATGGGGTAGAGGTCGCAGTCCGAAGGTCGGGTGGCACTGATTAGTTTGTTGAAAGACCTCACCAAGGGGAACGGCAGAAAATTGAGCAGGGAAACCCGTCGTCTGGGGCCCGAAGGTGAAAATGATGGAATGATTTAAATCGCTAAGGGTTAATTGGCAGAAACGTCGGTGGAGCAAAGAGAGCAGGAAGCCAGGTGACGCTTGCCGCTAAAGACAACCAATCAGTAGTGGAACCTCGGAGATGGAGCTCTGGGAACCAGGGTCTGAGCGGTCAAAAGGATAAAGGTTTGGTTTCAAATTTGACAGCAAGGAGTATATCGGGTTTTGAAATCTGGGAGGCGAAAAAGGGGGGGTCACAGTTCAAGCGTGACAAAAGGAAAACGAAAGTCCGAGGTAGGAAGCCCGACAAACCAGGCCCAACAAAGAGGATTGTCATTGGCGAGTGTGAAGTTTTTTGAAATTTGACAGCAAAGGCGGGTTTCGGGCCCGGGGCAGACATTTTCCCTACGTGAAGAATAGTCGTGGCTAGGAGAAGTCCCGAATCGGCAAGGAGGGCATTCTAAGAGTTTGCAGGATTTTCTAAGACATGGGTTTGGTGCGCCATTTAGTGTTCTTCCATTTTATGCCATCCTAACCACTTGTTCATTTATTAAAATCTCTCAAAATTATGAAAATGACGGTCAGGAGGGCAGACAGACGGCCTACCTCAAAGATGCAAAGTGGCGAGATGTGGGATCCAGCGACACTGGTCAAAATAATGCTTAGGGAGATGATCGTGACGTTGTCGAAGGCAGGGGGCTCCAAATGGCAGTTTATCCAATTTGCTCCAATCTTGCAAGATGATAATGACTGCCCGGACTGGGTATTTTATACCCTAATCGCCATGAATGCCTGCATTAAATGCTCGTACGACCGAAAGAAAAGTGGTTGGATTTGAAAATAGGTCGGTGACGGCGGTGGGAATACCGAGGCTCGGTGGCCGGGGAGATGTGATGTGAGGGCCGCCGTTGAAGATTTCTCATTAGCTCGAACGGAGACGGCAGGGAGTGGCTCGGGGCCCGAAGAGCGAGATTCCACCAGGGATCCACTGTCAGGGACGGTGGGACCGTCCCAAAATTTCGGTAATAGAATTTCAGACAGCCAGGCCTGGAAGACCCCACGGTAGACGGCGGACACGCATGAACAACAGAAGGTGAAGAGCATGGCGGGACCCGGGAGGTGGGTCGCTGCTTGAGGTTTTGCCGTCGCGGATGGCGAAGCCAAAACGGAACCCCAGAAGCAGACTTCCGGGGTTTGGGGCCCGAAGGGGCACGCGCTGCCTGAAATTTTTTAGCAAGTTCCTAAACAGAGGGCAGCAGGTCGGACCCTGAGGTCTGGAAGGACACTCAGGGAACGCTGCTAGAAACAGCCTTTCCATAGGGGAAACTCAAAGAGGGAATCCCGGACTCCTGGGCCTGGGGGCCCGGGGCCGTTTTAGGGCTAAATTGCCAAAGAGATTCCGTGAGGCTCTGGAATGCAGCAAAAACCAAAAGCAGAGGCATGATTGATTTATGATGGAACTTTGGAGCAACATTGACCATCCGAGGCATCAAAAAGGAGGGGCACACAAAATGAGGCAGTGCCCAAAATGACCTGACAAGGTGAAAGAAAAGAGGGTCCCCATTTCAAATGGGGCGTGTGTGCTAGGGGCACAACAATTCCCACTATAATTTTTGAATTAGTGTTTCCAAAATTTAGTTTATTACTTTGCGTATTTCTATTTCCTGTAGTTTCTTTTCTGTCATAGTTCAGTTATCTTCTATTTCATTAGCATAAGCATAATTTTTTTCATGGAATTTATGGATAGTCTTATATTTTTGTAAATTTCCTTTTCAGTATTTTTCCTAGTTCTTTTAGATCAGATTCATCGATACATAAAAAAACAAAAATAGAAACATCAAAACAACCTTTCAAACAAATGATTCAATTTCGAAACAACATATCATCCAATCCTCTTAGTAGTGATGATGTAGACAAGTTAGACGAAGTTATTCAAGACTTCCTCTCACTCACTTCATCCTCTAAAGCTTGCAATGAGAAACCTAAACCAATTAACAATAATGTATCCCTCAAACCTTTTGGTTGTGATGACTTTGACTTGTTAGATGAAGCCCTTCAGGTCTTCATCTTGCATAAGTCATCCACTAAGGTTTGTTATGACCAACCCACAATAATGAATGTTAACACCTCTAATTCTTATCCTAAACAACTTAAAACAATTGCTGATACCTTAGCTCTCAAACCTTTTAGTCATGATGATTTTGACTTGTTAGATAAGCCCCTCTAGGATTTCATCTCACTCAAGTCATCCACTAAGGTTTGTTGTAGGAAACCTAAAACTAAGGATCATGTTAACATGATTCAACCTCAACTAATTCTTTACCCACCCTTACATAAATTTCATCCTTCCAATAAACATGATTTTACTCTTTACCCACCTAAAACTGATGTGTTGGAGCAATCTAGTAATGTTACTGTTTCTCATACATACAATACCTAAAACAATCCACAACCACCGCAACCAAACCCACTCTCTTTACCTTTACCTAATCCACCTAGTGCTCCTCACTTTCCCTTACACACAAAGGAGTATGATCTTGTTGAACAATTAAAGAATACTCCTGCAAAGATTTCCCTTTGAGATTTACTTCAGAACTCACCAAATTACCACACTATTCTTCAAACAACCTTACAACACATTGTAGTTCCCCTTAGTAAAAATCCAATTGATGTGGAAAATTTAATACATGGAATGAATAAAATTAATCTAGACATTACTTTCCATCAACATGAGATCCCTCCTTTAGAGTTGAAAAAATAAAGTTAAGCCTTTATGATAATTGCTCAATTCAATCGAATAGGTATCGATAATTATTTTTCCCTTAATGTCTATAGTGTGAATCTCCTTGATAGGTTGTGTGTTGACAAGTCAAATATAATACCTGATAATGTATCCATTTGAGGATTTAACAATACAACAAAGAAACCACTCAGTATAATCACTTTACCTATTACAATTGGGGTGGCTACTTTGCAAACTCCTATTCATGTCATTCCTTATGATCTTTCGTATAATATTCTTTTAGGCAAACCATGGATTCATGAGATGAATGTAGTGCCTTTGACCCTTCATCATATCATGAAATATGTCTATAATAGTCACATTTATCAAGTTGAAATCATTCTTGAGCCTGAAAGTTTCTTGCACCTTGAATAAGGAGCTACAAGTCCTTTGAAAACATTAATTCCAACATCCAATATAGACCCTCTTGAAATTGAACACAACGATGAGGAGTCGGTATCTAAATTATTTGGTGATGATTGGGGATCCTTAGAATTCACACCTTCATTTATGGGCTAATACATAATCACACAAAATATAGATGAGAAACAACAACAACCAACCATCATGTCAACTCAAAATTCTACACAATCCTCTCAAACATCTATCTCCTCTACTTTGGAAAAAAATAGAACATACACAACAAATTTTGATGATATAGACTCTCAACCTCTACCTAATCTAAAAGAAATGGAAAGACTCTATGGAAAAGGCTATGAACTTGTAAAACAAATAGGATATACTAGAAAATGGTGTGGAAAACATGAACAAGGTATTTGTGTTCCTATCGAACCTAATACACAAGAGACAAAAGCTCGATTGGGATATTCTTTTTCCAAGATGAAAAAAGATACTCAATGACCATCTTTGAACATCAACACTTTTACATGTCAACCAAAACATAAACTCACAACCAAACATCCTGAATTACTTGATATGAAATCACCACCATCATGGAAGTATGTTGATAGTGATGAAACTCAGAAACAAATGTTAGGAGATTATGATAACACATCCTCTGCTACTCCCATGAAATAGGTTACCTATGCTATGATAGTTACCAAGAAAAAAGATAGTGATATCATTGAAGAATCTCATGAGTCTGAAGTTCCTAAATCTAATGCAATCCCTTTAGGAGATACAATTGATGTGCCAATGGACCTCGATGATAAAGAAAAAGTTATTAAAATTGGGAAGTGCCTTGATGATGAAGAACACGAAGACACTACAACTTTACTTCATGATTTTCCTAAAAAAAATTCCTGAAAATATTCTGATATGCTAGGAATTGACCCAAAATTGTGACACACAATAGCATTCTCACTGAAAATGTTAAACCCATTTGTCAAAAGATATGAAAAATGCACCCTAACATAGCCTTGCACATTAAAATAGAGCTTGGAAAAACCCTTGATGTAGGCTTCATTTGAGCTATTGATTATTCTCCTTGGATCTCAAACATTGTAGTAGTTGCTAAACCTGATAATCATATTAGGATATGTACAATTTTTTGTGACTTCAATAAAGCTTCTTTATAAGATGAATTTTTGCTTCATAATATTGACATGATCATGGATTCAACTTCTGGACATTCTTTGTTATCATTCATGGATGGATTTTCTGGTTATAATAAAATCCTTATTAATCCTCAAGATCAATACAAAACTTTCTTTACAACTGTTTGGGGAACGCTTTGTTGGGTTGTGATGCCCTTCAGTTTAAAGAACACTGATGCAAATTATCAATGATCAATGTCATTGATCTTTCACAATTAAATCCACAAAATTTTGGAAGATTATGTTGATGACATCCTTGCTAAATCCTTAACAAGACAAGAAAATGTAAATGTTCTTTGGAAAATCTTTGAACAAATATGCAAATATAATATATGATTAAATCCAAAAAGTGTGTCTTTGGCATAGATAGTGGTAAACTTTTGGGGTTTGTCATATATCACAGAGGCATTGAGGTGGTCACAAAGAAAATTGATGAAATTTTTAACATGCTACCTCCTAGGAACATTTCTTAATTATGAACGTTACAAGGCCAAATTCAACCTATCTATCATTTTGTTGCATCTTTAGCTGATCACACATTACCTTTCACACCTCTTCTTAAAAGGGTGTACCTTTTTATTGGGATGAGGATTATAAATAGGATTTTGAGAGTTTAAAGGAATAACTTGCAACCCCACCTATTTTACAACCCATTGTGCCAAATAAATTATTTATCTTATACATAGCCACATCAGCCCATGCTTTTACAGCATTGTTGGCTCAACAAGATGATCATGGAAAAGAACAACATGTTTATTAAATTGGTCGAACCTTAATTGATTATGAAACTCGATACTCACCAATTGAAAAAAAATCCTTAGCTCTTGTATTCACTACTAGTAAATCGCAACATTATTTACTAAATGTTGAAATACAAGTCATAACAAAATTTGATCCCCTTAAGCATCTTTTTAACAAAATAGACCTTTCTAGATGCTTAACTAAGTGGGTGATGTTGTTAACTAAGTTTGACCTTAAGTTTGTTTCACAAAAAGAAATCAAAGGGAAAGCCTTAACCGATCACTTAGTTGATGCTCCTTCTCCTCTCACTTTACCCAATCATGACTCTTTTCCTGATGATAGTGCTTTGACTACTGATATTAAAACATGGGAATTGTATTTTGATGGATCTAAGTGTAGAACGGGTTTCGGTGCTAAAGTGGTATTAATTCCACCCAATGGAAAACCTATTCCCTTTTCTTATCGGTTAAATTTCGTATGTACAAATAACATAGCTAAGTATGAGGCATTAATTGCAGGTTTGCGAGCTACTTTCACAATGGATGCTAAAAATATCAAAATATTTGGTGATTCACAATTAGTAATTATGCCATTGAAAAATGCACCCTTTACTTGACATGAGACTAATTAGACTTAATGAGGCCTTAATTTATTGTTCTGAGGCATTTTATGCATCCACACTAGGTCTTCGACCTTTGCAAACTAAATCAAATGTTTTTAATGACATCATGTGAAGGTGCTGTGAAGTATTGTAAGACATTTCTACATTCTTCTAGACTATTAATTACAATTCACTTAAAAATCACCTTTTTATTCATAAACAAGTCCTATTTTGAAGTGTTGTAAAGTCTTTCCATGCTTTTCTAGGCATAATCTACTTATTTACATGCTTCTTATGCTTTATTTGACCCTTTATGCCCTCATATGACTTAATTAAGTACGTTTTTGAATGTAAACCTGATAAACAACATTAAATGCAACATATTTACCGAGACATGTATGTTTTTAGGTCCTAGGTGGGACCTATTCACCATGGGTGGCAAATGAGTTCCCCTTGGCCCCAAATTTAAAATATTTTAAATTTTCCTTTTGGGTTTTTATTCAAAATTACTTGATGTCAGCCTATGATGAGGCATTAATAGGTTACTAAGGCACAATTGTGTATAAATAGGTGATTTTTTCATCACTTTGATAATCTTCTACCATATTCCACATTCACCTAATTCATTCTTCATTCTTCATTCACCAATCTTCCATCTCAAGCCAAGCAACTTAGGGTTTTATCATCTTAAGGCATTAAGAGATCAATTTTCAAACTTTCAAGGGAATATTATACATGTTACGTTGTAGAATTTCAAGATCAATCATAATGGAAAGGTAATCTATTCCATTATTGCATGTTTCATTCCCTTCTTTCATCATTTTGGCTTAATTACCTAAATGGTGTTTGACCAAGGCAAACCCCCATGCCCTAACAATCAACATTTCTTCTTTTCTTCTTTTATATTTGTAGATTTAGGCCCTTTGGAAGTTTGGAAATAATTGAAGATCAAGTTGTAAAGTCATTTAAGTCATCCATTCATCATTCAAGTCAAAGAATCAACAAAAAGTAATTTTCAGACCCGAATCTGATAGTTTGAGAAATAAACACTTGTAGAGAGCAAAACTATAGATCTAGCTCCGCAAAATCTACTCCTAAATTTGCAAATTCTTGTAGGTGGAATAATTCACCACCCATGGAGAATGAGTCCCATCTATAGGTTTGAAAAATGGTTTTGTCTAAATTCAGATCCTAGGCAATCAAAAACCTATTTCTGGAACTTTTCACCAAAAGCAAGACTAATTTTCCATGCATGGTGAATCAGTCCTAGTGGCCATTAACAGTGATTTTTGGGACATTCTAGAACCTTCTAGTAAATTAATTTTCCTCTAGGTACACTCTATTCAGTCTCATTCATTTTTTCTTTCATTTGTTTAGGTTTCTTGTTCATATTTGCAAGAAACATTGTGTTTTCTAGCATCTTGTATTAGATTAGTTTGCATTCATTTATTCACATTTGTAAGCATGTACACATAGTTCATGTTGATATTTCATCCATCCTTACACTAATCTTTGAATGTAAATAGAAGCATTTTTGGACCCATCTTTCTCCTTTTAGGTGAAAAACCCTAGAAGTGCTAGAAATAAAGTACGTCCCAAAAATCTATGTTTCATTTTGGTGAACCTACTATTTGAATCCCCTCTTTTCTGATTTTGGAGTCCATTAATCATTCTAGAGTTGCTTGTATCACATTTTTCATTAGTTAGTTTGCATTCTAGAGTTTCATTTTTTCCCTAGTAAAAGTGCATAATATGTTGCATTTTTGCATCTTTAATCATTGAAAAGTTCTAAAATTCTGCATTTTTCACTTAGGTCTACATTATAGCACTCAAAATTCATAAAAAATCAGTGATAAATTTTTGACAATTCTGAAAAAATTCTATACTAGGACTCATTCACCACCTTGGGCGAATTAGTCCCTTCTGACCCCTAAAACAACATTTTATAGAACTTAGAAATTTTTTTTTAGGCTTCTATTTGATACTTTACCTTGTATATATCAGTTAGTTGAATTTCTATAGCATGCCTTTTGTTAAATCTCAATTCAATTAGCTCAATTCATGCATTGTTTAATTTCACTTTTTCCATCACAACATATCATTTTTAGATAGTTGCATTCTGTAAACAAACACTTCAGAACTAAAAATTGCATTGCATTGTACTTTCTTTCCTTTTACCATGTTTTCTTTCAAAAGATATGCTCTTGATTTGGTTAAACATGGATTTTATAAACATTATATCCCCTTTTATGAGTTTTCTTTTGACTACCATATTAGAGACTTTAAGAAACACTCCATTAATACAATCCTTAATCTTACATTACCTATTGGCGAGAATGGAAATGTTGACAATCATAACACACATACTTGTTCTTCTTCTGATACCTCTCCTCTTAGTGACTAAGGTATTTTGGTGAAAGAAGTTACAAGCCTTGAAAGTCTTGATTTTCCATCTCCTTATTCCCCTTTGGATGACCTTACACAACAAGAGAATGAGATCATAGACACATTCCTCAATATAACCTTACCAAGTCTCCATGACAATCACACTTGTTCATCTCCTAATATCCCTCCTCGAAGTAACGAGGATAGGTTGGTGTTAGAAGACATGCCTATTAAGAATCATGACACCCTTGATCCTCCCTTCCATAATCTACCTATCCTATGGGAAGATCTATTTGTAAACCATAGTGGTTCTTCTCTTGATACTGCCTCCACTTGTGATGAAGCTACTTCTCACACCTCAAATTTGCATGAAAATTTTACAAGCTCTCCTTATAGGGTAGATAATATGGAACAAGAGAATGGGACCTTAATGGAAATAGACACTCCCCTAACATCCTCTCATAATTTCTCTCCTCATAATTCCATCCTTGATCATTCCCTTATTGTTAGTGAAGTTACTATGGAAGAACCAAGCCTTCCTTGTCAAGCACATGCGGCTTGTAGTTACCATAACAACACTCTGCCTAGGGAGAATATCATGGCAGTAGACTATGGAAAAAAGTGGTTCTTGATTTCCCTTACTTTGAGATACATCAAAACAAGACTATTGAGGATATAGATACACAAGTGTCCCTTCAATCCCGTTTACTCAATGGACCTCATACATATCCCGTAGGATGTCTTAACCATCCTCTCATTCTTTACCCACCTTCATTCAACCCCAATAACCTCACATCATCCTTCCCAATGCAATCAAACTGTCATCTTGCAACACACTCATGATTTTATTTTTTTAGATTTTGTATTGTCCTATAATGAAGATGATGAAATCTTGAAATATATAGAGTCTTGGGTAGGTATGACATTTAAGCAAGATGTATCTTTGACTCCAATCACACATACATTTTCTCCTCTTGATCAAGAGGGTATCTTGTCAAGAATTCTTATAATTTGATCACCCTCCCTCCTAGAACTCACAAGAAATGTTACGATAAGACTTCGTTTTGTGCACATCATAGAATTCATGGTCATTCCACTAATGAATGTCATGCCTTGAGTCATAAAATACAACATTTTTAGGAGTTTGGTATGCTTCCCTATGTGGGGGAACCTCATTCCTCTAATTGTTATTGATTTTCACTCTAGCATGCATTTCATCAATCCCTTCGGCTCACCTTTGTCCTGCACCAAGTGGGGGAAATGGGTTTGATAGCCTTGTCCTCGTATGTCACTTGTGGTCACCTTCTTTTGCTAGTCATTAAGCTTTCACGAATACATAAGAGCAAGCTTGGGATGTGGATGACATACCTCAAGTTGGCTCACATATGACATAATTTCCCTCTTTTCATGATGTAGCTTATCGAAACATATGACTTGGCATAGGGATTTCTGGGTGAGTTCTCATGTCTTCCTTTCTCTTCTTCTACTTTAAAGAAATTTCTCATAGTACCAGTGTTAGCAATTCCTTTAAAGTGGGGAGCATACATCACCACTCACATTTCATTGTGTGATTTTCTTTTTCTTGCAATATGCTCTCTTGGAAGGATTAGGTACATTGTTGTTCAGGATGAGACCCTGCACTTGTCCTCTCTTATAAACAAGATGAGATTGTTTGCACTTTACCCTCTCTTAGAGACATTAGGCATGATGTTCCCTAGGATGAGACATTGCATGAACAAAACAAAATCCCTTTGAACAATTTTTGTATTATTTTGTATTTAACAAATGTCTATAAGCTTCAAAATCAAATCATTTCATTTTTCTTTGGTGGCATCTTGTTAAAGTTATCAACATGTATAACTTTGATATGGTTGAGCGGGAAGCCCAACTAGCAACATGAATTTTCCCCATAGCCACTTTTTTGTTTGTTTGTGAGTGCATACCAACTAGAATATGTATCTTACCTTTTGGAATTTCTCACCCCACAGACAACTAGTTCTATGGCCCCAAAGTGAGTATACAGTTGGACCTTCTCACCCTGTGGATAGCCTGAAGTTCCATGGTCATAGAGTGAGTACATCTTTTTCACCCCGTCTTTCTTTCCATCTTGCCTTTGTATGATTTTATATCTTGACAGCTTGACCTACATGTGGATCTCTCTTTAATGTCTACTTTAGTGTTATTTTGAAGCAAGTTCATCCTCTCACTAAAGTGGGCTAAATGTGTCATAGAAAAATGTACCCTTTTCTTGAAATGAGACTAATTGGACTTAATGAGGCATTAATCTAGTGTTGAGAGGAATTTTATGCATCCAAACTAGGTCTTGGACCTTTGCAAACTAAATAAAATGATTTTAACATCTTGTGAAGGTGTTGTGAAGTGTTGTAAGAAATTTATCCATTCTTTTAGACTCTATTAATTACAATTCAGTTAAAAATCACCTTTTTATTCATAAACAAGTCCTATTTTGAACTGTTGTAAAGTCTTGAAACAAGCTTTCATGCTTTTATAGGAATAATCTCCTTATTTACACCCTTCTTATGCTTTATTTGACCACTTTATGCCCCCACATGACTTAATTAAGTACATTTTTGAATGTAAACCTTATAAAAAAAATTAAATGAAACATATTTCCCAACATATGGTTTTAAGTCCTAGGTTGGACCCATTCGCCAGGGGTGGTGAATGAGGCCCCCTTAGCCCCAAATTCAAATATTTTAAATTTTCCTTTCAGGTTTTTATTCAAAATTACTTGATGTTGGCTTGTGATAAGGTATTAACATGTTACTAAGGCATATGTGTGTATAAATAGGTGTTTTTCTCCTCATTTTTATAATATTCTACCATCTTCCACATTCACCTAATTAATTCTTCATTCTTCATTCACCAATCTTCCATCTCAAGCCAAGCAACTTAGGGTTTTATCATCTCAAGGCATTAAGAGATTAATTTTCAGATTTTCAAGGGAAAATTATACATGTTACATGTTATTTACTTTTAGGATTAATCATCATGGCACAGTAATCTATTCCATTATTGCATGTTTCATTCCTTTCTTTCATCATTTTGGTTTAATTACCTAAACAAGGTTTGACCAAGGCAAACCCCCATGCCCTAACAATCAAAATTTCTTCTTTTCTTCATGTATGTTTGTAGATTTAGGTCCTTTGGAATTTTGAAAATCATTGAAGATCAAGTTGTAAAGTCATTCAAGTCATCCCTTCATCATTCAAATCAAAGAATCAACAAAAATTCATTTTTAGACCCAAATCTGACAGTTTGAGAAATAGACACCCATTGAGAGTAGAAGTGCATATCTAGCTCCACAAAATCTACTCCTAAATTTGTAGATTCCTGTAGGTGGACTAATTCACCACCCATGGCGAAGTAGTCCCATATGTATGCCTGAAAAGTGGTTTTGTTTGAATTCAGATCCTAGGTAGTCAAAAACCTATTTCAAGAACTTTTCACCAGAAGCAGGACTGATTTGTGATGCATGGCGAATCGGTCCCAGTGGCCATTCATAGTGATTTTTGGGTGATCCCACAATATTGGTTTACATTTTTTGGTCAAATAGGACACTGAAATAATTTTTTTTAACTAAATCTTCACTTTTGGGTACCTATAGCGGCTAAACTGTGAGGAATTTGAAGATGATGCAAGCTATATTTTCATGAAATTTTGTCTGTAGATTCTAAATATATTTTTTTTCAAAATTTTTGGAATTAGATTGAACTTATTTTTCCTTCTCCCTCGAAAACTAGTTTTTTTTCAGAAAACAACATTTTTAAAAAGTGACGTTCACTGTATAATGCATAACTTTTTTTTCCATGAAGGATAAAATTCTAATTCTTTAGAATTTATATTTGTAACTTTGATATCTAGTGCTTATACTTGGTTAGATAGTTTGTTATTGAATAGTTTTTCTTTAATCAAGTTTCAAAGTCAAACTGATTACAATTCAAACATAGCGCGATTGTATAATGTGTAACTTTTTTTGTATGTATCAAATTTTTTTTTTTTTTGGTTGGATCAAGGACTTCAATATCTAGTGCACTCATATTTTTCAATTTTTTTTGACAATCTTCTATTTTTCCACAATTCCAGAACATAGAGTTTGATTTTCAGTGAAAAACCTACATTCACAAGAAATAAAAAATAAATATAATAATAAAATTAAATTTATTTAAAATTATACTTTTTGGGAAGCTTATAATAAGGACTACATACTTACAAAAAATAAATTTTAAATGAATTCATTTGATCCACCAAAAGGTAAATCAAAAGCTGCTTTTTATCAGCATTTTGATAGGTGTAAAGGAGACTCTATTATAGGTATGGTTTAAAACTAGCTGGGTACTATCCAAAGGGGTTTGATCTAAGGTAGTGTGATCAAACCCTCTTCAATTGGAATTATTTAAATGAAACTTTTAAAGGCTTAAATCATTATATTTTCTAAAAATATGTGATTTAAGCAAAAATCAAAATCTCCAAGAAATTGTAAACTAGCTTTGTGGGATCACCCTTTTGGGACATTCTAGAACCTTCTAGTAATAGTAATCTACCTCCAGGTACACTCTGTTCAATCTCATTCATTTTTATCTTCATTTGTTTAGGTTTCTTGTTCATATTTGCAAGCAACATTGTGTTTTTTAGTATCTTGAATTAGATTAGTTTGCATTCATTTATTCACATTTTTAAGCATCTACACACACTTCACATTAATATTTCTTCCATCCTTAGACTAATATTTGAATGTAAAAATAAGCATTTTTGGACCCATCTTTCTCCTTTTAGGTGAAAAACCCTAGAAATGCTAGAAAGAAAGTAGGTCCCAAAAATCTATGTTTCAATAATCAAACAAATGAATGGTACATATTAAGCTAAACATGACACGTTATCAAAATACAAGGATCTTACAATGAAGTAATTAGATAAATTTGAATCATTTACCATTGATAGCATCCCATGAAAAGACAATAGACATGTGAATGCAATGGCGAGTGTAGCCTCTCTTATATCCCCACATGATCCTCCAATAGAATTTACCTTTGTTGTTTGTCTAATCATGAAACCTTCGATTGATACTCGATTAGAAGGCATTTTAACAATAACTCAAGGTGACTTGGGGAGATCCCACAAAGTTGGTTTACAATTTCTGGGAGATCCTGATTTTTGCTGAAATCACATACTTTTTAAAAATATAATGATTTAAGCCTTTAAAAGTTCAATTCAAATGATTCCAATTGAAGAGGGTTTGATCAAACCACCTTAGATCAAACCCCCTTGGATAGAACCCTGCTAGTTTTAAACCATACGTACAACAGAGTCTCCTTTACACCTATCAAAATGATGATAAAAACCCACTTTTGATTTACCTTTTGGGGGATCAAATGAATTCATTTAAAATTTATTTTTTTCAAGTATGTAGTCCTGATTATAAGCTTCCCAAAAAGTATAATTTTAAATAAATTTAATTTAATTATTATATTTATTTTTTATTTCTTCTGAATGTAGGTTTTTCACCAAAAATCAAGCTCTCTGTTTTGCACATGTGGAAAAATAGTAGATTATCATTTTTTTTTGTTGAAAAATATGAGTGCACCAGATATTGAAGTCCTTGATCCAACAAAAATAATAATTGAATTTTGATACATACAAATAAAATTATGCATTATTTGGTCCCCCTATGTCTGAATTGTAATTGGTTTGACTTCAAAAATTGATTAAGGAAAAAATATTCAATAAAACACTATGAAACCAATTGGAAGCACTAGATATCATAGTTAAAAATCTAAATTAAAAAAAATAGAGTTTTATCCTTCATGGAAAAAATGTTATGCGTTATATGGTGAGAATCACTCCCTAAAAATGTTGTTTACTGAAAAAAACTAGTTTTTGAAGGAGATGGAAAAATAAGTGCAATCTAATTATAATTTTTTTTTTAAAATAATATTTATCTAATCTACAGAGAAAATGTCACAAATCACTAGTTTGCATCATTTTCAAATTTCTCACAGTTTAGCCGCTATAGGTGCTCGAAAGTGAAGATTTAGTTAGAAAAAAAAATTAGTTTCCAATTTGGCCAAAAATTGTAAACCAGTATTGTGGGATCACCCATCATGGGAATGGTATAATACAATATACCATTATTTAAAAAATGGTACCATTCCTGAGCCCACAATGACAAACACTTGAAATCATTTACACAAACTAGTAGCTAAATATGTGATCATTGCCAATGTATTGTATAGACGACCCTTTAATGGTCTCTTACCATGGTGTCTTAAGGATTTTGAAATACCTATAGCACTTGAATAGGTTCATGTTGGTGCCTGTGGAGGTCATTTTGGAGGATGTTTATTAGTACAAAAAATTATCCGTATGGGTTATTATTGGAGACATATTGAGAAGGACTACTTCGCTTACGTTAAACGATGTCATAAATATCAAGAACATAGAAATTTGATCCTTGCTCCTACTTTTGAGCTCCATGCCCAAGTTCCCATTTGGCGATTTTCAGTATGGGGATTGGATCTTATTGGAAAATTTTCACCTCCCTCTTCTGCTAGAAATACGTTTATCATAACTGCAACAGAATATTTCATGAAATGGGTGGAAGATATTCTGAGCTTCATTCTACAAGTGCTAAAGTAATTGGTCATTTCATATTGAAACATATAATTTCTTGCTTTGGAATTCCTTCCACAATCATTTTAGACAATGGAACCCCGTTTAAGAATAATGAAGTCAAGAAATTTCTTGAAATGTTCAGCATACAACATCGATTTTCCACACCATACTATCTACAATCCAATGGAAAAGCTAAAAGTAATAATAATAATCTCAAAAAAATCCTCAAGAAAACTATTAACAAACATCATAAGGTCTGGCATATGCAATTACATTATGTTCTTTGGGCTTATCGAACAAGTGTTAGATTATCCATAGAAACTACACCCTATAACCTTGTTTATGGCACTGATGCGATCATACCCTTGGAGTTAGAAATTCCTACGTTGCAAATTTCTCTTCAAGACCTTATTGATTATGCAACTTATAAAGAACAATGATTGCGCCAACTTGAGTTGCTCAATGAAAAGAACATTAATGCTCTTGAGCATCTCCAAGCTTACATCAAACAATTATAATGAAAACACAACACACATTTCTTTCCTAGAATGTTTCGTAAGGGTGATTTTGTTCTTTATGTGAATCAACGTAATTCCAATGCTGACAATGAAGATAAAGATAAATTCAACCCTAATTGGTTAGGACCTTACATAGTTGATACCAGTTATGGGTCTGGTGCTTATGTCTTAACGAAGCTTGATGGAACACCCCTTAAGAAACCTATTAATTCCAAACATTTGTATTATTATTACCTCTAATCTCTTTGAATAGTATGATCATTAAAGTAACATTGACTAAAGTTATGTGATGCCATTCTACATAACTTTCACCTTGCTTCATTCTTGACAACTAATCTTGTGTTTGTCTTGAACACTAAGGTAATTATTTAAGTTACTTTTATAATTACCTTAGGTTTCATACTATTCACCCTTGTGTTATGTTAAGTTAGATCCTTATATGAGTTATATGTGTATTTAATTTAACATATTCTCTAATCAACAATGTTGTATCTACAGTGAAACTGAAATATGTTTTACATTAGATCACATCAATCATGTTAAATCATGTAGACATTAATTAAATACTTTTACCATGAGTTATTTAGTTAATCGCATTGCTATTTAACATTCAAATGTGCATTAAGAAAAATTATAAAAAAAACCAAATATGCATGCATATATATATATATATATCTCAAAAAAATTTATATACATCTCAGTATCATATACAAAATCACCAAGGTCTATGAGAGCTAGACCCCTCAGGCTCTGGCACTCATGATTCGGCCCCTAGATGTCATGAGATGGTCGTGTGTGATCGTGACCATGAACTACTGAGTCTAAGTGCATACTCTAGACCCTATACTTGACCAACAACCACAAGATGCTCCTCTGTCATCTGATCCCTCTCTATTTGTACCTATGCTAGCTCTGCATGTAATCTCTCAACCTCTGTTGAGGTCTGTGATGACTTTCTTGCACTCTCAGCTTGATGAAGTCATCTCCTCACACTCTAGTACACTTCCTATAACCTTGTGAAAGGTTTGAGTGACTCTGGATCCTCCTCCATGATCGATGGGGGCATGTAGTTAGGATCCATCTCTTCCTCATCAATGGATGTAGGAACTATCTCCATGGTAGCCTAACGATAGAACTCTTGCTAGTCTCTCATCGCTCCTGTAAGATAGAGGAGGTACACAATTAGTAAACACCATCATGATATATATATACATATAAACAAAACATAAAATACTAAAGTACATGCATAAAATAAAAAGGATCATCATAGGTATGTCTCCAGATGAATAAGGAATATCAACCTCATCCTCTCTAGGGGGCATGGAGGATGTGCTAGCCTCTGTTTGACTTTGGGTGCCAATTTTGTTGTAGCTACTACATGTGATCTAGTCTTGTATGTGTGTGAGGACTATCCATGCTCATACCGATCCTCAATTGCTACCTAATCAACCTCACTCATGGGTGGCTCCTCCTTGTAATACTCATCCTCCTCATAATCCTCATCACCCTCATCCTCCTCTCCATCCTAGTCCTCATAGTCAGGATCAGCCTCTGAGTCATACTCATAATTAATAACATCAGTAAATATATTTGTCGGCATGTATTGTACATCCTTAGCCCTATCCTCTAGCTCATCTCCCTCCTCCAGTGCTAGTCCTGTATCACCTATAGGGACATCCATGCAAAATATAGGAGTTGGTCATGTCATTGACCACCACTCCTTGTGCTCATCTATGCTACCAACATCATTAGTGTCAGCGACTAGTGGTTGATTGTGATCTAAAACATCGACGTCACTCTCACAAACATGATCTATAGTAAGCCAAACAGTATCACTTGACCTTTGGGCACTCCACACTGATCACCTAATGAAGGGGCATGCCCTGAGTGGTGTCTGCACTTGCCGAAACTGCTACATGACTCACCCATAATAGAAAGGTCATACAACATAGTCATGCCTCACAGCTAAAAATCTGTCCATCTGCATCCTCCTCAGTTGTCTATGGGATTTGGCCACTGTAGAGTGAGTAGATAAGGTCTTCATAGGATCTTGTCCTCCTCCATCCAATCAAATATCACCCTCCAAAAATGTAAATCTTCATACTGCCACAAGTGTCATAAAGGATAGTTGAATGCTCATGGATATCTTGTAGCTATAACACAAGGGAACTCAACAGGCCTAGTCCATGTAATATGCTTGAGTCACCACACTTGCAGAAGCATGCAGTGCACCACACTGTTGATCTCTTGAAACAAAAATCTACCAAGATCATAATATAAGTGTGCTAGGATGCAGTAACTACATGCATAGACTATCTTGTGCTCGTACATCCCTCAAATCAAGTGTACCAATCCTCCATCTAAGTGTGTCGCTCATCCATTAGGTTTGACAACAAGAGCCATTGTATGCATCATAATCCATCTAAAAATAGGAGGTCATGAATATAGAATCATGGGAAGCTCGATTCGTGCTCTCATGTGCTCATGATGAACAGGTCCATCCAAGCACTAACTCATTTGACTACAAAATCCAACGAAAATGTCCAACGAAATATGTATAATTTGATGTATTGTCAGGTGCTTGTAAAATTTGATGTGTAATTTTCAATTTTTTAAAAGTTTATCCCTGACGTTTGTCGAAATTTTGACGAACCTGGGTTTTGTTGAAATTTTGACTATTAGTTTCATCGAAATTTTGACAAACATGAAAAATAAGAAAAAAATCAAATTTTGGCCAACATAAAGAAAATTGAGTTCACTGATTTATTACGACAGTGTTTTGCTTTACTTTAGATAGTTTGTGGAGAACTAAGGACGATTTTCTTGGGAAAAATCAGAAAAAATTCAAGGAGATATCGCTAGGTTGAGGGTAGTCATTGTCTTTTTGCAGAATTTAGTTGTGAAGCCAGATTTGTAGTTCTAGGTTTGAAAATCATATTTTAAAGCAACATCTCATCAGATTTTATTTTTAGAGGTTTAGGGTTTTGAGAATTTCATGTCCAATTTTTTTTTGTGTGGAATCACCATAAGATCACAATCAAGAAACAAATTCTTGTGACTGTAATTATGTGATCCATAACTCTATTGGTCATATGGCACAATTGTGCTATAACAAATACATGATGTATTCATGTGTGACCCAAGTTTAATGTGGCTATGTTGTGATAGAAATAGAGGCACTCATATAATGCAGTTAGTTTAGGTTGTATAATGTAGGTGTCAATTATCATTGGGTGCATTCAGGTTGTCTCAAGTTTAACAGGTTACAATATAATTATAGCATGATCCAAGAGTGATTACCTCTTGCTGTAATAAAGAGCCTATAACTTTGGTTGATATACAGAGTGGTTGTGTTATATCAATTATGTAGTGAATTCAAGCACAACCCATGTTTAATGGGCTATTCTAGAGAGTGATCAAGATTTTCTAAACCTTATGAATGTTACTTAAAAGTGTATAGCTTAAACTACAAACCAAGTTTGTTGCAGACTTGAATGCAATCTTGGGTTACCACAAACTATAATAATGTGATCTGCTAATAACCATTATGGAAAGTATTAAAGCAAGACCCATACTATATAGGATACATTTCCCTAATCTGGTGTACATACCTTAATGATTAAACATAAGCTTCCCACACACTCTAGGATACAATCCAAGATCATACCACAAATTTTTCAAGACAACTAATTTTCTGACCCAAGATTTAAGGTTGTTTTTAATATCAACAAAAGTATTGGTAAGAGCATGATTAGGGTACAAACCCTAGGCCTCCGTAGAAACATAAACAGTAACTCTAGCAGATTAGTGAGGTTTCAATACTAGAAAGATTGAGACATTGTAGCTAATAACAAAATCTTGCAATCTAAAGATTGTAGCCAATAACAAGCACACTATGTATCTTAGTGACATTTGTAAATGCAATATATGGTAAGAAGAATGAAAGTCACTTGAGATGTGACAGTCAAAAAGAGGCTGAGTAGTGACAAGATAATAAAGCTCAAACCTTGCATAGTAAAGTGGAGATTTTAATAGTGAGTTTCCTTACCCCCTTGCTGACCTTAAGGGTTTTTCAAATGCTTTTGGTAGTGTTAGACAAGGAAAATGCATTCAGGGAATGACCATCCAAGTAACAATGGTAATCATAGGTTCAATGTTTCTTCTTAGCCATTAATGTATAATAGAGGTAGTGGATTGCATGTTTAAGAAGTGTTTTGAGACTCATCAAAGATGGGAGAATAGTGAATAATACCTTGTGGACTTTGAAGTAATGTCAAGAAGGTTGAAGGATCTTAAGATCTACAATACCATGAAACAATGAGCCCCTTGTAGTAAGTAGGTAGTCTATAGGTCATAGTTTGATTTTATAGAAGGATGCTCATGAAAGGAATCTTCAAGTGATAGTGAGTGAACTATTTGAGATTGTAGCTGAGGGTGCAATACCTAGTCTTAAAGGAAGTTAGCAAATCAATAAATGTGCAAGAAAATCAAATCGTACACAACAAACAATTCACAATGTTGTCTTGCATAATGCCTTTAGTTTGAAGAATTTTTTTTTATTGTATCTTGATGAAAGTGGTGACCTTAATGGTCAATCACTAGCAACCATGATTTTAAAACATGATATTGTGCTTATGGAGGCAACATTTTAAGTAAGGCAGTGAGTGGTGGTTTGGAACAATGGTAGGTATGAAGGACTTGATTTATATGCATACTATGCAGTCTAGCTTAAGACAATGTTCTTAGAAGAGATTGAAGGTGGATTATGGAACTCAAGGGTTACCATGAAAAGGATTAAAGCAAAGACTGAGATCTATTTAAAAGCCATGGTCATGAAGATATTAAAGATGTCACATGCAAAACCCTAGTAGCTGGAGTAATTAAAAGAAATCATTCTAAACCCTATATAGGATACATTGATACTTCAAAAGCCTCTGAAGGAATTTGAGATTATGCAAATATATGCAAAGTAAATACCTATATTACAAATAGTAGTAGGAAGAATGTAAGATTTGTTGAGGAAAGTAGGAATGAGATAAGCAACAATGAACCCTATGCCACATTTCATGCACATCTCCTCACCATTCTCTGTCATTATTTACTGAAACACTTCTCCATTTTGGTGGTCTATGCTTGAAATAATGTTTTGATGAAGGTTTTAGAGTATGTTTATGAAAATGAAAACTCCATTTGGGTGGGCTACGCCTGAAAATAAGATTTTGACAAAAGTTTTAGGGTATGTTTATTAAAGTTTTAGAGTATTTTGGCAGGCTATATTCTTGATTCTTTAAATGATTTATTCAAATGGATTGTGACTACATAAATGACTAACTATTTAGTCATTTTTATTTGTGTGACTAAATAATTTTTAATTAATGACCAAACTAGTAATTTATTTACTCATTTATAGCTAAGTTGCAAAAAATGAGCAAAATTTAGTTATTTTTAGTTGTTGTGACTAAAAGTTTTAGTCACCTAGTCATTTATTTTCCAAATTCTACTAGTATGTGCTTCCTTGTGTGATTAGTGATCTCTCAATGTTGAGGGCCGTAGGGATAAGCTCGTCATAATAAGTGACAAATCACATCTTTAACTAAAAGGATAAATCCGTATTGACATTAGCAATGATGATATTGACTTATTGCTCCTTAGGAATGGGTCACTTGCTCTTACTAGCTCGCTACCTCCATTGTTGTAGGAAGTTTGTGATCAAGTTCAATATTTTGATTTTGGGAGTCTAATGGCTGGAAATCATAGTAAAATCATAATTTAATAAGTTTTGGAATTAGCATTTTATAGTTTTTTTTGGGGTCATTAACTTCAGACTATCTTCTCTTTTGCAGGGGTGTTTGCATGCCAAATTTTTTTGGTGTAAAATATCAAAATTATTAGATTTTGTTACCTATCTATGAATAAAAATTATTGGAGTGTGAGTTTGATATTTTTTGAAGATCTAAATAGTCAAGCTTGGTAAAGAAAAATCATGTCAGATAATATTAGTCCAGAACAAAATGAAGAGACACTTGATAGATTGTGGGCTAGATTGAAAAGAAAGGGTGATGGAAAATGTTATTGTCCTTGCAATAATTGCAAGGGCTTAAAGATGAGGCAAATTTTAATCACAACAGCTGAGAAACATTGTAGGAAGCATGATCACATTGAAGGGGGGCATGATTATCGTCCATAGGTAAGTTGTTCATTATATGTGTTTATATTGATTGAATTTGTAAATGTTTATATTGTTTTAACATTTTATATATATATATAATCACTTGATCATGATCATGGTTTATTTGTGTCTATAATTATTATAAAGGTGGGGCACCCTAGGGAAAATGATATGGATTATCGCGGCCCGAAGAATGTGGTTTTACAAGCAGAAGAACATGGAGTTGAGAATATCGAAGATGAAGTTAATGATCCTATGGAAGAAGATGATCATGCGCCAGAAAACATAGTTGAAGATGATGGTACAAATACATTGATCCATGACACATTTAGTGGTAGAACTGATCATGATGATTGAGATGAATTTGATGATGTTCATGATTTACCTGTACTTGAGAAGGCATACGAGCCCCTTTATGAAGGCTCCCAAACAACTCTTCTCTCTGCTGTATTATTGCTATTGAACTTGAAGGTTATGAATTGTTTATCAAACATAGAAATCTCACAAATGTTAAGGTATGTCATATATGTCATCTTTTTTCATTTATTTTAATTGTTGTTAGTTCATAACTAGTAAATAAAAGATGAAATATGTACCATTAATATTCTTTATATTAACAAATTATTTTTTGTTGTAGATTGACTGGTGAATTTTTGTTACCACCATCAAATATTTTACCTCACTCATACCAAGATTTATCTGGCATTATGAAAGATATTGGAATGGAGTATCAAGCAATAGATGCATGTCCCAATGATCATATTATATATCATAAACAATAGGAATTTGCAACAGAATGCCTAAAATGTCATATCAATAGATATTAGACAAATTAACTAGCGAAAAAGGTGCCTCACAAGGTTCTTCTTTATATTCCCATTATTCCACGTATGCAACGATTATTTAGGTGAGAAAGCTTAGCACAATTTATGGATTACCATGCATGAAATAGAAGTGGAGATGAAATTCTTCGAATGCCTGTGGATGGTTTTATATTTAGGGATATGGAGGAAAAATGGCCACACTTTAAAGAAGAACCTCGTAATCTCAGAATTTCATTGGGAGCGAATGGGGTCAATCCATTTGAAGAGCTGAGATCTATTTACGTGGTGTGGCATGTTTTTGTTATCAACAATAACATTCCTCCATGGATGTCAATAAAGAGGGAGCACATAATGTTGTCAATGATTGTTCCAAGTATTTGTTTACACCAATTTTCTTTAACGTACTAACATCTAATTTTTCTTATTTCTTGCATAGTGACTTATATTTTTTTCATTCAATAGTCATGTACATTAATTTATATATATTACAGTAAAATGGTTATAATAATTATGTAATGTTTATGTTCATTCAACTAGGTAAGTACCAAGTTAAACATATGAATGTATATATCAAGTCTCTTATCGACGAGTTACTAAATCTATGGAATGGCGTCACTATGTATGACGTCCCTAGACCAATAAGACAAAGACAATTTAAATTCCATGCAATGCTTGTATGGACAATTCATGATGCCCTAGGGCTAACACATTTTGGTTGTATTTTATAATGTTCAACTACACTTTAACAATATTTAATTTTATGAAGTAGATATCATGCAAGTTTTTAAAATAATCTATTCATTATATATAATTATAAAAATTGACATATTTAATCCAATTATATATGATCTTGCAGGTCTTCAAACAAAGGGAAAATTTGCATGTCTAATTTGTGGTCCAAAGATGAAATCTCATTGTTCAACAAGTTTAAGAAAGCAAGTGTTTGATGAGTATAGACACTTCCTCCATAGAAATCATAAGTATCAAACTACTGAAAAAATATTTTCAATGGGAGAGAAGAGACTACATCAAAACCACAAAGAATGACACCTCGACTATGAAAGTTGGAATATAATAGAATTAATCGTCAAGGTTATACATCGAATCAAATTGTTTATCTATCATATATGATATGTTTTGAATTTATATTTTTATATTGTGTTGTGTTTACTCATGTTGTAATTGACAATGATTGTCGTTGTTAATTTGTTTAACTTATATGCTTCATGAAGGTCGTTAAGGCATTAATGGCTAGCTTCCACAGGGACTGAAAAGTTATCCTAGATAATTTAGTAGGTTGCCCTACTATGAGTAGCTACAAATTGTGCATTTGTTTGATACAATGCATATCGGAAAGAATATAACAAAAATGTTATGGAAAATATTGGATGGAAGGCATGACAAAGAAAAAATTGTCAAAATTTGTAGTGACATTCAAGAAGCCAATCATGCAATAAAAAATTTCATTCAATTAAATAGTGATGGAGACCAAATTAATATAAGTTCCCTTCCTTGGTTATTAACAGAGCAACAAAGCAATGCTATAAAAGAAGTCATACGAAAAATTCAATTTCCCACAAGATTTGCTGTGAACATAAACAATATAATAACAAAGAAAGGTGAATTTGGGTCATGGATGAAAACACATGATTAGCATACCTTCATTAAGGTAATTATTCTAGTATATTATATACACTTGTATAATGCATGTACTTTTCAGTGTATTATGTTTAGTACTTTTAGAAAAATAATGAAAAGATCATTTTATAATTGTTGCAGTACGTTCTACCTCTATCTCTCCCAGACAACTTTGACAACAATGTCAAGAAAGTTATATATGATCTTGGAAAATACATGAGGTAAGTAGCAATATTTGTTCAATTCATTGTATACATCTTATAATTACCATTTTTTTTACTTGTTATGTAATATACTGTATATTTTTGTTAAATCTCATTAATATATTTGCACCTTAAATCACTTGTAGATGGTTGTCATCTAAAGATAAATTATTGGAAGAGAAAAATTCCTCATCTAATGTGTGAAATGCAAAAGTGTCTACCTTCAAAACTTTTCAATGCACAAAAACACTACCTCATACACCAAGTTTAAGAGATTTAATTGTGTGGACCTGTACACACAAGGTCAATGTGGATGGTTGAGAGGCACTTGAAATTTTTGAAGGCTTTGGTTAGACAAAGATCACATCCTGAGGGTTATATGGTGGAGGGATATATGGTATACTAGACCATGGTGTACATTAGTGAATATCTTCTTAAGTTTGCAAAAAAGATCCATGTAGATCGCATTTAGGATCCCAACTCCATTAACAAATTCAAGGGGAGTACCTGATGGGGAAAGGTAGATTGAGGAAAGTGAGAGGTAATTATAAGATGGTCATGGAGATTAATTGGAATAAATTTTACATATGATTTTTATGTATATTGTACTTATTTAACTTTTAATCTTCAATATACATCAATTATAGAT
>VDFB02353493.1:313928697-314026309 GCA_007258455.2 Sequoia sempervirens | reverse complement strand
TGGGAGATAGAGATAGATGGGGAGAGAAAGAGAGAGAGATAGAGATATATGGGAAGAGAAAGAGAGATGGAGATATATGGGAAGAGAAAGGAAGAGAGGTGGAGATAGAGAGTCGATGAATGGGGGGATAGGGAGGGAGAGATGGTGAGAGATAGAGAGGAAGAAAGGATATAGATAGAAAGAGATAGAGAGGAAGGGTGAGAGGAGATAAAAAAAAATAGAGATAGAAGATTATAGTAGGAGAGTGGAGGAGAAAGGGGTGAGATGGAGAGTTAACTCAATAGATAGAGGGGGGAAGAGGGAGTGACATAGATAGTGGGAGATATAGAGATATAGAGAGCGACAAGGAGAGATATATCAATAACCCTCCCTATATCTCTATCTATTCATCCTTAACTCTTTATCTCTCTACCTCTCTCTATCTCTTTGTCTCCCTTTCTATTTGTATGTTTGTCATTATCTCCCTCTCTCTCTATATTTTCTTCCCTATATTTATTTTTGTCTCCTTAAGTGTGCAATGGGTACATTGAAGAGGTCTTAAAGAATAATTATCATATATTTAATCAAATGGAATGCTACCTTGAGCATAACTCCCCAAGGACACATGCCATCCTTGGATTGTTGACATGAAACAACCAATCAAAATTTAGTTTCTCTCTCTTATATTAGTATATATTACTATTATATTAAATATATATTATATTAATTATATTTTGTATTGTATAAAAATATACTTATTATTAATTATTAATTATAATAATTTTATACGTATTTAATAATTTTGTTAAAGAATATTATATATAATTATAATAAGTTGAATAATTATATTATTTATTATGTAAAATATAGCTAATATATACTTAACTATGTTGTAGAATATTAAAACCTAGCTAAATGGTGCCAAAATTTTTAACTTAATTAACATACTGTAAAACCTAATGAAACCAGGTTGTAGCTCATCAAATTGGAGAAGTGAAAGGTCAATACCAGTGCCGAGGAAGAGTTTGGAGTAGTGAAAACAAGGTCAATGGCAGAGCCGAGGAAGAGTTTGGAGTAGTGAAAATAAGGTCAATGCCAATGTCGAGGAAGAGTATGGAGTAGTGAAAACAAGGTCAATGCCAACGCTAAGGAAGAGTTTGGAGTTAAAATACACTCAATACCAGCACTGATGAAGAGTTTGGAGGAGTGAAAAAAAGTTCAATATCAGTGTCGAGGAAGAGTTTGGAGGAGTGAAAACAAGGTCAATACCAGCACTGAGGACGAGGTTGAGGGCACTCAGGGAAAATTGATGACCAAGGGGAAATGAGTACTATAAGTTTGGCACCCCCATTCTCTTTAACCTTCAATTTTCATGCCTAGTTTCCAAAGATCTTCTTGTACATTGGCACCCCCATTCTTGTAAAATGGTATAAGATAAGACAAAAAATAAAATAGCTTAGTCCTTCACATTTTTATCGACCAGCCTCAGGTCTTGGAAAAACTCTCATAATCTACCCACATCTTTGTTGAGGTCTAGGATTTCATCACACATAGCCTTCATTGCATGAGTTTGAAGCAATTGTATACTTAGCCCAAGTATATGCTAGGCTAAGGTAGATCTAATGAATGGAAATAGAGGTATATAATTCTTCTTTTATACCTCCACCAAAAAAATATGCAAAGTGTTGTTTGATTTTATGATAAGCAGGTTGATCTTCTAATCTACCTATGGAATTGCCAATTCCAATAAAGGCAAGCTCGAAGGACCTGGACCAACTGACGAGGATTTGAAAGACCTCCTACACTTTGGGCTCTGCAAGACCTGGGAGGGTGATCCCTTAATACGTTTACAACCTCTGCACCATCATCATAAACAACATTAACAACAAAAAATAATCTCATTTAATAGCTCAACATAATAGGATAATACTGAATATAATTGGTTGTTTATCAATAATATCAACTATTTGGAGAATGAGATAACTACAACAACATTTCATAGTATAAGATAGTCATTGATTTTCAATTTGTAGAAAGATCTAGGTAAAGGAAAACAAATACTGAACCATATGAATAAGTACAACTTAGATCAGTGCCATATATCCATTAGAGGAGTCAAATTTATAAGCATCTAAGGGTTTATGATAGATTTAACACATAACATAAAAGATCCTTGATAACATTGCCTTACAATCTCATCAATATATATTCTAACCCAATACTACTTATCAAATCCTTATACATAACATATCCACCTCCAATCCCATTCAAGCATTTTAATTAATTCCTTAAATTAAAGCTAAAACAAGAATCATACACACCACAATAGTGAGATGAACGAAACAACCCATGATCATTTTATTCAAAATTCAGATATGCTTGTAAAATAGAGAGACATGAGTTCAAATTAATCATATCAATTTAAATTCCAGTACTATCATAAAACATCAAATCCCTATGAATTCAAAACCTACTACAAAATGACTCAAAACCTAAATTGCATTTTCCCTAAAACCATCAGACTTTACAATTTTCTCTGCAACTTCATCTAGACTTGACAAAAAATATCTAACTTGCTAACCCATACTTCTGGCCTTGAAATCCTTCTTATAGAAAAAGAAGGAGAAAACAAGCATCTGGCCAGAAAGCACACGTGTCACCAACCAATTGGACCACCTTGTGATATTCCAAAAATTTGTTACAACAATCTCTCCAGAGAATCTTCTTGTTCATCGTGCTCGCTGAGAATGGTTGATGCAGCAACAAAAAAATTCAAGAATTTCGTGCCTAGACTATCACCAAAAAACAAAATTGGAATCTAGTGTAACTGCAATAGCTGATTTGTCAACCGTTAGTAGCCTAATCCTTTTCAGTCTTCCTTAGTTAAATATACATTTACCTATTTCTAGTACTCTTCATCAGTTAGCCAATCAAAATTGATCACCTCATTCACCTTGACACTATAAAGTTTGTATGTAACTGCCACTTCATTCAATTCTCTTTCAAAAGACTCCAAGAATGAGTTGGTGCTAATGATTTTGTCCATACAACTCACCAACAAATCATAATCTGAGTTACCCTATTTTTGCTTGTTTTGTAGTCCAAACATGATATAAAGGGGCTCTTACACTTTTTGTGATTATTGTAGCTTGTGTAAGAGTCCCCATGGATACTGTTGTAATTGTAGGATGCATGAATAGGGCATAGGATGAGAAATAAAGAAGATATAACTGATGTCCTCAATAGTTTTGTGAAGAAAAGCATGTGAAATGAGAGGTTCAAGCCTAGGTTTCAACAAAATATGTATGGGCTCAAATCTGATTTTATGAATTTTTATCCATGTGCAAACCTAATGGGTTGTTTCTGAACACTGAATATAAATGATATACATACACACACACACACATATATATATATGTATGTATGTATGTATGTATGTATGTATGTATGTATTTTTAAAATGTAAATGTAAATGCAATTACTGGATGCTCTCCTAGAACAATAAATGCAACATATCATTAAAGAAATATATATCTATGTATATAAATGTGTATTTCTAAATGCAAGTGTAAATGCAAAGAGCATATGGTTTTGTAGTGTTATAGATACAACATATCCGTAAATTAATGTAATTGAAATTATAAAGTATTCAACACATATAATACGAAATCAATCAAACTATTAAACTACATGAGAAATAAATGAAAATAGTAAATACATATGTATCTGTGTTTGTAAATGTAAGTGTAAAATAAATAATAATAATGAAAATTATAAAAAATACAAGGAAAGGTCTCCTGCCTTCTTGGTAGTGATAACCTCCTCCACACACAACCCTTAAAAATTATAAATAGAGGAATATAATCTTTGAAGAACTCAAAGTTCATTCTCTCCCACCTAATGCAATTAGTCATTTTATCCTTACAAACATTTATAGTGATTACTAGAGGCACATAGAAGAATTCATCATAATAGAAGAATTTGATCATACTTTTCCAATGATGGCATTATGAGAAAACCTTAGGTTAAATGAATAATTCCTAGCTAAGTTCTTTAAATCATATCTAACCGTATAAGAGAAGACTACTGCTATGTGTACCTGGATACAATGGAGAAAGGCTCTTTGGGCTCTTTCATCAATCATCCTACCTTAAAACATACCAAAAGTATCCTAGCAATTAGACATAGGAAGATTTAATATGACTTAAAAAAAATTTATTGCCAAAGCATAAACTTATGATGACTTAACCAGGCCTAGTACACACTCCCCCCCCATTAACCACTTAGACATGTGGAAATTAAATGTAAATTTTCTGCTATTTTTAGTCAAGTAGGTATCCAATAAACCACTTGGTGGTGTTTCTCTTCAAGTTTATTTACTTGAATGAAGAGAAAAAGTCCTTTGATTACAATTAGAGAATACATTTGAGGCCTTGGTTGTGTAACTGGTGGACCATAGTCACATTTAACACTTGTTACAAAGTTTGGGAGTTAAAACATTAAGTAGATTTGATTTGTGATGGAAAAATTTGGACGGTAGTAACAATAACTTGCAATCTATCAAGACTTGATTGCCTTATAACTTGTGAAATTATAGCGATGAAATGATAGATTAATCATAATGTCACCTTAGGGATCACATCACCATGAAAGAACTTCATCCAACATCCTTATGAGTGCAGTACCACCAAATAGGTATTTGTCAGATCTATCTTCCTTGAGTGAGGGAAATTCAAGAAGAGAAGAGGAAAGCAAGACATGTAGTATGTCTAAAAGAGGGAGATCAACTAGAGGTCAAAAGATTAGAAAATTTTTTTGGTAAACACATGGAATTTTTTCTTGCTGAAGGGGGCTCATGTTCTTATGATGATGAGAGCATAGGCGACAGTGAGGTGCCCTTGAGGTACAAACATCTACAGAAACAATGGGTACCCAAGGAACTTCCTCCAATAAACACTATTTTTTGTGTCAACGAGAGGATATATCACATAGCACCATCATCATTACATGGTTTGGACCTATTTTGCATGGACAACATGAAGGTCTGTTATGAAAAAGTTACTGAATTGATCTAGTATGTCAGAACCTATTATAGTTACAAAGATTGGATGCAACTAATTCGATATACACGAAGTATGCATAGGTATGCACTGTCAGAAAATTATATATAGCTAAAAGATAAGGATCAAAATAAAGGAGTGGCTATGTACATTGACGGAAGGCCAAAAGCATCAAGTAATATTGTAGGGTTTATAAATAGTACATGGCCTGGGTCAACAAATAAGCAACCCAATTTCATATTCGAGGCGCACAAGGGAAATCATGTATTCATATGTGCGATAAAATCAATAACTACAGGGGAAGAGTTGCTAATCGATTACAATTTGAATCGCTTAGTTACAAACATAGTTACTATGGGGGTGGTACGTACTATGTACCATTTTACCCAACCTCCAATTATTGACTCCAATATACCATTTTATTCTTATGTTTTTGTCGTAAGTCTATTGGTTTCATTTCGGTAATGTTTTTTTATATTTAATTTTTGTCACAATGGGACATTGATCATACAGAGAAGGCTCTGGCCCAGAGCACAGATTGTGATTTATCTTCAGGTGCTTCTACCCAATAGGTTTACATCATTGTAGTTGTACAAATTAGATACGAGCAAAATGTTTTATTATTATGTTGTTTTGATAAGTTTATTGGGTTAATTTCGATAATATTTTGAATATTCTTGTTACAGTCGATTGATTAGGGAAAGGCACCAGTAGTAGATGAGAGCATCCATAGGGAGGTGCAGTCAATATTATGTGATGATGACATCCCTTATTCAACAAACCCTCTTGATATGATAAGGAAGACCCAAAAAAATGCAACAAAGAAATCATTAAGTTGTTATTCATAGTACCTAAAATAAATGAGATAAGAGAGGGTTAAAATATTGACTAGGAGATCAAAAAACTTGCAAGTAAGCTATCATGAGGTCTTTAATTATAACATAATTTCATTCAAGGTTTTATATTTTGTACTCTTTTATGTCATGAACTAAAATATGTGTTGTTTTTACAAGATTTTTTGCATCCTCATGATGCTCCTGGCCATGATCAAGGTACTACAAGTGCTACCCAAGGAGTAGGGGTTGGTACAAGTGTCCATCCTAATCTTCCTACGCATACATCACATCATCTGACCCCATCATCTGTGCCTATATTGTCGTCTAAAATTTTAGCAACACATACCATGTAGGCATCCGTTAGAGCACCCTCTGGCAACAAACACATGCTAGAACATGCTTCAGGACATGTACCTAGGGATGTAGAGGCCACTAGTACTGGTGATATTTTAGCAGCATTTCCTGGATCTTCCCGTATTACTAGTACGAGAACATTTTCGGTCACATTTGTGGTGACCAAGGATTTCGTTCCTATAAAGATAGAGAAGGTTCCAAGTACTTTAAAATGTTTTAATTATTATTATATATAATCCAATTGAAATTTACTTATTGATCGCTCTTTTTAGACTATTTATCCCATGATCATTTTGTAGGAAATGATTTTTTTTACAAATATCTAAGTGATAGTACATTGGAGCTCTTCGGGCCCACCATACGTACATGGTGGAATGCCCAAAATGAAGATTTAAAAGATGAGCTCATTAAACATTTAGTTGTGCTCTTCAGTGATAAAAAATTCAACTGAACCAAGGTCCTTAAGAAATCTGGTACCTATCTAAAGTATGTGAGGGACCAATATAGGTCACATTTAGAGAAGAAAAAAAAGTATGAGCATCCCCCCATGATTCCGGAGAGGGAGTGGAAGGACCTGGTGTGAAATGGAAAGGAGAAGGCTGAAAAGAAAAAAGGAAAGACACCATCGGGCCAAGGAAGGTATGTGATACTATCAACAATGTAATTATATACTGATTACTCTTTCTTTTTACATAATCTAACGTATTTCAAACTTTTCATAGGCTTCTCAACACATCAAAGGAAACAAAGGCAATACTAGAAAAACACGGGCAACACAAACTTGGCTCTAGTGGTTATATGAAATTAGCCACACAAATTGTAAGTATTAATAAATGAAATATTGTATCCAAATAATAAATTGAAAACAATTTTGGTTTTATCACACCATAGAAGAAAAATTTATGATCTTATGCAAAAATGTATGGCTTTGAATTCAATAGATTTCTGACAAAAGATGACCCAAAGATTTCCTTCTAGCAAGGCTATGGAGCCATGGCTGAATGCCTAAGAGTCTTGACTGGGTAAACACAATCTTCCACTGCATCCGACACATAGGTAAATAAACTCAATAAAGTTTATTTAAAATTGAATACTTGTGCAATCTATTCAATATTAATTTTCACCACAAAGTAATTACATGCCTATTTGTTTTAAACGTTCAAGCAATGATAATACTGCACATGACATTGGAATGCAGCCTGGTGAGGGTGGAGCACAACCTACAGATGAAGGTCATGGTGTGCATCCTGGTACTTAGAGCATGTAGAGAATGATCAACATGTTGAGCATGATCAGGCTAGAGAAGATCAGGAACATGATGTGGCCCCATTAGGTAAAGAGGACCACTCTAAAGTTCTTTTAAACATATTTAATTGCAATTGGTGTATTAATTAATGTAACCTTTCATGTTTCAACTTTAGAGCATGTAGAGCGTGATCAATGTGTTGAGCATGATTAGGCTAGAAAAGATCAAGAACATGATGTGGCCCCATCAGGTAAAGAGGACCACTCTCATGTTCTCTTAAACATATTTATTTTAAATTGGTGTATTAATTAATGTAACCTTTCGTGTTTCAACTACAAATTAGGATTTAGAGGGTGTTTAGCATGTTGAGCATGAGTCTATAAAAAAAGTTCATGAACATGATGTGGACCCATCAGGTAAACAAAACCACTCTAATGTTCTTTTAATTAATGAAATACTTGTAACAATAATAATAAAACATATTAGTTTAAAATTTATTTGTTATTGTAGTAGAACCCCCCTTGCAGCAACGTCCACTTCATGAGGAGATGACTAGGTGTACATTAAGATCATGAGTAGAGGGAATAACAACTAAAGGGGGCACAGATGATTTATAAACTGATACTCCACTTCAGATTTTTTTTAGCTTTAAAAAAGAAACAAAAAAAAGTGATTGTAATCATATCATGTGACAACCATATTTTTGATAATATGTAAAAACTAAAAGAATGAATATTATATGTTAATGAATGAATGTGAATATGTTAATTAATGAATGTTATATGTTAATGAATAAATGTTATATGTTATTAATGGACGAATGAATGAATGTTATATGAATGTTATATGTTATTAATGGATGAATGAATGATTAATGTTATATGATTGGGTATGGGAAATTGAGAGTGATGTGAGGGTGGGGAGTTGCCAAATGATCTTCCACCATTACGTGGTTGGCCCTATTAAGTAAAGAATATTAAAATATTCTTGAAACAAAGAGAAGCTCAATAAGGTAATGCACTTTTCAATATAAGAAATGCATCGTTTGAAGCATCAAACCAATATACAAAGATGAAAGAAAGTGCTAACTTTTCACTATGGTGGCAGAAAAATGATTCTTTATACATTGAATCCATGCTCTGCATCATAATTTGAAGTTGTTTCCATTCCAATGTTCTGAGTTTAGTTTGTTTGTATGGATTTGTATGAATACCACATTGTGATGTGTGTGGATTTGGTTTTAAAGCTCTATTTCTTCTATTTTTAGTGGTGACATAACTCTAAAATTTGACTTTTGTGCATAATAGGTTAGTGGAAAAATTGATAGCTCTGAAGGGTTTAGAGGCTTGATTGAGATAGATACACAGATATTTGGATCTTTTTTTTGATGGGAGGCTTCCACTTAACCATGAAATTTTGTACCATCTGTAGGTATGCAAAAGTTTCTCCACTTACATTCATTTTTTATCATAAATGTTGTAAATGATATTAATGCTTCAAACTTAAGATTCATTTCATTGTTATAATAATCAAAATTTTATACTTTGCTATACATTCAAGCATTCTCTTGCCCCCTACCCTTTGCTCTCTCCCCCCTCCTTTTAAGAATTTTCTTTGTCATAAAAGATTCACATTTTTGTCTCATTTACACAAATTAATCTGAAGTGCTAGGAGTGAATAGAGATATGTAATTTAGATTATGGATTACATGTCTAAGCAACAACTTTCCATCTTATAGCTAATTAAATCCTTAATATTTGAATAGTTTAGAGCTCGAATAATGCTTGTATATGCATGTGTAGCAATAAGGGAGCCTATGTGAAGATTGAAATTTAAAACATCACTTTGGTATTTTTCCTTAGGCAGTGAAATGATATTTTGAGTAATACAAACCTACACACATTGATATTTTTTGGCATTGCATTGAGGAATTTTTTTTCTCTTATACCTACCCTCAGCTAGACATGAAGGTATATAATATTGGTTTCTGGGTTTATTCTGTAAGTAGTTAATTTCACAGAGGAAGACTAAAATATTCTTAATGACCTGTGTTAGGTGTGAAAGCATATGAATCACTTGCTGAAGGCACCATTTTGTATTCATCCAAAAACTGGTTTGTTCTTTTTTTAATGTTTCTTGCATGTGTTTTTTTAGGCTCTAGAGATGTAGCTCAGCTCTTTCCTTTGCACTTTTTATCTATTTTGATGATTACAATAGATTGTCCTCATAATTTTTTATGTATATTTGTTTGCAACCTTATTTTCTACCAATCAATTTGCAAACCAATCACATATTAAGGACCATTTCACTAACGTGTAGTCATCCATTACTTCATATGTTGTAGGTTGTGTTTGTGTGCCAATAAATCATGATGATTGAGAAAACTTTAATCCTACAAGTGTACCCAATCTTTCTCAAGTAAAAATATTACCTTATTTTATAGTAATTTAAATGGTTAATTGAAGGTGCTCCTTTAAATTTGAGATAGTTGAAACCTGGATTAAAATATGGTATTAGATGGGTAGTATAATGAGAAAACTAAGGTCCATTGAACACAAATTACAAACATAATTTACTGGACTATGAATAGTGTTACAATTATAATTATTTCCCCTTTACCTACCTATGCATTAATGAAAAAGATAACAAATACTGGAAGTCCATTACATGTCTCATGTACATGTGTTAGTATTTTAATTTTGTTTAAGTTGTTCAAGAGCTTGATTAGGTCAAGAATATGTTCTACAAGCTATGTTCTCTTGACACTGCTCAACATTTTCCCTACACATTTTCTCTTCAATCCAGACGTTTCTTAACTCCTTCCCTTGTTAGCCCTTGGTTGTTCTCAAGTGTAATTATTTTTGTATACATCTTGTAGTATATATGTATGATCTGTAATCTCTTATGAAGCATGGATAACCTTTCATGGAATTGTTGTTGTCATTAGACAATTGCCATTGTGAGAATAATCATTTAATTTGTATAGAAGTAAGTCTTTTTCATATTATTTGACTTGGTATTGTAAACTTGTCTTTGCAGGATTCTCTCGGGGGAACAACATAACTATGATGATAGGTAGAGTTGTACAACACCATAAACCATTTGGCATTATCAATATATTGCTTATAGAATACTTTGTTCAAGTAAAATGGAATGTGCAATGACAATTGGTCTCGAATTCAAATTTGAATATAAGTACATTATACACAAGAAGATGGTATCTATTCTATGATTTAAAGAACCCAAAAATAAGAAAATTAATAGGTTCCATTTTTTTACTTTCTCTTAGACACTTTTTTAATTAGCGAGATGCTCAGAATGTCTTGCTGATAACTAGCAGTGTTCAAATCTCCTGAAGAGGTCAGATCAGTGTGACATTGGATCTATCTTGCCGACGCAAGTCATCAAAAAGACATGGACTATCAGAGTGAGTTTTCTATCCTATGCCAATGATTGATCTCTCACCGATGGGTTGGCTTTGGTGGTCATCGCCAAGAGTCTCCGCAATGGTACATTTCAACGAATATTTATTATAAAAAAAATTGCATTATTTCGTCGCAATTTTGACGAAACCCACCGATGAATCACTGAAAAGGTCCAACGAAGTTGCTATAGCTGTGATGAAGGCTTCATCGTAACTCCTTTCCCATTTCATCAAAATTTCAATGAAGGCCATAGATGAATCATAGAAAAGGTCTGATGAAGATGCTTAGTTGTGATGAAGGCTTCATCGCAACTCCTTGCTCATTTCATTGCAACTTCGATGAAGGCCACCGATGAATCATAGAAAAGGTCTGAAAAAGTTGCTTAGCTGCAATGAAGACTTCTTCATAACTCCTTTCCCATTTTGTTGAAATGGCGATGAACTTCTAGTTTTGTTTTGATGCTTCAGAAGAGCTATTGCAATTTCATTTTGGTTGTAATTCGTTGGTAGATACATGAAGTTTTCGTCGATATTCTGAAAAACATCCGAGTCATTTTATGATGCCAATGACCAAAAAATCTGCGCCATTATTTAGACATTTAATTCGTTATCAAAATTTTGATGAAAAAATAGCAATGAATTTTTTTTGTCAATTTGTCAATTTTTTGACAAATGTTTGTCGAACAATCAACGAACGTTCATCAGAAAATGGAGTCAAATTCAGTAGTGAAGCAATACTACATATCCACCTTCTTCTCATGGAATGACCGACCCCCCAAAAATATACCTGCTCTCCCCAAATAGGAACTTGGAGAATACAGTGTACATACTCAAGAGTGATGGTCATCTCAACGCTTGCATAGGGCCATAAGCATTGCGTCATGGTATCTCATGGGTGACATCAAATATGCCCAATAGATACCTACTACTTGTAAATGCTCTATCTCTATTGTTGATAGTGTTGGCACTAAATATCTTAGAAAACTAATCTTCTTCCCCCTAAAGACTGTTGTGACCAGGCAGGGACCTATCCAAATCATCACAAAATGCTGTAAAAATTCATCTAATATCTTCAATTTTCACATATTTCATCATGCGAGTATGCTAAAGTAGATCTAGTGTGCTTTTCTAATGGCCCTATACACTTTATAACTCTTATAGGGAATTTCGCAAAGAAACGAGACACTTTGCGAAGAAGTGGGACACTTTGTGAACAAAAGGGATGCTTTGCAAACAAAAGGGACACTTTGTGAATAAATGGGACACTTTGCAAACCTATTTTCCACGATCCTAAATTAACCTATCCATGTATTAAAAATCATTGAATTATTACAAAATCACAAGGAAAAAGCTGCAGAATCGACTCACCTTTTAATAAAGCTCGCTACATGCCATATGCTCTTGAAGCTCATCCAATTGCGAAGGTGCGCAATCCTATCTACTTGGAATCTTATCATCTCACTCATCACTCTGAAGCTACAAGAAGGTAAAACATAATACTAATTGACAAATTACTTTCCTTTACCTTTTTTCACCTATTTTCATTACTTTTACTCTTATGCATTAAATTAGGGTTATTTTATCTTAAGAGTTAATAAAGCATCTTCTCTTCAAAACAACATAATGGGAATTGGAAATTCCAGACTCAAAAATATTAATCATCTATCATTATGTGGCATGGTACTTGGAAATTCCCTACGGTATGATGTTCTTTACTCGATGTGGCTAGATTGCTACCTTGATTCCACCTACGTAAAGCAAGCGGAATCAGGGGGGGAATACATCTACCCTTGAATTCGATTCTTAGGAGTTAGATAAAATGATTTTTGGAGAATTAATGAATGTGTGTTGGAGGATGTGGTTCCTGATGTTGTGGTTTTGTAGAT
Source organism: Sequoia sempervirens (assembly GCA_007258455.2). NCBI lineage: Eukaryota > Viridiplantae > Streptophyta > Pinopsida > Cupressales > Cupressaceae > Sequoia > Sequoia sempervirens. The sequence goes on along the minus strand of VDFB02353493.1, from coordinate 314,013,524 downwards.
GACTACACTAGAGGCTTTGTTCTCCCGTCTTTTGAATGGGTATCCTTTTATGTAATAAAGTGCAATATTTAGAGTCCTTTAGCTTACATATGCACGTAGAGTCATATGGGTGCTAAAGTAGGGGCTAAATGTGGCATAGAAAATTGGACACTCTTGAGAAAAGAGACAATTTCATGCCTAATTATACCTACTTTTGAGTAACTATGCATTATTTATCCTTCAAAACAACATTTATAGGCCCCTACAACCTATTATTTTTGATCTAGAGGCATGTTTCACTTGAGAAATCACTTAAATCCTGACAAACAACATTCAATTCATCCATATCCTGAAAAACCACTGGTGGGACCCATTCACCACCTTAGGTGAATGAGTCCCCTCTAGTGGGACCCATTCGCCAAGTGTGGCGAATGAGTCCCTTTTGAGGGAAATTTCAATTTTGAGTGGGAATTCAATTAATTCAGCTTAATTTTTCGGTGAATGTCGGCCTCTTAGGTATAAATAACAAGAAAATTAGGTGTTGGTGCTTATAAATACTCATTTTAAGTCATTTTTCACATCTCTTGGTTATTTCACAAAAGAAAATTCTAAGTCAAGTCTTCCACAACAAGTTTCATTAGCAAAGTTAAAGTTTTAGGACAACAAACTAGGGTTTTTGTAGGTCTTGAAGCTCATTCTTCATTCAAGATTCAACATTGTAAAGAGTTGATGATGGATGCCTGTGGTGAATGATGGAGAAATCTAGGTTGAGGAGATGCAACTAGCCATCAAATCTCAACTAAAGACTTATTTTCAAAGTGATTTCATCTTGCATTCCTTCTCTATCTTTATATTAAGGTTTACATTTCATTTACATTCCATTTGCATGTCATTTTATCTCCATTTTTGATGTGTTTTGAGATTTCTAGGTATGCCATAGAAAAATGGCCCCTTGTTATTTTCATGGCCTTTTGGGTCTTGTTTCATGTTGTTGGAACTATGTTTCTTTGATTTTATGTTGTAACATGGCTTAAACATGCTTATTTAGGTACTAAAACTCAAAGAACGATGTCTTGTGAAGGTGTTGTGAAGTGTTGTAAGACATTTGTACATTCTTCTAGACTCTATTAATTACAATTCACCTAAAAATCACCTTTTTATTCATCAAAAAGTCCTATTTTGAAGTGTTGTAAAGTCTTGTAACAAGATTTCATACTTTTCTAAGAACATCTTCACTATTTATCCCTTTCTCATGATTTATTTGACCCCTTTATGCTCTCATATGCTTAATTAAGTTTATTTTTCAGTATTATCCCAACAAACTATATTAAATACAACATATTTCTCGACACTTGATTTTAGGTCCTAGGTAGGACCCATTCAACATGGGTGGAAAATGAGTCACCCTTAGCCCCAAATTCAAAATATTTTAAATTTCCTTTTAGGATTTTATTTAAAATCACTTGATGTCAGCTTGTGATGAGGTATGAATGGGTAAATAAGGAACAATTGTGTATAAATAAGTGATTTTCATCTCATTCTAACCCCCATTTATCAAGTTCACTTATCAACCTATTCACTCAAGGATTCAAGCATTTTACAATATCTTTTCAAGCACTATTCAAGTACTTTGAAGTAGCCATTAACATTACTTTAGACTTGCATCATCAAGGGTTTGGTAAGTTAATAGCAATTGCATGTTGTTAGTTTATCATTCCTTTTCATTTCATTATTTTATTGAAGGTTTGATTACCAAAAATGGGGTTTGACCAAGGAAAAACCCTATTCACTAACCTTAAACCATTTTTCCCTATTTCATGTTTGTTTGTAGACCTAGGTATGCAGATTTGAAAATATTTTTGGTGTTGAAGATTGGTTTACAAGTCAACTAGGTGCTTCAAGTCAACTTAAGTCTATTTCAAGCTTGGAGAAGGTTTTTTGTCTGTTTCCTATAGAATTGACTTCGACAACTCAACAAGCAGTGATTTCCAAATCTGGTGTTATAGAGTTGTCTCCTTATTTTTTAGAAATTTGGGAGAGGAATTATTTTCCACCTGTGGTGAATGAGTCCCACCTTAGGACTAAAAATCTAAATTTGATCAAATTTTGGATCCTGACAGACAAAAACTTGCTTCCGACAGTATTTCACTAAGAGGACTAATTCGCCACCCTGGGCGAATGAGTCCCACTATGAAAAATCAGTAATTTCCACCAAGATCCATAACACTCCAGATTCATCACACTTCATCCAGGTGCACTCATATTCATCCCTTTCCTTTCTCTTTTTCATAATTTCTTCATTTACTTAGTTGTTTGCATATCATAGTGTGTTTTCAAACATAGCTTTAATTTCACTTTTGCATTTTTTTTCATTTTTTTAGATTAGTCAATTGCATTTAGTTAACTTCATTTATGTTAGAAAAAATAACACACAACATTATTTGAATGAACTAGTTAGCATTTTTGGCCCTACCTTCTCTCCTTTTAGGTGAAAAACCCTAGAAGAGTTAGAGAAGTCCTAGAGAGTCAAAAATCAATGGTTCTATTTGGTGAACCCAACTTTTGAGAACTTTGCATTTTTTATTTTATTTACATATTGCATCCTACTTTTCATTTTCATTAACATTCAATTATTACATTGTTTTGTTTTTGCATTTTAGGACATTTTATCTTGCATTAGTGAAAACTTCAATTAGCTTTCATTTTTGCATTGCATCCCCTTGAAAAAAGTAAAGTTTTGTATTTTTCATCATTGCTTGGATTCTGTAGGACATTAAAATCATCTTCAAATTTATGAAAAAAAAAAATTCATACTAAGACTCATTCGCCACCTAGGGCAAATCAATTCCTCTACACTTTTTAAATAGCATTTTTGTAATCCTTTTAGCATTTTTTTGCATTACTGCTTCCTATTTCTGCATTCTGTTTTACTTTCCAGAATCTCTATTTTTAATTATTTAATGCATCTTAGTTTATTTGCATCATGGCATTCTCTTTCAATAAGTTTTATAATTCATTAAATTCATTGGTAGACATGTCCAATTGTGCCTTTGGTTGTGATCCTAATGACCTTGAATAGCCTCATGCTCTTTTAACTCCTCATGGTTGTCCTCCACGTAAAGTATACATCATTGGAGAAGATGATGCTAGCATGAACAAGTTCTACAATGATTGCCTTGATAACCTAGAAGAAAATGCAACCTTTTATCCCTCCATGAGGTCACACGACCTTCCCACTGTTGCACCTCATGATCACTTTACATACTTACATCCTATAGTCACTATAGGACCTAAGGTTCCTCCCTCAAGTGGACCTAGCCCCTGACACCACTTACAACCCTTTTATGATCACAAAGTCACAAACACTCCTATCAACCTTGAAATGACATATGGTAAAGGATTCACCATCTTAAGTAAACAAGGTTGTGACATAAAACATGAACATGACATCCATCAACTTCTTGAAAAACAATCAACCTAAGTGCACACAACAGGACTCGGATATCAAGATCCTTCTCATCCTGATAGACATCCCCTAGGAGACTTCGAGATGCTAGTATAGTGATCTTGGATGCTTCTCCTAACTTAAACATTCTCCTTCAATGTGAACAACCATTATCTCCTTCTAATGACAAGGATGTTAGGATCCCCATGGGTCCTCTTCCTCCTACTCATGAACAAGGTGAATCTAGCAAGCGAAAATGACCTTACAAACTCAAAAAGATCAAGTCCGCCACACATCCTCCACCTGAATGTGAAAGGAGACTTCAACTGCTCTTAAATAAAGGTCTTATACTTTTACCACCTATGAATAGGTTGTTTATTCATCCAAAAGACTCTAACATACCATTTTGCAAATATCATCACATCCTTGGACATCGTACTGAAGAATGTCAGAAATCGAAGGAAATAATGGATAAGTATCACTTCACTGATACCGATTGTTTCCCCGTCATATCTTAAACAAACCAAATCCCCTCATCATGCCATAGTTGTAGAATCCCCTATTCTCACTATTGCATGATCCATTCCCATCACTCACCTCGACTCATTCTTTCCTTTACACTTTGTGGAGGGCAAGAAGTTGTTAGCCTTGTCCTTGTAATGCATTTTTCTTTGTCTCTTAACTATGTCATTGTTTTTCCATTTATCCATTTGAGATTGAGAAACCAATAACTTAGTTAATGGTTGAATTTCATTTGCCTAACTAGCTCTTTTTTTTTCCTTTTCGTGTGTGTATTGTGTTCCCTCATATCATGCATTTGATATTCCCTCTCTTTTTATACTTCTTCTATTCTATCTCTCTTCTTCTATATGTCGTACATTGTTTTCTTCTCCTTTTTTTTGTGTTTTCCTTTTTGGGATGACACAAATCATAGAGATGCCCTATGTCTTTTCCATGTTGACCCACAAGGTCTTTGTCTTTTTTCTCTTTTTGTTTTGTGTTCTCCTTTTGGGGATGATGCAAACCATTGAGACCAAAATGTCTCCTTCATGTTGACCTAAAATATTTTTCATCTTCTTTCACCTTTTTCATTTTCATTTTCGTTTTGCTTGTGTTTTCCTTTTGGGGATGATACAAGGCTTCGAGACTGCAATTTCTCTTCCATGTTGACCCAAAACAAACTTCCTTTTTCCTTTGATTTCGCTCTCTTTTTGTCATTCTTCCAGTTCTATGTGCTTTGGGGAATGATGAAAGTTTCACGCTCTTTCATAAAAACATTGCAGCAATGAACATACTAACCCCAAATCCATAGTGTGAGGTAAAATCTACATTGAACAAAGATTGATAGATATGAGTTAAATTAGTCAATATTGAACAAATGAGATAATAGCCCTCCCTATGAAATTGTTGAGCTAATGTAAAGGAAACAATAACATCATTAAACTAACATGAAATTACAAGCAAGATAAGCATGAAATCTATTCCTAAATACTCAAAAATCATCTCATAGGGGGATTGGTTCTACTTTGATGTTGAAAGTAGCCCTTTCCCAACCCCTTTGGATAAGCTAAATGATGAAATTTCTTTGAAGTTGATATGGATTCAAATGACAATGATGCATTTGTGCATGAGATCATGGAGGAGTAATACAATAGAGGAGGCCTCTATTTGTAACCAAGAAGGATGGAAGAATGGAAAGCATGGAGGATGTGGGATAAATCATGAGCCAATGACAAGATGCCACTTGTCAAGATGTGATAGGATGAAGGATGTGCAAATTTTGGTCAATGTGCCAATAAATGACATTAGGTGGCCCTTTCAAATTTCAAATTTGGCTTGTTGGAGGGAGAAAAAGGGGCTTAAATGCCAAATTTGACTTATGTGAGAGACATGTAAGAGCTCTTAAATGCTTTGTTGGATGTACATGTCAATTTGGGGGGAGATTTCAAACTTGGAGAATATTCCCCTTTTATGCCAAGTTGAAAGTAAATAAAGATTTTGATAAATCAATTAAATGCATTTTCATGTGCAAGTGGAAAAATCTAGAGAATTTTGGGGGTTAGGATTAAATTAATCAAGGTTTAATTAATTTAATGAGGGATTAGGTGATTTGACCTATTTGATTTAGATTTTGCATTAAAATAAATCAAAAGGAGATGAAAAATGATTTTAGATTTAATTAAATAAATATTTGATTTATTTAATCAAAGATGATGATAATGTTTATTTAATTTTAATGGAGGACCTTAGAGATAAATGAAATAAGCTTGATTTATTTAATGAATGGACTTGATTAAATGCAATATGCTAAATTTGCATGTCTACACATAGATCCCTTATGTGTTTGGTGTGCTTTCTTTTTTGGGGGGAAACTCCCTTTCTTTGTTTTTCATTTTTTCTTGACATGATGCAGTCTAGCTTTGATACATATGACTTGGAATAGGGATATCTAAGTTGGCTCTCATGTCATGTTTTATTTTTTGCATTTTCTTTTCTTCTCTACTTTAAAGTAATTGCTCACAGAATGATGTGTATCAATTCCTTTAAAGTGGGCAGCATACATTACCATTAATTCATTTGCATTCTTGGTTCCTAGTGTAGCTTTGTCATTTACGTGATGTGTTCGTCACTTTGTGGATGCCATTGGGTGTGATGTCATTCATAAGTGCAATTTTTCTAAGCATACTGCATTCCTCTTGGTGGCTTGATGCGACACACTGCATCCCCTAAGTTGTGAATATACTATTCTTTGATTGGTCCTCTCTTGGAGACATTAGAGACAATGTTCCCTAAGTGACTGACCTTGCATGAACTGAACAAGACTCCTTCGAACATTTTACCATTTTACACTTTATATTTTGCCTCTTTTACCGCCTTGCATAACACAACTTGCATGACTATGGTACTTTCTCTTTTTATTCATAGCATTTGTTTCCTTGTGGCACCTTGTTAAAGTTATCAATGGGTATAACTTTGGCATGGTTGAGCGGGAAGCCCGCCTAGTGGCATGACATTTCCCCATAGCCAATTTTTTGTTTGTTTGTGAGTGCATACCAACTAGCATATGTATCTTACCTTTTGGACTTTCTCACCCCATGGACAACTAGTTTTGTGGCCCTAGAGTGAGTACATGTGGGCTTACTCACCCGGTGGACCGTCATGTGTTATGTCACCCCAAAGTGAGTACTCATTCTCCTTTTCAAACAATCAACCTAGATCTAATCCACAACTAGTTGGATTGATGATCGAAGCTTGATATGATTCATCTCAACACTTGTGTGTCCCTTTGTTCTTATGCTTAATTTTCCTTGGGATCTTCATCCTGGGGGCTTCATCATCTCTCTTGATCGTTGTCATTCCATCCTACTAGTGTAAGTGCATTTGAACCCTCCCCTCAATTTTCATGGCTACTTTAGTGTGAGTTTGAAGCAAGTTCATCTTCTCACTAAAGTGGGGGCTAAATATGCCATAGAAAAATGGCCCCTTGTCATTTTCATGTATTTTTAGGTCTTGTTTCATGGTGTTGGAACTATGTTGATTTGATTTTATGTTGTAGCATGACTTGAACATGCTTATTTAGGTACTAAAATTCAAAGAACAACGTCTTGTGAAGGTCTTGTAAGATATTTATACATTCTTCTAGAATCTATTAATTACAATTCACCTAAAAACACCTTTTTATTCATCAACAAGTCCTATTTCGAAGTGTTATAAAGTCTTGTAACAAGCTTTCATGCTTTTCTAGGCACATCTTCACTATTTATCCCTTTCTCATGCTTTATTTGACCCCTTTATGCTCTCATATTCTTAATTAAGTGTATTTTTCAGTATTATCCTGACAAACAATATTAAATACAACATATTTCCCAACACTTGTTTTTAGGTCCTAGGTGGGACCCATTCACCATGGGTGGCGAATAAGTCCCCCTTGGCCCCAAATTCAAAATATTTTAAATTTCCTTTGGGGATTTTATTTAAAATCACTTGATGTCGGCATATAATGAGGTGTGAATGGGTAACTAAGGCACACGTGTGTATAAATAAGCGATTTTCATCTCATTCTAACCCTCATTCATCAAGTTCACTTATCCACCTATTCACTCAAGCATTCAAGCATTTTACAATATCTTTTCAAGCACTATTCAAGTACTTTGAAGTAGCCGTTGACATTACTTCAGACTTGCATCATCAAGGGTCTGGTAAGTTAATAGAAATTGCATGTTTTTATTTTTTCATTCCTTTGCATTTCATTATTTTATTGAAGGTTTGATTACCAAAAATGGGGTTTGACCAAGGCATACCCCTATTCACTAACCTTTAACCATTTTTCCCTATTGCATGTTTATTTGTAGAACTAGGTATGCAGATTTGACAAGCTTTTAAGTGTTGAAGATTGGTTTAAAATTCAACTAGGTGCTTCAAGTCAACTTACGTGTATTTCAATCTTGGAGAAGGTTTTCTATCTGTTTCTTGCATAATTGACTTCGAGAACTTGACAAGCAGTGATTTCCAAATCTGGTGTTTTAGAGTTGTCTCCTAATTTTTTAGAAATTTGGGAGAGGAATGATTCACCACATGTGGTGAATGAGTCCCACCTTAGTACTGAAAATATGAATTTTGTCAAATTCTAGATCCTGATAGAAAGAAACTTGCTTCCCATAGTTTTTCATGAGGAGGACTAATTCGCCACCCCGGGTGAATGAGTCCCACTGTGAAAAATCAATAATTTCCACCAGCATCCAAATTACTCTAGAATCATCACACTTCATCCAGGTGCACTCAGATTCATCCCTTTCCTTTCTGTTTTGCATAATTTCTTCATTTACTTAGTTGTTTGCATATCATAGTGTGTTTATAAACATAGCTTTAATTTCAATTTTGCATTCATTTTCATTCATTTAGATCAGTCAATTGCATTTAATTAACTTCATTTAGGTTAGAAAACATGAGACACAATATTATTTGAATGAACTAGTTAGCATTTTTGGCCCTACCTTCTCTCATTTTAGGTGAAAAAACCCTAGAAGAGTTAGAGAAGTCCTAGAAAGCCAAAATATATGGTTCACTAGGGTTGAGATCTTGCATTGAACTCAAATCACATTTTCATTTCTTATTCTAGCACAACTAAAAAGGGTTTTTGACATACTTTAGACTTTCCTAGTCTTTAACACACTTAAGGCTAGGGTTTTATGTATATTTTTATCTATTGAAGGTTTGATTACCCAACTTAGGGTTTGACCAAGGAAAATCCCCCATTAGATAAATAATTTTAAGCTATTTTGTAGGAATTTTTTGAGATCCTGGTTTGGGTTTCCATCAAAAAGTGTTGTATAGGTGTCAAGGTGCAGAATAGAGACTTGAAATTATAGAAATTTGAAAGTGGACTAATTCGCCATGAATGGTGAATGAGTCCCTCCCAAGGTGAATTTTTGAGGTAGATGTAGATTTAGACACCTAGTTGGCAGAAAAAAGCTTTTGGGTAGAGAAACCCTAACTTGCGACTGATTTGCCTAGGGTGGCGAATGAGTCCCAGTCAGCTCAAAATCAGATTTGTCAATTTCCATATTGCTTTCCAATCCTCTTTAGCTTCTCAAGTGCACAAAATCTAAGATATAGCTTTCTGTTAAGTTTCAATTGCATTTTTGTTCATTCTTTTAAGCTTTTTTCCAGCATTCCTATGTTTTCAAACATTGCATATATCTTAGGTCTTACATTCATAATAATTCAATTGCATTGCTTAATTGCATTTAGATAATCTCATTTAGTATTAATCACATCATAAATACATTATATTGAGTGAACCGCATTGATTTTTAGTGAGGTTTATCTCTCTCCTTTTAGGTGAAACATCCTAAGAGTGCAAGAGTAGCCTATAAACCTCATTCCCAAAAATCTATGGTTCAATAGTAAATAAAATGTTGTCACCTAGATCTCCAGCCAACTATGTAAAGATAGTCTCATCTTGTGTAGGAGGCATGGAGGATGTGCTAGAATCTCCATTCTCGTAAGTGTTGGTGTGTGCCACAACTACCGATTGTAATCTAGTAGCATGAGTGGGAGCTGGATCTCCCCACTCGTGGGAAACTAGACCCTCGTCTGTAGTGTCACTTCCCTCTCTCATTAGCTCCTCCTCCTCACGCTCCTCATCCACGTCTCCCTCATAATTGGGGTTTTCCTCCTTGTCATAGTTCTCACCTATCTCATCTGCAAATAGGTCAGCAACCCTGAGCCTTGTATCCTCAACTATCTCCTCCTCCTCATCCCTCTTGTCTAGAAGTGGTCCTACAAAACCTATAGGCTGATCTAAGGGAAACAAAGGAGCTAGTCATGCTACTACCCACCACTCCTCGTACGCATCTATATCACTAACATCATCAACATCTGAGACTAGGGTATATCAAGGTCATCATCATCTGATTCACTAAAGATGACATCATCTAAGGTGAATCATCTCATATCTCTAAGCCTCTAAGCACTCCAAAATGATTGCATGTAAAAGGGTCATGCTACTGGTGGTACCTTTATCTATCCAAACTGTCGCATTGCATGATCATAGTAGAATGGTCTTACTATGTAATTTTGTTTGCCCAAAAGAAATTTACCCATCTACATCCTCCTTAGCTTTTGATTTTCATCCAACCACTATGGTATTAGCTGGTATGGTCTCCACAAGATCTCCTCCTGATCCATTTGGTCAAATATAACTATCCAAAAATGTAAATCCCCATATTGGCATGCCCATCTTAGTGGATAAATAAATGTGCATGAGTATCCAAGGGAAGATATTGAAGAAACCCTATTGGTTTGGTGCATGTGGTATGCTCTAAACACCACACCTACAACAATGTACAATGTACCATGCTATCCACCTCACAATACATAAACCTCCCTAAATCATAATATAAATGTGCTAGAATGATGTGGCCCCAAGTATATATGGTCCTATGGTGCTCCATCTACTTGATCATGTGAATAAGACCTTCATCTAGGTATGTTTCCTGAACATCAAGGATGGGTACTAGTGATACTATGAATATCATGATCCATCTCAAGACTGGTGATCATGCATAGAGTAGCCACACTAGCTCAATACGTGGCCCTACGATATCATCTCGAACTGGTCCTCCTAGGAAATATCGTATATCTACTCGTATTTGTGCCGATTTATGATCCCCTACAAACTGCATAATCTCGCCTCAAATGGGAACCCTAAGGATGTGATGCACATCCTCTAGGGTGATCATCATCTCACTAGTGAGTAGGGGAAATGTGTGGGTATCAACATCCCATCTCTTTGCAAGCACCATCAACATGGCATCATGGTACCTCATGGGAGGCATGCAGTATGCCTAGTAAATCTTGGTGGTCTATAAAATTTGAGTGTTTTCCTCTGATAATGTTGAGACTAGGTCTCGTAAGGGACATAATTTCCTACCACTAAGATGTTGTCATGATTGATGTGAAATATAACAAAAAAAAAGAAAAAATATGTCCTATAAGCATTCTAAAATATTAAATCTATACATCAATAGTTAAAAGGTGTACTAAAGTTGTTCTAGTGTACTTTTCTAAGGGTCCTAAACACTTGATTTCCCTTTTCGAACACTTAGCGAAGAAAAAGGACATTTTGTGAAAAAGTGGGACACTTCGCAACAAAAAGGGACACTTTGCAAAAAAGAGGACACTTTGCGAAAAAAAGGGATGCTTTGCAAAATTTTCTTCTAGGGCCCTAAATCTATATAGAATTGCATAAAAAAATAAAATAAATGCATAAAAATGAAGCTAAGTCACAAAAGGATCAAATCACCTGTTATTGAAGGTCACCTCGAGCTACCTCCTCTTGTAGGCTCTTGAGTCTCAAAGGCACGTATTCTCAATGGCTCAGCCTTTTCACTCACTCTCCAAAAAATTCAAACTATAAGAAGGTAAAAGACAAAATGATTACAAATTACTTCACCTTTTACTCTTATACATGTTTAAATTAAGTCTTTAGCATATTAGAGTTAAAAATGATTTTTCATTCAAACTAGCATATCGGGGGCTAGAGAACTTTGTTTTTGATGTTGTTTGTTGCATTAGATTCATGATTCCACACCTATCCTCATCATATGTCTATCACTATGTGGTATGGTACCTGAAAATACCCTATGATATGACTGATCTAATTCGATGTGATTAGATTGCTACCTTGATTCCACCTCCATAAAGCAAGCAAAATCAAGGGGGACATACATCTACCCTTGAATTTGATTTCTAGAAGAATTTAGATAAGAGGATTTTTGAACGACTAATGAATTGGTGTCATAGGATGCAATTCGTAACATTGTGGTTTTGTAGATAGCTATAGTGGGGGCTTCATTCTCCCACACTCACAAATGAATCCATATGAGTGTACTTTTATGAAACAAATTTTACTGTTTAGAGTTCTTTAACTTGCATATGCATGTAGAGTCATATGGGTGCTAAAGTGGGGGCTAAATTTAGTGTAGAAAATTACTCCCTTCTTGGAGATGGTACAATTTCACACTTGGTTGGACCCATTTTAGTACCCTTGCATTAAATACCCTTTAAATCATCATTACTAGGCCCATAAGACCCTCTATTTCAAATCTCAAGGATTATTTCAACTAAAATCCCAACAAAATTAACAAAAAAAAAACTAGGGTGGGACTCATATGCCACCTTAGGCAATTGAGTCCCCCTAGGTGGGACCCATAAGCCACAAGTGGCGTATGAGTCTTGTGTGGCCCATTTTTAGGGTTTGAGTGGGAAATTCAAGTTTTTAAATCAAAATTTTGGTTGATGTCAATTTTTGAGATCTAATAAATGGGAAATTAGGTGTAGTGCCTATATAAACAAGCTTCTAAGTCATTATTTTCATCTAAAGAAAGAAATGCAAGATCTAAGCATTCATGAGCACTCAAGTATTCTTTCACAAGAGCATTAAAAAGAAAGTAGCAAGCAAAGTTGAAGTATTTGAGTAGCATTATAGTGATTTTTAAGGTCTTCAAGCTCACTTTCATTCAAGATCTAGCATCATCAAGGATTGATTATGGTTGCCTATGGTGAATCATGATGGATTCTAGGTTTGGGAGATGCAATTAGCCATCAAGTCAATCCTAGTGACTTGTTTCCTAAGTGATTCCATCCTACATTGCCACTCTACTTTCAGCCTAAGGAAGGTACATGCATCATTATGGATCATTAGGGTGATTAGGGATCTTCCAAAGTGATTCATTCATCTTCATATTTCATTCATGCATCTCATTCTAGCACATTAGAATAGGGTTGCATTACATTTCAGATTTCCTAATCTTAGCCACACTTAAGGTTAGGGTTTGTGTGCACATTTACTTTCAAGATCCATTGTTTCTATCAAGGTTTGATTATTGAACTAGGGGTTTGACCAAGGAAAAGCTTTCATAAGAAAATCAGATTTATATTCTATTTTATAGGTTAATATCTAGAAATTAGGCTGAGAAGGTAGAGCGGGGATAGAAGAGAAGATTCAGACTTTGAATTTCCAAAAAAGTAGAATGAGATTGATACGCCACTTGTGGCATATGAGTCCTATTACAACAAAATTTCAATTTTTTTGAAGATTCAGATCCATCACCACCAAATTCTTGTTCTTGCCTATAAACTCTAGTCTGGGACTGATACACCTAGCATATGAGTCCTAGTGTGCCTGAAAGTCTACAAATGTTTGCACGATTTCATAGTTTATTCTAAGCACATTTAGGTTTCCAAGTGTACTATTGTGTTCTCTTAGTTTTATGTTCTATTTTGCATTCATTTCTAGGTCATTTGTTGAATTTTTACATGTCATTAGGTTTTTTCATTAGGCCTTGCATGTTACTTATCTTTACAAGCCCTTTCTTGGTGGTGAACCCTCTTTTAGTCTTTAATCATACCCTACGACAACCTTTAATGTATATTTTTCCTTTATTCCATCCATGGATTGGGATCTCTAGGGTTTCCTTGAGTGAAACTAAGTGAAATAGGTCCAAAATCCTAGTGCTCCATCTCCCAAAAGATTTGAAGCTCCCTATTTCTTAATTTTCACCTCCACTCTACTCAACCAAAACCAAAGGTAACATTGAACTCAAGTACTAATCTCCATGAGAGAGTATTTGACTAGAAGGGACAACCCTCCACCAAATGGTATGATGATGAGTCTTGTCCAAGCAACCACATGCATTCCAAGACAAGCATATGCCATAAGTGTTGTTGTATGGAACTCATTGATGAAACAAAAATTTGAGAAGACTCTAGAGGTCAAGGGAGAAAATTTCCATGTATAATGTTTTCCTAAAAGTTGAAAAAAAACTCAACTCTTGTATAAGGTTTCCTCAAGAGACAACTAGAAAAATTGACAAAAGATGTAAACCATGGCACTAGAGGATACTAGTGCTTAGGTGGGACACTCATAGTTAGGCCTAATTGTCCAAATATAGAATTACATAGTTCTAGTTGGATGTTGGAATCTTAGACTAGCTTTATAATCCAAAACTAGTTTTGTACTCCTAGGATAGAGCTAGTGTACTTACCAATGAACAAACCGAAGCTATTGTTTGATCCCCAGGATATGATAAACCCATAAGAACTACCAGCAATGGAATAAAACCAACATTGTACTCTAAAAATGACAAAAATGAACTAGAGACCACAACCATCCTAGAATTTCAATTCATAAATTTTCCCACAAAGGAGAAGACTCCTAAGGGCTAGAAAAACTTCAAAGATTCCAAGATAACAACCAAGGCATGAGGGATGAATGGTAAATTTTATTCCACACCACTCGTCCATTATAAAACCACTCAAGGGACCCTAAATGATCTCAAAATGAGACACTCCCTATGAACAAGCTTGCATTAGGACACAAAAGTGACCTTAGAGTTATCTATGTTTTATTTTATGTTTTCTAAAATTGAATTCATTTTAAAACCTACATGAGCTTCTCTAATTTCATTTTATCCAATTGCAATAAAATTTAAAAGGGAGTACATGATAGCATGCATGCTTGGTACCAACACCGATACATGTAACTTTTTTTATAATTTTGCACCACATATGTGGCACATTTATAATCCATCCAATAAGGAGGTGTAATGATCACATTACAACACAGTGTGAGGACTCAAATTTCCTTCAATTGCACATTTATAATATTATATAAAAGTAAATAAATGAATTGAAATGTATTTTTACCATCTTGCTATCAATCTTAGAGCTCCTCCAAAAAATCTAGAAACCCAATGGTATTTTCCATGCCACCCAACAATGTTGTACCAAAAAAATCCACTCTTTTGTGCTAAGAAATAGCCACACAAGCCACAAAAAAACTCACACCAAACAAGGTGAGGTAGGCTTACACTCATTCCAATCACGACTCATACAAAATAGGTATGAAAAAAATCACTCAACCAAGAACAAAATATTTCTAAGGATAGTAATATGCTAGGTATAACAACCAATTGTCATAAGGACAAGGAATCTAGTGAGAAGAAATGAGTGTCATGACAACGATAAAATGCATAGCTTGCAAAGTAGAGTACATATACCAATCACAATGCAAAGGGAGTAATAAAATGACATCTACCACCCAATCAAGTGTGGCATATCCTTGGCCAATCATATAGATCCTATGCAAGCACTCAAGCAATATTGTTGAACTAATATGAGTAACTCAATAAAATACACAATTTCCATAAAACCCATATGATTTAAAGTCTTACAATGAATATGTCTACAAGGTCATAATTGAACTTTGGAACCATGTAAGATTGATCCTCCCTAACCCTATACCTCAATCCTAGGATCTTCATGCTCCAATTTAACCGATTTGGAATGACACATAAAATGATGCACAACAAATAATATATCATGTGTAATAAACACAAATTCATAACATCAATATTGAAAATTATTTGAGGACACTAAATCTCTCCCATTCTAATTCATTTAGTTTCAATTTAAATGTATTCAAATTTTCTAAACCATTGTTATCACAAAAACCATACAGTTCTTCAAAAACTCCATTGAAAAAGCTTGAAAATTCTAATTTTGAATTTCAAAATTATAAGAATACCTTTTGGTTCTAATTCAAAAATAATTAAAAAATAATTCTTTTCCCACATTAAATTTTATCCAAATTCACTTTTAGAATTCAAATATTTACAACTTTTAGCAAAAAATTCATAAAATTCTTCAAAAACTCCATTATTGAATGCTTGAACATTTAAAATTTATATTTCAAAATTCTAAATATACCCTTTGGTTACAAATATGCATAAAGACACACATTTTAACATAAAATTCACATTTCCTAAATGTTAAAAAATTATGTTCTAGTAAGGGCACAAAATGGCCATTTAAAAAAATCTAAAATAAATCAAGTCTAGAAGAGTAAGTCCTATGTTGCCTTTAGGGTGAGCATGGCATCCAAATACAAAAGCATAAATCAAAGGATACAGAAAAATAAAAATACTTCAAGTTTGTTTGCACAAAAACTCACAAAAATCCAAGAGAGAGATGGAGAGCACACCACAAGCAATGCCACTCCAATTCCTATCTCATTTCTTAAAATTTCATACAAATCCATCCATAATTGCACCCCAATTCCAAAAAAATATTTTGTTGGAAGAGGGTTTTGGAGAAAACCAGTTTCTTCCCAAAAACACAATGAATAATAAAAAAATGCCTTCTCCATTTCTTTTATTCTGATTTTCCCTTTTCATTTATATCTTTATTTCTTATTTTATTTATAATTCTTCATTATTTTCCCCAAATATATTGTTAAATAATAAATAATAAATTCAACAAAATTCATTTGCACAACATTTAATTAAATAATTAAATGGAATATAAATATGCATTCCCAATCCAAGGAACCTTCCAAAATGAAATAGATCATTTTTTTTCTTTTTTTTCCACACAATTAGCACAAAATGACCAATTCACCATATTTAATTACCACATTTATATATATTTTAAAAACATGTAAAGGTAACCCCATTTCCATGAAATATTTCAAACATAATTAAACTATCATTATTTTTCCCAATTTCACAAAAAATAAAACATTAGGTAGAGAATGGCATATTTTAACTTATCAATTTTATTTACAAAAAATGATGAAATTAAACCATTAAATTAAATCAAACATTACTAGCAATATGCAACAAACATCTAGACTCTAGATTTGCCTCCAATTCAGATCTACACTAACATATGGTCAAAAATCACACATACCATACTCGAATCAAGTATAATAAGATATAACAATAGGACAACCCAATGTAACATCTTAAAATTAACCACCATTATGGAATAACTAGACTTGCCAATTCAGGTGGAGAAATTCCCTATACTATATACTCAATTTCCACATTTAGTGTACCTTTTACATGTACATGATATCCAAAAAAAAAGATAACATCTTGATAGGGTACACCATCATACATAAATTAAGAAAGACATACATAATGTCATATAAGTAACATATATAAATCATAATAACATCAAAATATGATCATCTAGTATCTGAAAATACATATAGTATAATGCACAATATAACAGCTCAAGAGTAGGAATAGGTAAACATTACACCTTTATCTTATTGAGGATTTGAATGAATAACAATAACTTGGGGCAAGGAACTAGCTAAGACATATGTCCAAATCATGGAGTCTCTTCATGAGGGATCAATCTTGAAAAGTCTAAATTATTTTGGTCCTTCCTAGCTTCTCTCCTCTATTCAATCCTTCACTTCAATCTATTTTGAGAAAATATCATATAAAATTTGAAAGGCATGAATCCATAGTTTTAGAGGAAGGCTAATAAAATTTTCTATATATAAATTGTCAACATGCTTCATAATAACTCTTAGATTACATTCCTTCTTTTTCTCAAATAAATGAATGAATTTTATTAACAAAAGTGTCTCTAGTTAAGCCCACACTCACTAATCTAATATTAGCTGAAAAATAATGGATCTAAGGTTTGAGAATACAAATCTAGAGATTATTGATAGAAGCGATTGGAATATGGGATGTCATGCATAATTTCATAAACTATTATACCATTTATAAATTTATTACTATATGTGTAATACTATAATCAAAGTGGATCTAAAGCATAAATAAAAGAGACATAAATATATAATTTTCACTATTATCAAAGATATATTAAATCAGATTTTAAGAAATTGTAATCCTTTTTCTAATTTTTTATTTAATTAAATAATCATCTTAGTAAAAAATTATCTTTTTCAAACATTGTCTAAAATTTCCAAATTACATTTAAATATATTAATATTTTAATTATATATTTAAAAATAAATAAATCTATAAATTAAAGAGTTGAATCAACATTATTAAACTTAAAGTAAATTATATTTTGAAAAAACTAAATTAAACTTATAAAAATATCTATAGGTGAATTTTTGAAATTCTTATGTTTTATTCTATATTCA
The DNA here is from genome assembly GCA_007258455.2 of Sequoia sempervirens. Classification (NCBI taxonomy): domain Eukaryota; kingdom Viridiplantae; phylum Streptophyta; class Pinopsida; order Cupressales; family Cupressaceae; genus Sequoia; species Sequoia sempervirens. Next base: position 313,995,624 of record VDFB02353493.1, on the reverse strand, counting down.
AATATATGAAGACAACTTCCACTATTCATGAAAGAAAATAAAAAGTAGAAGTTGGAGACATTGATTAACATTTTAGAAAACTATTGTAATCAAACTAAAAGATCATGTGTGAATTTAATTAAAAGACCATATACCTAACTTCACATATATCAAAATTCTTAACATAATGATCAATATCTACTCTAATTCATGATTAATGAATATAAAAAAAATTATCCTATAAAAATTATGATTTAGATTTTTAATCACTTTCCATGATCATCATAAAAGGCAGAAAATATAAAATCCAAAATACAACTAAGCAATACCATATCATAATATATAATAATATATAGTGTTAAATTATGTCTTAACTCTACTTTCAGTAGAGCATTATAAGTCATAGATGTGCAATTTTTAGAATTTTGATCATATTCTTCTTGGTTGCATTGGTTTTCAATGGTATTGGGCTTCCATTGAGTGACTTCAATTGGAGGGATATATTTCTTGCCTTCAAGTTCAAGGATTCTCAACCACCACTGAGAAATATTGTGATCTGCAGTTTCTCTCACAAATAGCTTAGCGGAGGGAAGCAAGTGCCATGCTGTTCTCTTTTTGGCAACTTCATAACAAGATAGGTTCTTCATGTGCTCATGGAGGGGTTGTCTTTTTTTCTCATGTATACCTTGCATCACATCAAAATAGCAAATGTATGAACATCAAATAGGATCATTTATATTCACATATATGTCGGCGATCCAACTGCTAACCCTAATAAATTTATCATACAAGTCAAGCAATATTTTATCATCTTTCAATCCTAATCTCACCGCCGCCCACTTACGTGCACCTTCTATCTTCTTGTAAACTCCCTCTAAACGAGGAAAATGTACAGAAGGTGGCCCATCACGCACAAGTGATAAATTTCTCACCATAATCTCAAAGAATTTTACTTCAGGAAGCCTTGGAGAAAGAAAGGAAGGATTGAAGAGATGTGCTTCTATTTTATCTCGCTCTTCCCCCCTCATTTTCTTATGATAGTTGTTGCAATGGCAGCTCCTAGAAAGTGGCCTACAATCCAAATGCTCTGAGCTTCATAATTCTCAATATTCTTTCGCAAGTGATTTAATCCAATTTCCACTCTACTAATGGATGCATGGTGTGCCATGGCTACGTTCATATTATGGCGAAAATCCTTTCCCAAAAAATATATTATTTCACGAATTGTACCTCTAAAGGAAAAAACTTTTAATGGGGGCTCCTCTGCACCTCCACCTCCTCCTCTTGTTCCAACCCACTCGAAAATAGCTCCAAATATTTTCTCATCCTTTATCTCTTCTTCTTTGCAGAATTTAAGTAGATCACACCATTTCTTGGCCATTTCCTTTCCCTCGTCCTTTTCAAATAGGTATACAACATTCACAAGATAAGCAGCAATGCGTCTCCTATGGATGGGATTATTCCTGCCATTTACCCATTACACACAAGAATCATTTTCATAGTTTCATCATAACTAGCATAAATAATTAAGAGCGTCCATACATGTAGTTTAGTCTAGAAATATAATACTATTTAGAACGAATATATTTAAAATAATAAAACATAAATTTGTGTGTGTGAGAATCAATATTTTGAATCACAATCAATGATATTTCATTGAGAAGAGAAGGGTGAAGGATTATATTGCATAAAAAATATTAAAAAGAGGTAGGGGAGGAAGTGACAAGGAATGGATAATGAGAGACACGAATAAAGAAGAATGGATGATGCATGAAAAGGAAAATAAAATTAAATGAATGAAAAATCTGTATGAATAAAAGAATATATATAAACTTATAAAATATAATCATATGAATAAATGTGTGTAAGTATTTTTTAATATGTCTTACAAGATAAACAAACACACACACATACAATTGTAGATATATGTATTATAATAGGTTTATCTCTACCTAGCTACCTACCTACATGTGTGTGTGTACGCACACACATATATGTGTATAAAAAAAGTTAGATGATATATAAATATGAAAATATGCAAGTAAATATATCCAAGCAAAAAATATGATTAACAAATATGTATGTGTTATAGATATGTAATTATTTATGTATCTATGCATATATACACATATGTTTGAATTTACATAGAATATAAGTATATGATACATAAATATGAAAGCATATAAGCAAATAAGTCAAAGGTAAAAAGAGGAAATTATAAGCATATGTTTATATATGCAATATTAAAAGGATGCATAAAAATGTGAAAGAATATATGAATGCATACATAATATGTTTTTTTGTGTGTCTATAGATGTATATGTGTATGTATAAACATTTGTGTATACATATATACATATCATGTTCCAAATGTTATAGATATATGTCTATATAGGCGAAATCAAAAGAATGCATAAAATTCTAAAGCAATATGAATATATGGGTGTGTGCATATATGTGTTTTTTGTGTGTGTCTATAGATGTATATATATAAATAAACATCTATTTATACATATGCATATCTTGTTTCATAAAGACATGAAAGAGCTATATAACATATACATGGATATATACATATTTATAAAGAATATGTATATAAATTTGAAAAAAAAAATCAAAACAATCTAATTGAAACAATGAAAATGAATGTATTCAATTTATAAATTTTTAAATTTAACAATTATAAATAACATCAAAAATTAATGAAACAAATTATAATTTTCTATTCATTTACATTTGTTATTTTATGAAAATTATTGTAAAAAAAGATTTAAACATTTATTATCAAAAGATTATTATACTTAAAAAGAAAAATTATCAAGATTTATATAAAATTATTCATATATATATATATACACACTTATGAATGAATAATCATTAAAAAAATTGATTGACAGAGTCGACCGTCAAATTTAGGCTACCTGGGATCAAACTTTTTGAAACAACATGGCCATGTTTTCAGGGAAAACGCAGCAATGAATAATTAAAAAAGAAACACAGATATACATGGAAAAACTCCACTTCTGGTAACATAGATTTCCTTAGAATTTTCAAAAATCCATTCACAACCAATCACCAGCAATTTCATTTTCAGGAACTATGATTACAAAATGACAGAAAAAAATGAAACGCGAGTAGGAGAATTTAACTCTCAATGGCAACTGCCATTTAGACGGTATTTTTTTCAATCAGAAAAAGCAAGGAAACTGAAATTTGTATGACACAAAAAATTTGACAAAAATTCTCTGAAAATATAGACGATCAGAATGCCATCTACTTTGATTTTCCAACGAGAAGAAGAGAATTTTCTTCAAGCACAAACTTTGATGAATGACGTTTTATTCTCAAATTTGAAACATAATTGACTAAAGCAGGAACTCTATGCTATTCCGCCCTGAGAAGATGTCAGTGAGTCAAATCTGCTTTACTTTCTTTCTTATCACAGAATTATTGTCGAGATATGTCTTTTCGATAACTGTCTTTTATTCTTTCGTAACTTGATTACTGTCTTAAAATCTTATCTGCATCGCCATAATTTACATCAGGATTTTTCTTTTCATAAACTAGAGGCCAACATTCTCACATCTGGCCACGGCAATTATAAAGCTTCAAAATACCAAAAGAGAGATGGCGTTTAGAGGAAAAGTCACTGGAAACTGGATTGGCATAATGTTCTTGGAATTCTCAGATAGCACTCGGCTTCAACATGAATGTTGCCAAGCACTTTGCTTTATATTTATATCAAGGTGTTGAGAACATTTCCAAGGATAACCCTGGTTTGTCCTGCTAAGTTGGAGTTTGTCACTCGTTGGACTTTAGTGTAGGGCAGCCCAAAATAAAAAGGAAAATCATTGCAAATTTATGTGATGGTGAAAAGGTAAAATATCAAAGGGTCTTATTGAGGAGGTTATTAGTCGATAGGCTACATGTAGTGTGAGATTTGAGTCTGAAACAAGTCTCCTGCAAATTACTATTGAGTCATTGAAAAGCAAGTTTCAGCTGCTGCTTAATGGTAAACCAGCTATCATTTAATAGTAAAAGCCTCCAAAATCTCAAGCCAATTAATACTGATTTGACAACTGGATGGGAACATTCTATTTCCATTTGCTGTATTTTTTGTCAATTTGATGGCAACTTTTTCCTTTTTCATTTGTATTGCTATATGTTTTAAATTTGTATGCAAATATTTCATAATCTGATAATACTTAATTTCTTTAAGGAAAAAATCTAGATTTGTCTAAGTTTATTTCATTCCATTATTTAACAAGTTTATTATTAATTGTTTAATCCAGCCACATACAACTAGAATTTGCAGTGCATCCAAGGACGAACACAATCTCTAACATATTAACATACATATAGTTTTCTATCGGTGTAATACTTGAACTTCCTTTAGGTGCAAGTGCTAGTTCTATAAGATTTGCAAGATAATGGGTTATCCTATTACTTTAAATTGCCAATTTTTTCACTTAATATGTTCATATGAGATTTATGTATCTAGGTTTTGTTACTTCATCATACATGTATTATTCATATCTGCTATCTTTATTCTCTGCAATACATCATTATAGAGTTTTATAGAATTATGTGTTTAGGTTTTGATATTGCATCATATAATTACCAGTCATGTCTATCATCTCAATTTTTACTATTCATCATTTCAAATTTATAAAGTAAGTAATTAAAATTTGATATGAGATAGATAAAATTTTGATATAATTTACAACTCGTATGTGAGATAGGAATTTGAGATTTCAATGCCCTCTATACCAATGTATCCTCAATTATAGTTGATGCCTAAATTTATGTTATGTAAATTTATATAATAATTATTATATTTAATTTTTTTTTGTTAATATTTCTTTTGTACACGAAATGACAAATTGAGATATTCATTTTAATTTTCAATCTATCAATATTTAGTTCAAACAATCCGATGGCATCTTACAAATCATGAACTAAATATGTGCAAGTTGAAAACTAGAATTTTTAGTTCAACATGCACATATATAGTTCATAGTTTTGAAAATGTCTTCCAAATTTGTAGCCTTCTTATTTGAATGATAACATGAATCTACATTTTAGCTATACAATAATTTATAATTATACAAAGTAAAAGAAATTTTATTGTAGCTAAATCTTTTTATCATGTTGAGTGACTAGTTGTTTGTTGATAAGAAAGAAAGGTTATTTATTTAGAAAAATTATTTAATAATTTTGATGTTATTCATAATAAAAGAGTATAATTCGTGTAATGAATTTTTGAATGTTATATGGTATTGCAACTTATTATCTTGTAGTATTTAATTGTCAATATTTTTGGACATTTTTAAGTTTGAAGTTGCAGTTTCTTTCATGCAAAAGAATTGCTGCTTGAAGATTAAAGTGTTAGCAGTTATATGTATTTTTATAATCAAAAGAAAGTTATTTTTATTTTTATTATCTTTTAGGATGTAGTTTCAATCAGTGTGATGTAAATATTAATATAGCTTATTTGGAAATTATGTTACACGTATGTTAAAAAGCTTTGTATATTTTTTATTGTTAGATTGTAGTTTAAAAAATTTCTTCATTTATGTTTGTTGCTTAAGCATGTTGAGGAATAATATGTTTGAATTGGCATATAGACTAATTGGTATGAAGACCAAAAATTGTAGAAAAAGGCATGACTATTAATTCAAAAAGTTTTTTTTTGTTTTTTTGTTATTGCAAGCCACAATTAAAAAATTGAGGAATGTGATGAAGGTTTTATTTTTTCTTTGTTTGTATGACTTGATTATTATATATATATTTTGTATCGATGATTATTAAGTGAAAGGAATCCAGGTGAGCAGAAGTAGCTTCCTACACTAATCTAAGTAGGAGAGAATTGCAAAAAAATTCTAAACACCTTTAACTATTACAAATTTAGATGCACATACATATCATAAACAAATAAATAATGAACTCGTAACACATAAATTACGTGGGGAAAAAACTTTCGGGAGAAAAACCCCACCCTCCAAAACACAACTCAATTATATTATTCAACAACAATTAAACAATTACAATATAATTACAAAGCTATGCTCTTGTAGGAGTCTTCGTACTCCTTCACAATTCTGGAGTAATTTCGGCAGCATAATGGTACTTCAACAAAACAACAACATACAACTCCAAAATACAAGTTCTCAATGTATAAGAGCTTACAATGCATAAAATAAAAATTTCTAAATCAACTGCCAAAGGCTGAATGTGCAATATCGAAAGCACTAAAAACACTACAGACACACAATAGTAAGTTTCCAATTGTCACCTCATGCAACATTACAAAATTTGAACTTTCCAAAATAATTGCACCTCAAAAACTCACATTCCATGTACACTCAACACAAAGGAACTAGAAATTAGTTTTTTGAAATGTCATCAAGCAGGAGATTGTTAGGCATGTAATGGACCTTTGTGAATGACGACTATTCTCCAGACCACGCGCGTGCCTGTGATGGGTGTTCGGGTGGAGGCCCTCCCTCTCCTCCTAAGTTGGATGTTGTTCCTTTGTCTGGTGTTGTTGTGCAGCTGGGTGTGGGTCCTCCTCTATCTGGTGTTGCATAACCCAGTGTGGGCCCTCCTCCTCTGTCTAGGATTGCTTCATGTGTAGATGAGGTTTTACTGGGTTTGGAAGGTCCACCCCATTTTCCTCCTGTTGTTCTGCCTCTTGCTTTGTCTGTTGGTGGCTCTCCCTCCTTAGGTCAGGTAAAGTCTTTCTCTGAGACTGCTAAAGGTGCCCGGTCTTTTGCTCAGGCTTGAGTTCGGCCTTCTCCGTGTGCTCGTGATTCCTCTATAGTGGTTTGTGGACCTAAGGTTGTTGAGAATGAGGTTTACTACTTAAAGAAGGGTGTGGTCTACAAGTTTAATGGCTTGTGTCCCTCCCTTCCCGATCTACATGATTGGGTTTCCACCTCTTGGAAGCCTTTAGTCTCTGGAGAGATTGAGTTGTACCCTAGTGCAAGGGGTTTCTTTTTAGCTATCTTTGCCTCCTATGTAGAACAAGACAGTGTGCTAGTTAAGGGGTGGATGTGGGGTATTCATTCGTTGTCCATCAGGCCTTGGTCTTGTTATTTCAATCCCCTTACAAAATAGTTGAATACCAGACTTGTTTGGGCCTGTCTGCTGAATCTCCCCCTCTAGTTTTGGGAGGATTCATGTTATGAAGCTATTGGAAATACCATTGGATGCTTTTTGATGGTGGACTCTACAAGTCAGGAGCTTGGGCATACTACAGTAGCTCGTATTTTACTTTATTTGGACATTTCCAAACCTCTTCATGGTGATGTAGTCTTATTGGTGGAGGATAGACCTTGGAAGTAGCTCCTAGACTATGAGGGCCTCCCTTTTTGGTGTAGGAGATGTTTTGTTGTGGGTCATTTTTCCTCGACTTTCCCTCATGCCCATCGAAAAGGTGCTGCTACTTGGTGGAAGGATGCACTCTCGGATCACCTCATATTGGTTTCTCCTCCTTTGGATTCTTCTGAGGAGGATGACCCTACTGGGTCTCCTCGGGAGTTTGTGTCTTGCTTAAATCCTCTTACAGTTTTCCCTTATGTGGAACCATTATTTCCTCGAATTGCTGACTCTATGCAGACTAAACCTATTTGACCCTCGCTGAGTGCTTCTTTTAATCCTTTGTTCGCTCCTATCTCCTCTTTTGTGTTGCTGACTCCTTTGTTGAGTGAGGTATCTTTTCCCTTGGTGGCTATTGTGGATCCACTTCTCGAGTCTTGCTTTGTGGACTTCAATTCTGAGTCTTCCTGGTCTGTTGTGTTGAGAAAGAAAGGACTCCCAAAATCTGTCACATCTTCACAGCCTAGGGTTAAGGGAGTCAAATTAGTCCCATCATATTATGGGGTTGTCTAGTCCTCGTCTGTGGTTTGACAACTGTTCATCAACTATTTCTGTGTGTGTCCTGTTCTCTTTTCCTAGTTCATTTTGGTTTGAACTAGTTTCTTTTTGGCCCTGAGGGCTTACTGTGTAAAGGGTACAAAACCCTGTAAATGCTACTTATCTTATAAAAAACAAAGAAATAGAAAAATCATTTATGCACGACTCAACTTGTAAGAAATAACTTTCCAACTTGACTCTTCATTCTAATAGAAACTGTAAGTTTTAACTCACAAAGACAGAGTGAGAAAATCAACAACTTTTAATATTTAGAAAAAAAACAAATATTAAAAAAAATCAAAGGTTGAGACACCTTCTTTTTACAGCATTCTCCCACTTGTCAAACACCTTTCAAGAGCCAATGAAAGTAACAAGTTTTAATTGCTAGAGGCCGTGAGACCCATAGACTCTGAACACCATCTGAACTTTTTTGTGCTCACGAGCTTTGGCAATGTATTTGCAACATTCATCAAGGTGTCAACTTTCTCCAACCTCACCTTTCCATCTTCCACCATATCATGAACAAAATGAAATTGAACATCAATGTGCTTTGTTCTAGCATTGAAAGTGTTGGAAGAACAAAGAATATTGACTATCTCTACAACTATATGTTGTCATTGATGTCACCATGTTGTGGCTACAAGTCTAAGTCTATGCTTGATTTGGTATTTTTGTCTAGTAGCTGAACCGGTATTTGAGTTACACTCTCTAGTATTCTTGTCCACATTTCTACACAATTGATAGTTATTGCTTGTGGTTTTGGAAATTTTTTTATAGTTGTTGAAGGCATGCAAGTTCAGAATATTATGTGCTATGGTGCTCGTACAATGTAGTGGCATTATTCTGTTGTTTTCTTTTTGCATTGAAGTCTATTCCTGGCTGACTTCTTGGGTTAATTGTGATATGGTGGATTAATTTTTGCTATGTGGATGTATGTGTGACCTATCTTAGGTCTATGCCAACATAATGTAGCGTGTTGGATGTTTGAATTGGTTTTTAAAATATTTTGTGAATACTTGGAGCCAACAATTAGTATTTTTGGTAAATATGAAGTGCATCTAATTAGGCCAACCTAATTGATGCTTGTGATTAGATAAAGTATATATATGTGTGTGTTGAATAAGTTTTTGAAGACAAATAAATGAATATAGTGTGTATGATCAATGAGGCAGTAGTAAATGTGAAAGTGAGTGAAAATAATGAAGTGCATTAAGTTAGAGTATTGAGCATCACTAGAACTACATCAACACTTTTTAGGTGCATTAGTCTCAGTTCATTTTGGCTATGAAGCCTAATTTTGTTAGGTAACTCTTTTTGTAGGTAGTGAGCCTCCTTGTAGGCAACAAGCCTCACTGTAAGTAGTGAAATTTTGTATCTGGATAGTGAATCCTTTCAGGGAAGTGAGCCCTTGGTAGTGAGCCTTATTTATTCTATTCTAGAACTAATATATATTGTGAGTTAATCCTCACCTTAGTTTTTCCCTCATTGGGTTTTCCATGTAGAATATGGTGTTTAGTGTGTTATCTTACTTTATGTTTTCTATATCTCATGCTCATGCTTAATAATAGTTTAGTATGGTTGTGGAATTAATAAGTATTGAAGTTTTAAGTTTTTAATTATGTGACAACTGATTCAGCCCCCCTCTTAGTTGTCCTGAGCCTATTTAACAATTGGTATCAGAGCATTGGTTCCTTGGTGAAGAGCTTAACCACTTGAGGAGGATCCTAAAGATTGATTAGATGGATGATAAAGGAGAGCTTCAAACTACTCTTGAGGATCTTTACAAAGTGGAAAGGGAAAACAAAGATCTGATCTTGATGATCCAAATCAATGTTTCCAAAAGCTAAAAGAACAAATCAAGAAATTCAAGGAAAGACACAAAGATGTAAGTGAGCAACTGAAACAAGAGATAATTGGGCTAAAGGTATTGGTAGAAGAAAATAAAAGAATTGAAGAATGTTTGAATACAATGGTGCAGAATAAATCTAATGAATGCACTAAACTTGAGCAGGAGATAGTAAACCTGAGGATTGAACTAGAGAAGGAAAAAAATTGTGAGAACAATTTCAAATCTAGCTCTAATAAGCTTGGAGAATTTCTTGCTGGACATAAATCAAGTAAAGACAAAGCTGGTTTGGGAAATGATGCAGGTGAAAGTTCTAAGGAAAATAAAATGAATCTAGACAAAGGAAGGGTATGTGCAGGATCATCATGGAAAAAATAGGCCCTTAAGTGGCAAAAAATTTAGAAAAATCAGTGTTAGGCAACTTGATGTAAATTTTTTAATAAGTTATCTATATTATTTCAAAAATATGTAATAATAAAATCTGTAGAAAATTGAATGTAGCTTCTAAACTACTAGGTTTATTTAAAAATAAATAAAATCTATTTGGTGAAAATTTGAAATTTCAATGCAATAGTACTTAAATTTCAGGAAAAAAATAAGAAGTAGGTGTCTCCATTCGACCTCCCTAACCATAATAAAATGATAATATTTTTTATAAGATTTTATATATAAGTAGAGGACTCATGTCCAGATGTGATGCATTTTTTTGTAATTTGTTTCCAAGTAAATAATTAATTATGAATTTTTATTACAAAATTTAAAAAATATAAAAACTCATATGTCTAACCACCTTAACTTGGTCAAAACTTCATGAAATTTAATTTTTCCCTTTTTAATCCTATAGTATGTGAAGCATAGAGTGTGACGCATGTTTTGGATTCAAAAAATGTGATACCGTTTGAAAGTCATAGATATTTTTCAATCAGCCTATCGATAAGGACTTTAGTCGTAATTCTAATAGAAAATAAATAATAATTATTTATTAAATTCAAATTAAAGCATAATTTATATTGGTGGAAAGCTTGGAATCTCCCCTAAAAACCCTTTTCGTTTCATCAATTTTGGATTAAAAAAAGTTGTCAGCCACATATCGTACAAATACCCATAATATTGCCACTTTTTGGCCCATCATGATCCTACACATACCCGGGAAGCAGAAGTGAAATTCGAGCAACTTTGCAAGAAGATAGCATGTGAGACAGCCTAATGTACAAAGGTATCCCTCTTTTAATGGTGTTTGTTTTTCCTATAATAAATATGGTCACAAAGCAACATAATGCAGGAGTAGGATGAATCAGAATCAGTTTCCTGGCTCTTTCTCTAGACAATGTTTTTCATGCAAGAAGATTGGACACAAGGCTATTGAATGAAAATCTTAGGTGAGAATGATCATTCGGGTGATGATGAATAGGTTTCATGGAGGCATAATGAATCAATCCTTTAATGGCTATTGCTATACCTGTAACAAATTTGGACATAGAGAAAATTAATGCAGGTCAAGAGGTAATGGAGGTTAGACTAATCAGAAGAGTGTTGTCTGCTATAATTGTAATAAACTTGTACATATCTCAAAGGTTTGCAAAAGTAAGAAAGGAAAGCAGTCTGCTCCGGTAGAGAAGAATGAACTAGTAAAGAAGATTAACAAAGAAGAGATGAAACAAGAGATGAATAAGATATGGAAGAAGAAAGAGAAAGAAGGAAAAAACCCGAAACTATTGATGGGTTTGTGCCCTCATCCAGTATAGATGATTTTTTTGGTAATTAGACCTAGCATGGTCTTAGGGGGAGCATTATCAGAAAAAATTATAAAACCCCTTGATGTATGGCATGTCAGAGGTTGACACAAGGATGGAATGTGAAAAATGAGTATTCAGAGATTTTAGAAAAGAAATCGGAGGAAAACATGTTGGCATGAAAGTTTGCAGACTGAATTAGGGTTTTCTATGCTAGGAAGAATGTTTTTAGCAGCTTTTTGATGTTTTCCACATTTAATGGATTTTAGGGTAAATGTGATGGTGTATAAGTTGGAATTTGTGAGTCTTCTTGATTAATTAAGAATTTGAAGAACTTGAAAGGTGCTCTAGAACAATCCTGAAGCGTGCTTGAAGCAATTCTAAAGGGAATTCGAAGAAATTATCATGGATAATCTATAATCTTTTCTTAGTTTGCAAAAGGGGAAGAAGAAAAATGAAGAGGTTTCGATTAAAAAATTCAAGAAAGTACAAAAATGGATAGAGAATTGAGTGGTGTCATTCCAGTGAAGCTGAAAGGAGTTGAATTGGACAAATTTGATCATAGAAAGATGAAAGAAATGGAACTAGGGCTGAACGAAAATGAATTACAGATCATAAAAACCCTAGGTATGGACTTGTGGAGAGAATTTCTATTGTTTTCTAATAAATATTTTATCTTTTTCTTGTTGAATAATTTCAAGAATGACAATATTGTACTGGACAAACCCTACTTAATCTCGAAGGGAGCGATTGAAGCGATTACTGGCTTATGCAGTATTGGTGATCTTCCTGGAAAGAAAACTGTGAAGTACAAAGATGTGGAGGAACTGACTGGCATCAGTAAATACCCTCGAGCCCTATTGATAAAAAATCTCGAGGATTTGGCTGTAAGGTATGTTGTGTATGGTGTTTCTTACAAAATCTACTTTGGAAACTATGAAGGTTCAACATTGGTTATTGTTGTTTATATTGCACATATGATGGTTAAGGAGAATAGGAAGTTTGATTTATGTGGGCTATTGCTTGAGAATATTTCTAAAAATGTCCATATGTCAGTGATTGAGGGCTATCCCTTTCAGTTTGGATCTTTTCTTGTGTGCTTGGTGTTTTAATTTTTGAGTTCCTTATTGGGAAAAGAAAAAGTTGTATTGGAATCTAGTATTTCTATTGGGAAACAAATCTACAGATACCTAGAAGTGTTGGCAGATAATGTAAGTGTGTGCAAATATTATTTCACATCCTTGAAAGAAAATATTTGCTCTAGTATTTCAGCATCGAGTCGGTTTCAAGTGGGTTCATCTTCCAGTAAAAGAGAATTGGAAGCTGTTATTTGTGATTCCCCTCTGAAATCAAAGAAAAGAAAAGCTATAACTGAATATATCATTGTCTATTCAGATGAGAAGGAAAAAGAATATCTTCCTAGATCTAAATTCTTTGATCTAGATGACATCCAAACTATGTTGATTAAAGGAAAAATGAAGAAGATTGGTGAGATATGGAATGCAGCCTCTCCTATTGACAGACTGAAAATTGATGACACTCTAGTAGATTATCTACTTGAAAAAGGTATTGATGTAACAACTGTCTTTGGCTCCCTACCATAAAATTTAGTTGAAATTGTTGAAGAAAGAATGTTGCTTGAAGGTCTAGAAGGACGTAAGTTTGAAGCCTTGGTTGAAAAGAGATGTACTAAAGCAAAACTGAGAATGTCTAAACTTATTGTGGAAAAAAGAAATGTATTAAAGAAATATCAGATATTTACAAAGATTGTCTCTGGTGGCATGCTGTAGTAGATAATTTCAGAAGTAGAATTGAATCAATTGAATCAGAATTGAACATTATTGGAAATAAATTTGATATCTTTGAAGAAAAAGAAGGGAAACAAAGGCTTAGAGTTGGATAATTACAAGTTGAACTGATTGTTGTGCAAAGACAAAGAGATGATGTGGTGAAGACTTTCTAGCTCCTTAAGGAGATTGTTGAGGTCTAGTTAGACCATCTTTCTAGAATACTTACTGATGCAAAGATGTTGAAAAATAGTGTTCATATTGGTGATCTTCTTTTACTCTATTGGGCTTATTGGAAACCATATGCACTTAGATGGATTCAACTACATTTATCTGGAAGAAGTTGTGTCTAGTTCTCAAAGGAAGATACAAGAAGGTGTTTGAGGTGAAGAGTGTTATTCTTACTTGAATCCTAAGTGTTCAATTTCTGTTGTTTTTGTTTGTCTTGGCGAAGAAGAAAAGGAATTTGAATTATTGTTTCAAAATTTTTGATGGTTGGAAGTTTTGAAGAATTAGAATATTTTTGTAAATTTTTTATGTCACCATGTTTACACCTTGTGGTCGCCCTTTTCCATTGATGTCAAAGGGGTACAAATTGGTGTTAGGGGGAGAGATTGTGTTGGATATTTTTTTGAAGTTGAGAGAGATTGGAGAAAGAACATTTTTTTTGGCACATGTTGCCATCAATGACAAATGGGGAGATTGTTGGAAGAACGAAGAAGATTGACTATCTCTACAACTTTATGTTGTCATTGATGTCACCATGTTGTGGCTACAAGTCTAATTATATGCTTGATTTGGTATTTTGGTCTGGTATTTGAATTAGTATTTGATCTACACTCTTTGGTATTCTTTTCCACATTTCTCCATAGTTGATAGTTACTGCTTGCAATTCTAGAAAATTGTTTATAGTTGTTGAAGGAATTCAAGTTTAGAATATTATGTGCTCTGGTGCTCGTACGACGTAGTGGCATTATTTTGTTATTTGATTTTTGCATTGAAGTCTATTCCTGGCTGATTTCTTGGGTTAATTGGAGTATGGTGGATTAATTTTTTCTATGAAGATGTATGTGTGACCTATCTTAGGTTTTTGCTGACATAATATAGCATGCTGGATGTTTGAATTGCTTTTTAAAATATTTTATGAATACTTGGAGTTGACACTTAGTATTTTTGGTAAATATGAAGTGCATCTAATTAGGTCAACCTAATTGATTCTTGTGATTAGATCGAGTATATATGTGTGTGTTGAACAAGTTTTTGAAGACAAATGAATGAACATAATGTGTATGATCAATGAGATAGCAGTAAATGCAAAAGTGAGTGAAAATAATGAAGTGTGTTATGTCAGTGTATTGAGCATCACTACAACTACATCAATACTTGTTAGGTGCATTATTCTCAGTTCATTTTGGGTGTGAAGCCTAATTTTTTTTTGTAACTCTCTTTGTAGGCAATGAGCCTGCTTGTAGGTAGTGAGCCTCCCTGTGAGTAGTGAGATTTTGTATCTAGACAGTGAGTCCTTTTAGGGTAGTGAGCCCTTGGTAGTGAGCCTTATTTATTCTATTCTAGAACTACTTTATATTGTGAGTTAATCCTCACCGTGGTTTTTCCCTCATTGGGTTTTCCACATAAAATCTGGTGTTCAACGTGTTATTTTACTTTTTGTTTTCCATATCTCATGCTCATGCTTAATAATAGTTTAGTATGGTTGTGGAATTAATAAGTATTGAATTTTTAAGTTTTGAATTGTGTGACAACTAATTCACCCCCCCTCTCAGTTTTCTTGAGCTTGTTTAATAAAAAGTAGGATTCTTTTCTAAGAAAATGGTACTCTGACTATCACAACAGATAGTAATCTTCCCTACATCAAAACCAATATTATAACACAAATTCTTAAGCCAAATGGATTCCTTACAAGCATGAGTAGCTTCCATGTACTTTATTTCTATCATGGACAAAGCAACTACAACTTGCCACTTACTCATCCAATCGATAGCACCACCATACATCATGAACACATAACCACTGGTGGATCTTCTACTGTCAATGTCAGCTACCCAATTTGAATCCACATATCCATGAATACTCACTAAATGTTGAGGTCCAATAGGATAACCAAAAAAACATACAACATACTCTAAAGTAACCTATAAATAACTGAACACTCTCTTCACTGCATCCCAATGTATCCATCCAGGATTAGCCATAAAATGAATAAGGAATCCCACTACTTTGGCAATTTTTGGTCTAGTACCAACTATAGCATACATAAGACTACCAAAAACACTTGCATATGGTACTCTGGCCGTTTCCTCCATCTCACTAGGAGATTTTGGACAATCCTCCACATAAAGCTTCATCCCCTGTACTATAGGAACAACTAACTGTCTGCAAGTTTTAATGCTAAACCTCTCCAACATAGTATTCATATAATTGCTTTGGCTTAACCAAAGCTTTTTGATAGCTCTTTCTCTTCTAATCTCCATCCCCAGAATATACCTCGTTGCACCTAGATTCTTCATCTCAAACTATGCTGACAACTAATACTTCAAATCTGAAATCAAACTTTTACCATTCCCAAAAAATAACATATCATCTACGTACAATGCAATAATGGGAATATGACCATTATTAGATTTGTAATACACACAATGGTCTTATTTAGATCTCAAAAATCCCAATGACAACACATAGGTATCAAACTTCTAGTACCACATTCTACGAGATTGCTTAAGACCATACAAATACTTTTTCAACTTGCAAACCATATTTTATTTACCTTTAACCATGAAATGCTCTGACTGCGACATATAAATCTCTTACTCCAAGTCACCATGAAGGAACGTTGTCTTCACACCCATCTGTTCAACTTCTAGATCATACATTACTACAAGTGATAACAAGAATCAGATAGATGTCAGCTTCACAATAGGAGAGAAAATATCACCATAGTAAATTCCCTTCACCTAAGAATACCTCTTAGTGACCAACCATACCTTATGCTTTTCAATGTTGCCATTTGGACTAGATTTTATCTTGAACACCCATTTACATCCAATAGGTTTTCATCCTTCAGGAAAAGGTACTAGATCCCATGTATCTTTTTTCTTCAATGCAACCATTTCTTCATCCATGGATTGCATCTAGGAATCTGCATCATTCATACCCATAGCCTCTCTAATAGTCCTAGGCTCATCAGTGTTAGCAATCAAAGCAAAAATGCAACTGGAATCCAACAAAGAATAACCAAATCTTTTAGGTGAATATCCAAACCTATCAGGTTGTCATCTTTCTTTGGTAGACCTCCTAGATTGCTGAGGTTGAGGTTCTTCTTCTTCTTTAGAACTTTTAGAGCTTCTCAAACTCTCCTCATCACTAGATTCAAATGAAGTACATAGTTTTTCTTTCATCGAAGTAAGTGGAACTTGAACTATCTCCTTTTGTTTCTCCTCTTTCTCTGTTTGCAACTCAACTATAGAAGGTTTCATCTCTCAAAAAATCACACTTCTAATATAGAGAACCTTTTAGGCCACTCGATCCCAAAGCTTGTACCCCTTCACACTAACACCATAGCTGATGAAGATACATTTAACTACTTTATTCTCCAACTTAGACCTCTTCTCAATCAAAACATGAGTGTAAGCTTAGCAACCAAATACTCTGAGATGTATCATCGAAGGATTTTTACCAAACCACGCCTGCATGGGTGTCTTATAAAAAAGAGCTAATGTAGGAGATCTATTGATTAAATAACATGCAGTGGCTAAAACTTCACCCCAGAACTTTTTCTCAAGGCCAACACCACTTAACATACTCCTATCCCTCTCCATCAATGTCATGTTCATCCTTTCTACAACTCCATTTTGTTGCAGGGTATATGGAGTTGTCTTATGTATCTCAATCCTGTGCTCTTTACAAAACTTGTCAAACTCTACTGAATAAAACTCCACCATTTTTAGTCCTCAAACATTTAATCTTTCTACTAGTCTAATTTTCTACCAAGGCTTTAAACTCTTTAAATTGACTAAAGACTTCAGCTTTTCTACTGAGAAAATAAACACATGTCCTTCTACTATAATAATCTATGAAAGAAACAAAATATATAGATCTTGACAATGAAGGAACATTCACAAGACTAAACACATCTGCATGAACATAGTCCAAAATCCCATAAGACTTGTGAGAAATAGAGTGAAAAGTAACACAATGTTGTTTACCATAAACACAATGTTCACAAAAGTCAAACTTGAGATTACAATCATCAAGGTCTTCAACAAGGATCTTATATTTTAGGGCTCTAAGACCCTTCTCACCAATGTGACCAAGTCGTTGATGCCATAGTATTGTATTCTCTATAGGAAGCTTCACTTCCAAGGAATGAGTACCCTTAGGTACCCAAAATGCATGACCATCAAATGTAGTTGCTACAAATTTCTCTACTTGATTTGATGGTGAGGATGAAGAATTCAAATATTTCTTCTTTGGTTTGTCAAAGGAACCATTGCAATCAACCTTGCATGCATCCAACTTGAACAAGGTGCCAATCCAAACACCCTTATCCAACACCATAGATCCTCTCATTATCTTGCATCCTCCACTAAAGAAAACAACTTGCACTCCCACATCATTCAATGTACTCACAGAAAGCAGGTTTCATGCCAAACCCGAAATATGCAATACAACATCAATCCCCTTCACTCTTCCATCTGGGAATTTGATTTTTAGTCTTCCATGACCAACAATCTTCAACTGAGAGTCATCACCCAGATACACCTTCCCACCATCATATTCTTCATACTTCAAAAACTAACCTTTGTGAGAGGTCATCACGGAAAGAAGGACCCAAGTCTATCAACCACACATCTTCTGATGCATGCATTGCCAAAGCTGTGAAAAATGTATTATGTCATTTTGAGAGGATTTATCATAGATGGAATCTAAGAAACTCTTTTTTCTTTCTTCTTTTTCTCTTCCATGCACTCTTTTATGAAATGACACGATTTTATGTAGTTCCAATATTTGAAGTTTTCAACGTTAAACTTCTCCATTTCGGTTGTACTAGATGTGCTTTCCATATTTTTCTTGCAACAAGGTCATGAAATACCCTTTTGCAAAACTCCCACTGAAACAAAGATCAACTTGAAAAACCCTTCAAACCCAATAATAAAATCAAAGCTGGCCAGGCTTTGATACCAATTGAAAGGAAGTCGAGTGAGTGGAAGCAACTTCCTACACTAATCTAAGAAGGAGAGAGTTGCAAAAAATTTCTAAACACCTTTAACTAATACAAATTTAGATACACATACATATCATAAATAGATAAATAATGAACTCATAACATAGAATTTATGTGGGGAAAACCCTTTTGGGAGAAAAACCCCACCCTCCAAAACATAACTCGATTATCTTATTCAAAAAGAATTAAAAACTTACAATATAATTGTAGAGCTATTCTCTTGCGGGAGTCTTTGCACTTCTTCACAATTCTGTAGTAATTATGGCAACATAATGGTACTTCAACAAAACAACAACATACAACTCCAAAATACAAGTGCTTAAAAAAGAGAGCTTACAATGCATAAAATAAACATTTATAAATCAACTACCAAAGGTTGAATGTGCAACATGGAAAGCACCAAAAACACTTCAGATGCATAACGGTAAGTTTCCAATTGTCACCACATGCAACACTACAAAATCTGCACTTGCCAAAATAATTGCACCTTGAAAAATCACATTCCATGTAAACTCAACACATAAATAGAAAAATCATTTATTCACAAATCCACCTATAAAAAACAACTTTCCAACTTGACTCCTCATTCAAATAGAAACTACAAGTTTTAACTCACAAAGAAAGAGTGAGAAAATCAACAACTTTTAGTATTTAGAAAAAAAAATCAAGTCAGAAAAATCAAAGGTTGAGACACCTTCTTTTTACAACAATAAGTAAGATGGTATAAATAAAAAAGTAGAATCACCCATACAAGATTGAATAAATATGAAATTTGATGGTGCTCTGAAAGACAATTTGAGTTTGTTTGAAACATGCTGCATCATCCATGATAATAATGGTAGATCAATTTTCAAGGCTTCTAAGCATCTCACAACTAAGATAAATAATGTAGTTGAATTCTAAGATTTTTTATGGTTACAATGTTATAGAGATTGTGGTGTAGTTGGTGCTTGGCGAGGATATTTTAAATGAAATTCATTAATATATAGTAAATTTGATGAAAGAAGATATAATATGTTTGGGCACAGGTTTGGTTCAGTGACAATTCTTGGTAAATATAAATGAGACCTTGATGGGGGAAAGCCATGGGAATGGGATTCCCATGCTGACAGATTTTGATTAACTTCTATCTCAAGGGGATAAGTTGAAGTGGCTTTCTATTTGTGTATTCCCATGGTCTCTCTTCCATTTTAGTGTGAAGGCATTTGGCTATGAAAGGTACAAAGTTTCTAAAGAAAATCTAGGGAATTATGGATTCAGAGGACTTGAGCTATCTCATAGAGTATATAAAAGACTACCAAATGAATCAGTTTATGTACCTAGGCGAAGCACATGATCAAATTTTAATGACAAAACTAACATTTTCTTACATAGAAGTTGAAAAGTGATAATGAAATTATGGAAAATAGCACTATACAATATATTGCCAAAATTATTATTTCTTTCGCTCAATCTATATTGATATTGTAAGGTACAAATTTAGGTATTCAAAGCCTTGTCTTTTCTTTAAAATAACTATTAGTAGAATTAGTAGACGATTATGGCTAGCATTTGCAAGTTAGAAGTAGGTCTCATATGACTAATAGAAGTAGGTCATAAAATTTGTAAGTTATTGTGGACAATGGAAACATAATGCACAACTTCCTTTATCCACACTAAAAGGGGAATGATGGAAGAGGAAACCGATTTCACAATGTTCACACTCAAGAATAAATCCTTGAGACTTCAATGCAAAAGAGATTGAAATCTGTCAAAGGGGATTGTCCTTAAGACTGGAGATTGATAAAGAAGATTAACTACTAATGCAAAACTAAGAAAATGCAAGATGTTTGAAAACACAATGTGATATGCAAAATTTCCTAGAAAATGACTTAGAAATGAAAATAAAGCTATGAGACATAAAGTGTGCACTTGGAAATGTGTTGAAGACTGGAAATATCTCTGAAATTCTGAAACTGATACTTTTTAGGCCTAGTGGGACTCATTTGCCATTCTGGGTGAATCAGTCCTAGATTTGGAAAACTATTTTAGAACAAGTTTTAGCCAAAAGGGTATCTAAATCTACGAAGATCTCCGAAAAACACCACAATGGGAATCATTCACCACTACTGGGGGTGAGTCCCGTTTTGTTGAAAAGTGCCTGAGGGGCATAACCTTGAACTGTAACTTTGCAAGCCTCTAATGATGGATGAAATAAGCACTTTCCCACTGATTTTATGTTGATTGGATGGATATTTTTCCCTAGATATGAGTTTCCACAAGTCTTGACAATTTTCATGACAACTTTGACAACATTTGCAACTTTACCATTTTGACATTTTTCTTCAATCTACAAACCTACAAACACACATTAAAGGGGGAGAAACTTGTTGATTGTTAGAGGATAGGGGTTTTCCCTGGTCAAACCCCTTTTAGGTAATTAAACCAAAATGATGAAACAAAATGATGAAGTATGAACATGAGATAATGCAATTAGAAACTTGCCATGATGATAGATCTTGAGTTGCTGCAACAATGGATGAATAATTTTCCCTTGAATGCCTTAGAATTGATCTTGTGAAGTCTTGAGATGCTTAACCCTAGCTTGCTTGACTAGACAACATGAATGTATTATGATACTCAAATGAAATGAGGGTTTGGATGCTTATTTATATAGGAAAACCACTCAAATTCCTGTTAATTTGATCCCCCAAGCCGACATTAATGAAAATTAAACTTAAAACCCATTTTTTCTCGCTCAAACCTAAAAAATGGCCCAAATGGGACTCATTCACCATCCTGGGAAAATTAGTCCCTCCTGGATGGGACTCATTTTCCCCAAGTGGTGAATGGGTCCCATAGGGGCTTTTTTTCCAGCTAAGATGTCAGGGAGTGAAGAAATTAGGTTTATATGTTAATATAGTCAAGTTTTTGATCAAAATAAGCCTCAGGATGTACAATATGATGATATAAAGGGTGATTAGGGATAGGGACATAAAGTTCAATGTGAAAGTGTGGTTAAATACACTACAACATTAAAATGAGGTCCACATAGCCTAGAAAGGCACAAGATGCAATGTGAATGTGAAAAATACATTACAACACTAGATTAAAACCAGGTTTAATTTACAAGCCTTCTAGATTAGTGTGAGAATTTCATTAAATACATTTTACAATATTGAATTAAGGGAAAGATGGGTCCATGAGACTTGAATGCTTAATAAAAGTCTAGAATAGTGTGAAAGTCATTTACAACACTTTACAACACCTTTATAAGACACGCATTTTATTTAATTTACAAGGGCCCAAGACCTAATACAACATTAAATCAAGGCAGTATTAATCCAAAATCACAAGGAGGGCCCAAAAAAGTCAAAAAAAGTAGAAGGGTTACTTTTTTGGTGTCCATAGTTAGAAGTAGGTCTCATATGACTATTTGTAAGTTCAATCAATGTTAACATATTATATGTAAGTTAGAAGTAGGTCATAAAAGGGAAATTGTTTATACAAATAAATAATTTTGGAGACCAAAAAGTGTTTATGACTATTCTAATTCATTTAATTTCAATTTTAGCATTCAAATTTAAACAAAATATTTTTATCACAAAAACCATATACATTTCTTCAAAAATTCTATTGAAAAATATTGAAAATTCAAAATTCTAAGAATACCCTTTGGTTCTAATTAAAAAATAATTAAGAATACTTATTTTACTACTTTAAATTTCATCCAAAATCACTTTTAGAATTCAAAGTTCCACATTTATTTTTAGCAAGAAAACCATAAAATTCTTCAAAATCTCCTATTGAATGCTTGAAAATTAAAAATTGAAAATTGAAAATATACCCTTTGGTTGCAAATATGTACAAAAAACACACTTTTTATAATCCTAAGGTTCTTTTTGGTGTCAAAATGAAGCTTATTAAAGACAAACCCTTTGGGTCCCCCTTGCCCCTACTAAACCCAAACCTTGCTCTTCTGACAAGGTGGGTCCAAACCCTAAAGGTAAGGTCCCTATTATGATCCCTACCATCCAACTTGAGCTTCTTAAAACCTCACCTAAAAAGAAAAGGAAAAATCCCCCTATCATGAAAGATAAACAACATGGAAAATCTGCCAGGAAGACTAAAATTGACCCTAGTCTAGATGATGGTGAGGATATGGAAATTTTTGATGCTGAGGGGTTCGACATTTCAGCTATGGAGTCCACTTTCACTGATATCAAAGGGTTAGGTGGGAATAGGTATACTATACATGCTAAATACCTCTCCATGACTAACCCTAACACTTACAAAGGAATATAGGTTTAGGAGATGACTACGTATGAGGAGTCAAATGAAGAGGAGTTCCTCCCTCAATCTAAGGAGGGCTTAGAGGAGGATGACTTATACCACGACTCAGATGAGATGTATGAAAATGAACCTAATGAGGAATAGGTTGATGTGGAGGATGACATGATGAGGTTGATTTGGGCTATGACCATTATTTTGAGGTGGCCTTGAGATGTATAATTATTCTAACCCTCCTTCCCCTACCCCTATGGAAAAGACTAATGGTAGGGAGGATACTTTCCCTCCTTATAACCTTACACACAATTCTAATAATACCAATAAGGAAGTCATAAATAATTTTCATAACCATGTGTTGGAGATTGAAAATTTTGTCCCTAACAGTCTTAATGACATGTGCACTAATATGGAAAATTCCCTTCCTAAGATTATAAAGTTGACTCATGGCATATGGAAAAGGCTATTATGGGTACTATCTCTGATTGTTCAAAGATTAACAAATAGAAAAAGAAGTGATCTAATATTAATGTGGAGGAGACTATGCAAGTTAATAATGTTTCTAAAAAAAATGGTAAGGAGGAATAGGAAATCTCCCTTGATGCACTCCTAGATGACTAGGACTTGATCTGTTAGTTGGTTCTTGTGTGTTATTTTCTGGTTTCTCTATTTTTTTTGATATGTTATATCTTTTAGGCCTATGTGTGCTTATCCATTTCTTTGGGCATGTGTTCCATTAATCTTCTTTTGATATATTGAAACTTTTGGGATCTGGGCCCTTTCCCTACTTTTATAATTAAAAATAAAAAATTCACGTTTCCTAAATTTTGAAAAAAATGTGCCATAGTAAGGGCATAAAATGGGAATTTTCAAAAATAAAATAAATTAAATCTACTTTTTTGCTTGAATTTAAGTGTATAATGGGAGGTCATATGTTGCCTTAATGGCGAGAATGACATCTAAATACAAAAATGTAAATCAAAGAAGGAAAAAGAAGAATACCTCAAGTATGCTTGCATAAACAAACACCCAAAACTCACAAAAATCCAAGAGAGATATGGAAAAATACCAAAATCAATCCCACTCCAATTACTATCTCATTTCATTAAATCCCATACAAATCCATCCATAATTGCACTCTGAATTTTGAAAAAAAAAATCGTTTGGAAGAGGGTTTTGGAGAAAACCAATTTCTTCCCAAAACACAATGAATATTCAAAAATACCTTCTCTATTTCTTTTATTCTAAGTTTTCCTTTTCTTTTATTTATTTATTTCTTATTTCATTTATAAATATTCATTATTTTCCTGCAATATGCAATTAAACAATAAATAAAACCTTCAAAAAAATTCATTTGCACTATATTTAATTAGACAATGAAACTGAATCTATATATGAATTCCTAATTAAATGAACCTTTTCAAAATTAAATAAATTATTTTTTCAAAGAAAATTCCATGCAATTGGGTCAAAATGAATAATTCACCATATTTAATAACCACATTTAAATATATGTTTAAAACACATAAAGGTAACCCCATTTTTATAAATTATTTCAAACATAATTAGCCTATCATTGTTTTCCCCAATTTTGTAAAAATAAAACATTAGGGAGAGAATGGAATATTTTAACTCATCAATTTTATTTACACAATATGATGAAATTAAACCAATAAATTAAATTAAACATTATTGGTAATTCACAACATACATATACTCTAGAATCACCTCGAATTCATTTTTTAGTTAACATAAGGTCAAACATGATACCTACCATACTCAAATTGAGTATGATTAGGTATAACAATAGGACAACCCAATGTGAAATCCTCAAATTAATCACCATTTGTAGAATAACTCAAACTTTTGAATTATGATGGAAAAATTACATGTAACTTTATGCTTAATTTACACATTAAGTATGCTTGTTATGTGTACATGATAGTTGAATCACAAGATAACGTCTCTATGGGGTACAACATCATTCATCAGTTAAGAAAGACATCCATAATATCATATAACCAACATATGTAAATCATAATAATATAATTTTTTTGATCATCCAGTATCTGAAAATACATATAGTACAATGCACAATATAACATCTCAAGGTTAGGAATAGTTAGGCAATACACCTTGCTCCTATTGAGGATTTGAATGAAGAATCAATCACTTGGGGTAAGGAAGTAGTTGATGCATATGTGCAAATCATGGATTCTGTTCATGACAAATCGATCTTTATAAGTCCCAATTATATTGATCCTTTCTAGCTTCTATCCTCTATTCAATCATTCACTTCAACCTATTTGTGAAGATACCATATAAAAATTGAAAGGCATAAACCCATAGTTTTGGATGATAGCCAATAAAATATTGTATATATATATTTTCAACATGCTTCATAATAAATCCTAGATGATATTCGGCCTTGATTTTAAATTAATGAGTGAATATTCTTAAATTAAACAACCAATCACACAAATCAATGTAATGCAAACTAATTTATCTCACAATAGTTGGCATGAAAATTTTGTTGACGTAGGAATTTGAATTTTAAATTTTATAAATAAAAGGTTTTTGCACCCACAAAAGTGACTTTGGTTAAGCCTATAGTTGCCAATTTATACTAAGGTGTAAAATAATGAATTTAAGGATTAAGAATACAAATCTAAAGATTATTGATAAAAGGGATTAGCATATGTGATGTCAAGCATAATTTCATAAAATATTATACCATTTATATGTTTATTACTAAATGTGTAATACTATAATCAAAGTGAATCTAAAACATAAATAAAAGGGACATAAATATATAATTTTCACTATTATAAAACACATATTAATTAAGATTTTAAAAAATTGTGATTCATTTTCATATTTTTTATTTAACTAAATAACAACCTTAATAATGAAATTTTATTTTTTCAAACATTCTCTACAATTTTTAAACTTAATTTAAATTCTACTTTGAAAAAACTAAATTAAACTTATAAAAGTATCTACAATGCTCTTTAGAAATTACTATGTAGTTAGATTTTTATCCTATATCCAAATTTATGAAGACAACTTTCACTATCCATTAAAGGAAATAAAAAATAGAAATTGGAGACTTTGATTAACATTTTAGAAACCTACTGTAATCAAACTAAAAGACCATGTGTGGCAATTTCATTGAAAGACCATCTACCTAACTTCACATATATCAAAATTCTTAACATAATGATCAATATATACTCTACTTCATGGTTAATGAATATAAAAATAATTATCCTATAAAAAATATGATTCATATTTTTAATCACATTCCATGATCATCGTAAAAGGGAGAAAATATAAAATCCAAAAATATAACCGAGAAATACCATATCAATATATAATACTATATAGTGTTAAATTATGTCTTATCTCTACATCTAGTAGAGCATTACAATTCATAGATGTGCAACACAATTATTTAGAATCCTAATCATATTCCTCTTGGTTGCATTGGTTTTCCATGGTATCGGGCTTTCATTAAGTGACTTCAATTAGAGGGATATATTCCTTACCAAGTCAAGTTCAAGGCTTCTCAATGACTACTGAGAAAGATTGTGATTTGTAAATTTTCTCTCACAAACATCTTAGTAAAGGGAAGCAAGTGCCATGGTGTTCTATTTTGGAAACTTCATTACAAAACAAACTGTACTTCATGTGCTCATGGAGGGGTTGGCTTTTTTTCTTATATATACCCTGCATCACATCAAAATAGCAGATGTATGAACAAAAAATGGGATCATTTCTATTCACATATATGTTTTGGATACAATCTTAGATATATGTATTATAATGGGTTTATCTCTACTTACCTACCTACCTACATGTGTGTGTGTGTGTGTGTGTGTGCATGCATATATATGAATGTATAAAAAGAGTATATGATATATAAATATGAAAATATATAAGTAGATATATCCAAGTGAATCAAAAGGAAATAGGGTGTCCACCTTTTAGTAGATGGACAACTTTGGACCTATTTCACTCTTAGTTCATTAGGAAACCAAGATCCCTCAACCATGTGACCTAATTGAGGGAAAGACTACTGCAAGGGGTTTTCCTTAGGTGTGATTAATTGGGGTTCTCCATTAAAATGAAGTTTCAAAAGGAGAAATGTGAACTCTAATGGACTAAACCTTAGAAAATTGAAAGAACTAAATGAAATTAACAAACAAAATGGAATAGAGAAGTACCTGGAAGAATGGAGAGGTCAAAACAAGGTATGAAAACCTAAAAAGTGTTGTTTTAAAGTGCACTAGGACTCATACGCCAAGCTAGGTGATTTGGTCCCAATCTAGGGTTTCTAGGAAGACTCTAGAATCTCCTTGTGACTGGTCTCAATATGTAGAAATCAAGCAAAAAGGCTATATTGCGACTCATACACCCAAAGAGTTGTAAGGTGTCTCGCTTTTTCGCAAAGTGTCCCAGGAGCATAATTTTGAACTAAAACTTTGTGATCCTCTAAGTATAGATTAAATAAGCACTTTCCCACTGGTTTCAAGTAAATAAGTTGGATATCTTGCTCCGTAGTTCTTTGCTGAGTTATTTATGGTCTTGTAGATATGAAAAAGGTTTGTTAATATGATATCTTTATTATGGAAAATATTTACATGGTTTGGTGCTCTAGAAGATGAGTTCCAGAGCTTTTGTGTGTTTCTACACACTCTAGTTGGACTGGTGAGAAGTGTTTTGAGTTTGAAGTTTGTTTCAACTAATGTGGATCAATCTGATGGTATCAAATATATGCTTTGGTGTGTGGTGTAGTGTGTTATGTGGCCTTCATGATAATCTTCTTGATGTGGAAGCATGTATTTAAAAGTTGATTTATGTTCTCATTAGGTTTGGAAAACCTGGTGTTTACACTTCATATGAAGGATTAAGAATTAATTGAAGAAGTGTGTGATTACTCGGAGATGTTGCTTTTGGTCTTGGTTAAGTGTTTGATTGGTCCAATCCCATTCTTTTCCACTATAGGAATGTTGATTTTTTGACCTAATTTGAATTTATGAAATAAAGCATATGTAGCCGACCTTGGAGAAAGTTTCTAAGGTTGAAGAGGGTATAAATACAACTTGATATGTTGCAAATGTATCAATCAAGTATGCCAGGAGTATGAAGAGTAGATTTGTGAAAAATTGAATTGAGGTAACAGTACTTTAATGTGTTGGATTCTTGAATGTAATGAGTTGATAGTGTCTACAATTCTTCTGATGAGGCTACAAATGTGTGTAATCCTTTGTGGTGGATCTTTTGTAATCTTTTGTATCACTAGCCAGTGAACCTTCTTGTTGGACAGTGAGTCCTTTCTATAGGAAGCAAGCCTTTGTATATGGGTAGTGAGCCCTTGGTAGTGAGCCTCTTGTATTCAATTTGATATTAATTTATATTGTGAGTTAATCCTTGGTCGCGCCCGCAAAAGGATATGAAAATCATAGTAAAACCTATCCTGGGAATTGGACATTTTAGCAGGTGACTAACATCTCTTTATGGACGTTCATTTACTTGTCAAACCAAGGAACGTATACTTTGAATGGAGCAGCACAATATATGCACTAAGAACTAGTTTCGGTCACAACTTAATAGAAATAAATACTTGTAAAGAATTCTATCTACGCTACAGGAAGGTAATGTAAAGTTCTCTTAACTCAACCATGATTTAACTAAAACATAAATCATAACAGCTACAACTGAGACACAAACCATGAACTGGCCTTATGCTGCAGGAACAGGTACAGGGATGGATTCCCGATGCTACAGGAACAATATAAGACTGAGTTTATACGAAAACTTCAAAGATGAAATCTAACTGATGATCAACAGAAAAATAACAGCTAACTAACTAGCTACAGATACTTACTAAGTGGGACCCCTTAGCAAGCATCTACTGATTATGCAAGTGCTGAACTCAAAACTTCATCAAACTTTATTCATAACTCAGAATGGTATACATTGCTTCGTTGATATGAAAACTAACAACAAACTCTGTGTCTTGTCATACATATTCTACTTTTTATTATTATCATACTGACTCTTACATGATATCTTCTATCTCCCTATCACTATGCTTCTATCTTACTTCTAACCATCTTCTGCCCACTCGCTCATGAGAAGTACTTATTTAAAGTCAAGAGAACAACTAACTAACTAACCCTAACAAAGAAAGACGTGGAAGTAAAATGTACCCCAAAATCGAGGAACAGACTTCATAAATGAATTTATCCGTTCAACCCGATCTAGAGAGAATCTAGCACTCCACTCTTTCTAGATTGACTACCATAAAAAATCTTTCACAATGGTTTCGGTCAAAGAGTCTTCGCCAGAGCTTCCTCGAAGTCATGCAGGAAATAGACTTTACTGCAAGGCCGAGATTGGCTACACTTGACTCGATCATACTTTCTTCAACAACCTACGAAACACAAGGTAACATATGCGAAAGAAAAGGCACATGGCACATACATAATATATGTTCATTAATCACATATTTAAATCTATTTCATCATTCAAAAACTATATGTGATATACCAGTCATTTAGGGAGTCAACGGGGTAATAAATATAGATAAGACAACACGATAGGCTACAAGAACATGAAAGTGTATTGCTACAGGATATCCCAATAAAAGGTTTCAAAAGAGTTTAAACAACCATGAATAACAAAAGTGAAGGTATTAAAAGTTTATCATGATATCCAAACTATGAGCACATTTTGGGCTCATCAATCCTCACCGTGGTTTTTCCCTCATTGGGTTTTCCACATAAAATATGGTGTTCATTGTGTTTATTTTTCTTTCTGTTATCTACATTTCATGTTCATAGTTAATAACAAGATTAAATGGATAGGAAATTGATGGGTGTTTGAGTTTTGAGTTTGTATTTTGTGACAATTGATTCACCTCCCCATCTCAGTTGTCTTGCACCTTTCAACAATTTATATCAGAGCTTTGGTTCGTTGGTGAAGAGATTAACCTCTTGGGGTAGATCTAATGGTGCACAAATTGTTGATCCCTATATTTTTTGGATATGATTATAGTGACTGGAAAGTGCAGATGAGAGGTTATATAATTTGTCTTGGTTACAAGACTTGGAAGGTTATTGAGATGAAGTATGCTGCTTTGGCGAGTGGTCTCTCTATTGCTGATGAGATTTTTGCATGAGGAGAATGAAAAAGCAAGGTATGCTATTTATAGTGCTTTATCCAAGACTGGGCGAACAAATGTTATTTCTTTGGGCATTGCACATGAAGTTTGGAAAAATTTGGAAGATCTCTATGAAGGAAATGATAGAGTGAAATTGAAAAAGAAGTTAACAACAAAATGTAGATATGAAAATTTGAAAATGGAAGAAAGTGAAGATATTGCAACCCATTTCGAGAGGGTTGATCTTGCAGCAAATGAAGTTAGGAATCAAGGGGGAACTCTAATAGATGAAGCTATAATTAAGAAGATTCTAATGACCTTACTGGAGTGTTATAGTGACAAGGTTTTAGTTATTGAGGAAATGTATGATCTCTTAAGAAATATCCTAAAGAACAATTGTTTTGCACCTTGACCACATTTGAGATGAGGAAGCTTGGAAAGAAAGAGGAGAAGACAGAGTCAACATTTAAAACAACAAAGACTAAAGATGACCTAGATAGTGATGGTTTAGATGAGTTGGAAGCGAACTTTACAAGAAAGTTGGAGAAAGGTACCAATAAGTATAAAGGTATGTTTCCCTTTAAATGTTTCAATTGTGGTAATATTGGTCATTATGCCTCAAGATTTTTAAATAGAGTTGTACATAAGAAGAAAAAATATCATAAAGATAGAAAGGATAAGAAATTCAAGAAGTTGTAATATGTTAGCAAAGAAGTTGGAATCTCTAAAGATGAATTTGATTATGAGGGTGATGATAGTGAATGCTTGTTCTTAGCTTTGGAGAATAAATCCATGTCTACAAACTATGGAAGATGTGCAAGGGAAAGTGGTTTGGAGAATAAGAAGAATGAGATGGAAGGTAATCTGATTACTACCTTTCATGCTATATAGGATGAAGACTATTGGGTGATTGACAGTGGATGTTCTAATCAAATGACCAGAGATAAAAGTAAGTTCACTAAACTTGAAAGGTATGATGGTGTTTTGGTAATGTTTGGTGATGATTATGGAGCAAAGATTGTTGGGAAGGCTATAATTACTTTTGATGGAATATACAACATTGATGATGTATATTATTTAAATGGATTAATGCATAACCTTTTGAGTGTTGCATAGATGTGTAGCAATGGTTTCAAACTTGTGTTTCAGGATAATTCTTGTGAGATCAAAAAAGGGTTTGGAGCTATGGTTGTTGTAGGAAGGAGAACTCATGGAAACATCTATCAACTTAAGGGTGTTGATGGTCAGTGCCTTGTATCTCAAGTTAATGAAAGTTGGTTGTGGCACTGGAGGATGGGACATATGAACTTTGATAATCTAGTATGGATTAGTTCAAGAGAGGTTGTCCGAGATCTGCCTAAAATCACAAGGCTTGCTAATACTATTTGCAAAAGTTGTCATTTAGGGAAATATACAAGATGCAATTTCAAAGGAAATAAGCTACCAGAATGTTGGAATTAATTCATACAGACCTCTATGGTCCTACTAGAATAGGAAGCCTAAATGGTGATATGTATTTCATGCTTCTTATTGATGACTATTGTCGAATGATATGGGTTGCTTTTCTTAGAGAGAAGACACTGGATCTGGATAGGTTTAAAGTGTTCAAAGCAAGAGTATAAAATGAAGTGATCTTGAGAATCAAATGTTTGAGATCTAATAGAGGTGGATAATTTATTTCTAGTGAGTTTAATGCATTCTATGAATAGCATGGCATAAAGAGACACTTTTTTGCTCCTAGAACTCCTTAACAGAATGGAGTTGTTGAGAGAAAGATTCAGATTGTACAGGAAGCTGCATGAACCATGATGAAAGAAGAAAATGTACATGATGTGTACTGGAGAGAGGAAATACACACTTTTTCTTGTATTCTCAATAGAGTTCAAAGAAAAGTAAACAAAACAAAGACTCCTCATGAACTCGTTATGGATTGGTAAGGCTCTTATCGTGAAGTACTTTAAGGTATTTGGAAGTAGATGTAACATTAAAAGAGATGATGAGAATCTTGGGAAGTTTGATGCTAGATGTGATGAAGGGATTTTCCTTGGATACTCAACTACTAGAAAAGCATATAGATGCTTGAATTAAAGATTGAGGAAGATTGTTGAGAGCGTTGATGTGAAGGTTGATGATGATATGCAAAAATCTATTGAGATAATTGAATTTCAACCAGATGATCCTATCTTTGGATCAATACCTGAAGAGAATAAGTAAGAGGAAGAAGAACAAACTGAAGAAGAAGAATAAGAAGCACCAAAACTTGTTCCTAAGACTCCTAAGTATGTACAGAAGAATCATCTGGAGGAACAAATAATTAGAGATAAGAGTGAAGGTGTGAAGACAAGAAGTAAAGTAGCAGTTGAGGTAAATCTATGTTTAATTTTTATAATAGAACCTAAGTCTGTGTGTGAAGCATGTGAAGATGAGAGTTGGGTTAGAGCTATGAAAGAAGAATTGCAGCAAATAGAGAAGAATCAAACATGGGAACTAGTTCCTAGACCTATGAATAAGAATGTAATTGGTTCGAAGTGGGTGTTCACGAATAAGTTAAATTATGAGAATGGTGAAGTTGTGAGAAACAAAGCAATACTTGTATGCAAGGGATACTCACAAGTTGAAGGAATAGACTTTGAAGAGACATTTTTCCTAGTGGCATGAATGAAAGCTATTAGGATGTTTTTGACATTTTTCTACCCACAAGGATTTCAAGGTATATTAGATGGATGTCAAGTCTGAATTCTTGAATGTAGAACTAGAAGAAGAAGTATAGATGGAACAACCTAAAGGATTTTAGTTATCAGACAAACTGGATATGGTTTGTGTTAAATAGGCATAGGACAACTGAGAGGGGGGGAATCAGTTGTCACGCAAATCTAAACTCAAAACTTTATCACTTATCAAATATGCAACCAAACTATTCTATTATTATATATGAGCATGAAACATAGATAACAAAAAGTAAATCAACACAATGAACACCATATTTTTACGTGCAAAAACCAATAAGGGAAAAACCATGGTGAGGGTTAACTCACAATATAAAGATTATAAACTAAATACAAAGGCTCATTTCCCAAAAGAGGACTCATTTTCCAAGTACAAAGGCTCACTGCCTACAAAGGAATCACTATCCAATAGGGAGGCTCACTGCCTATAGATACAAAAGAGAGAAAAATATTCACCACAACAATTAAAGCACATTTGCAGGATTACATAAACCTTTAGTTCATTGCCTTCAACACACTGAAAAACTGCTCTCACAACTCACTCATACACACTTATGCTCTTATGATTTATGGTACACTTTCGTCACTTTGCATCACACTGTCATACAATTCTTCACAACTCACCTTGCTTTTATACCATTCACAATCTTAGAAACATTTACCAAGGTTAGCCATAATACATTGTTTCTTAAATTTAAAATAGGTCGGCAACTCTAAATTCCTATGGTGGAAAGGAATAAGAGTGGACCAATAAAAACATAAAAATTGTATTTTTTAATCTTCTGCGTGCTTCCTAAATTTAAATTTTATTCTTCGAATGAAGTGTAAGCACTAGGTCGACCAAACCTAATGAAAACACAAATTATCAATGATGCACACACTTCCCAAAATGAATATGACATGTGGATGATGCAACATACTTTATTATGCACAAGGATACATCTCAAAGTCTTCTAGAAACATTTACAACAAAAACAACAAGATTCAAACACTGAACTCATTTCTCTAGACAATCCAAACTGTGCAGACACACATAGAAATACTAAAACATGATTTTCGGATCACCAAACTCCAAACCTTTTCACCAGAGCATAGGAAAGACCTTCACAAGACATCTCCCAAATCCGCATGATCTAAAGCAAAATAGTGAAGAAATGTGGAGCAAACATATTTCTCCCAATCCACAGAATACTGACATTGCTGATAGAACACATATATCGATGGACACAACTTCTATATACCATCTCACTAGAAATTGAAACTCAGACTATATAATCATCAAACCACCATCAACATGCCTTCAGATCCACACAGGCATAGGAAAAACATAGGAGAAATGCAAAGAACATATCAAAGCACACACTAAACACTTCTGACACTTTGACTTCTTTTCTTCATTAATTTTATCAAAATCACTTGGAAACTCATCAAACCAACATATCTACAATTCCATAAAGATATCTCCATGTGCTCACAACATCTCAACCATACATGTACAATCTGCAACATACTAAACAGTGTTGACATCAATGACAACATTAATGACAACACCACCAAACTAGCTCATATATGCAACAATATTCCCCTTTGTCATTGATGTAAAAATATAACCTTCTCTCCCCCTTTGAAATCAATTTAAAATAAAAAATTATGTGATTACTCCCCCTTAGGAGTACACACATACCACAACAATGAAAATCTTTTCTACTCCCCTTGCGGAGTAGACACATCAATCAGTCTAGGTAAATGAAGAATCTGTGAACTCACTGGACTAATGCACCTTCATGTGCACCTAGTTAGGAGGGCCAATGACCCCCAACCTCTCCCTAAGATGCTCGAAAGTATCCTTCAAAAGAGCCTTACTAAATATGTATGCAATCTATTCCTTTGTAGTTACATATTCCAGTCTGACCTCATTCTCTAGCACCTTCTCTCTCAGAAAATGATACTTGATAGATATGTGCTTCGTTCTTGAATGCATAACTAGATTATTCAAAAAAATTATTGCACTTGTATTATAATAGAAAATAGAAATAGGCTCATCACATACTACACCAATGTCTTTCAGAGTTTGCTTCATGCACATAACTTGTGTACAACAGGATGTTGCAGCAATATATTTAGCCTCTGAAGTGGATAAAGAAACCTATTCTTGCTTGTTACTCAATCATGAAACTAGTCTTTCACCAAGAAATAAAGCACCACCATTGGTACTCTTTTGGTCATCTACACATCTCACCCAATCAACATTTGTATAAGCACTCAGGCGAAATCATTACTCTTAGGTGTGCCATAGAAAAAAGGACCCTTTGCTTGACATGGAATTAATTGGACTTAATGAGGTCTTAATCTAGTGTTGTTAGGAATTTTATGCATCCACACTAGGTCCTGGACCCTTGCAAATTGAATAACATGCTTTTAACGACGTCTTGTAAAGGTGTTGTAAAGTATTGTAAGATAATTTCAGGCTTTTCTAGACTTAATGAACTCATTTCTTCTTAACTCAACATTATAAAATTTGTTTAATAACATTATCACATCAATTTAGAAGGCTTATAAGATAAACATAATGTTAAACCAGTGTTGAAATGTGTCTTGCACATTCACATTGGTTCTTGCACCTTCCTAGGCTATGTGGACCTCATTTTAGTGTTGTAAAGTGTATTTAATCACACTTTCACATTGATTTCTGTGTCCCAAGCCCTATTTGAAATTTACATCATCACAAACAGTCCCATATTAACCCATATTGTGTATCCTGAGGCTTAAATTGATCAAATACCTGACAAGGTTGCATTTTAGACCTTATTTCCTTATCTCTTGGCATCTAAGCTGTCAAATTGGCCCCTGTGGGACCCATTCACCATGCATGGTGAATTAGTCCCATCGAAGTGGGACCCATTTACCATGCATGGTGAATTAGTCCCATCCAAGTGGGACCCATTCACCATGTGTGGCGAATGAGTCCCATTTGGCTGAATTTTGACCTTTGAGCATGAAAGAACTAATATTTGAGTTTAATATTGTTTCATGTCGGCCTATGATGAGATATTAATGGGTAAAATAGGTGAATTTCCTATAAAAGCACCTCTCTAAACTCATGTTTACATCCATTAGCTCAATTCACATCCATTCATCCACCAATCTTCATCTCAAGTCAAGCAACTTAGGGTTTTGACATTGTGAGTCATTAAAAAATATTTTAAGGACATTCAAGGGATGAATCTTCATCAATTGTTGTAGAAATTCAAGATCAACATCATGGAAAGGTAATCTATTCCATTGTTGCATGTTTCATTCTATTATTTCATCATTTTGGTTTAATTACCTAAAAGGGGTTTGACCAAGGTAAACCCCTATGCCCTAATATTCAAGATTTCTTCTTCTCTTCTTGTGTGTTTGCAGATTTAGGACTCTTGGAAGGGTATGTACATGATCATGATGGGCCAAAAAGTGGCAATATGATACGTATGTGTAGGGTATGTAGCTGATGAGTTTTTTTTAACCCAAAATTGATGAAATGAAAAGGGTTTTTAAAGGAGATTCTCAAATTTCCACCAATATAAATTATTCTTTACTTTGAATTTAATAAATAATTATTATTCATTTTTTATTTGAATTACGACTCAATTCCTAATTGATAAGCTAATTGAAAAAAATATATAGCTTTCAAATGGTATCACATTTTTTGAATCCAAAACATGCATCACATTCTATGCTTCACATACTATAGGATTAAAAAAAATAGTATTTAATTTCATAAAGTTTTGACCAAGTTAAGGTGGTCAGACATACAAGTTTTTTATATTTTTTAAAAGATGTAATAAAAAATTCATAATTAATTATCTACTTGAAAAAAAATTACAACAAAAATATGCATCACATCCAGACATGATTCCTCTACTTATATCTAAAATATTATAAAAAAATATTTTCATTTTATTGTTGTTAGGGTGGTCAGACAGACACCTACTTCTTAATTTTTCCCTGAAATTTAAGTACTACTGCATTGAAATTTCAAATTTTCACCAAATATATTTTTTTCTTTTAAATAAACTTACTAGTTTAGAAACTAAATTAAATTTTCTATAGATTCTATTCTTACATATTTTTTAAGTAACATAGATAACTTATTCAATTTTTTACGTCAAGTTGCCTAACTTTGATTTTTTGCCACTTAAGGGCCTATTTTTTCCATGATGATCCTGCACATACCCAGAAGCTTGGAAATATTTGAAGATCAAGTTGCAAGGTTTCTCAAGTGTTATCTTCATTCAAAAAGTCAAAATATCATCAAAAACTCATTTTTAGACTCGTAAATCAGAGTTTCGAAAGCGAACACCTATAGAAGGCTAAAGTGCAGATCGAAAGCTCCAAATTCCACTCTTGAAAATAAAAAATTCAAAAGTGGACTCATTCGGCATGGGTGGTGAATGAGTCCTGGTCCAGGTTCAATTTTGATTTTTCTACATTTTTGAGTACCCTTTTGATAGAAATAGGTTTCGGCTCAATTTGATAGAACTGGGACTAATTCACCTAGAATGGTGAATTAGTCCCTCTAGGCCTGAAAAACAACATCAACAACATTTCAAATGCAATTTCTAGTCTTTATCAAGGTTCTAGGTGCACAATTTTAGTTTGGTTCAATTCTGTTAAGTTTTGCATTCATTTCTAGTTCATTGTTGTATTACACAATGTGTTTTCAAACATGACTCGTTTCTTAGATTTGGAATTCATATTTGATTAATTTTATAGCTTAGTTGCATGTAGATCATTTCATTTAGTCTAAATAACCATACATATCCTAATTTGAATGAACCCTTTAGCATTTTTGGCCCTACCTCTCTCCTTTTAGGTGAAAAATCCTAAAAGAGCTAGAGAAGTGTAATGGTACCAAAAATCTACGGTTCATTAGGATACTATAGTCCATAATCTAGTGTTCCTTGAAGATATCTAAATATTCTTTTTACAACCATAAGATGTGCTTCTCTAGGATCTGCTTGAAATCTAGCAACTAAACACACTACATGCATAATATCTAGTCTGGTAGCAGTAAGGTACAATAGTCCACTAATCATGGATCTGTATTTGCTCTGATTAGTCTTAGGAAATTCATCATCCTTTCTTCATTTACATCTGGTTACCATAGGAGTACAAACCGGTTTAGAATCCTCCATTCCAAACTTTTTCAAGAATTCTTTTACATACTTAGATTCTAAAATGAATATCCCTTTGTCAGTTTGATTCACTTGTAGGCCAAGAAAGAAATTCAACTCACCAATCATAGACATCTCAAATTATTTCTGCATTTCTTCAACAAAATTTTTACACATGTCTTCATTTCCTCCAAAAATGATATCATCAACATAAAATACTACAATCAACATCTTATTACCTTGCACTTTGAAGTAGAGGTTGTTGTCAGCAGAACCTTTGTTGAATCCTTGCTTTGTCAGATATCCATCCAGTCTTGCATACCAAGCTCTGGGAGCTTTCTTTAATCCATACAATGATTTCTTCAATTTACAAACCATGTTGGGTTTGTCAAGTAGCTAAAATCCTTCAGGTTACTCCATGTACACTTCTTCCTCCAACTCACCATTTAGAAATGTTGACTTAACATCCATCTGATATACCTTGAAGTCCTTGTGTGTAGAAAATTCCAAAAAAATTCTGATAGCTTCCATTCTATCCATAGGAGAAAATGTTCCTCAAAATCTATTCCTTCAACTTGTGAATATCCTTTGCATACCAATCTTTCCTTGTTTCTTACTACTCCATTTTCATTTAGTTTATGTCGAAACACCCATTTCAAACCAATCTCAGTCTTGTTCACAGGCCTAGGGACTATTTCCCATGCCTGATTCTTCTCTATCTGTTGCAATTCCTCTTTCATAGCTCTCATCCAACTTTCATCTTCACATGCTTCCTTTACAATTTTAGGTTCCATTTTGGAGAGTAAATAGAAATTTACCTCAGCTACAACTTTTCTTCTTGTCTTCACACCTTCACTCTTGTCTCCATTATCTAATCTTCTAGATGATTCATTTGTACATATTTAGGAGTCATAGCAATAGGTTCTGGTTCATTTTATTCTTCTTCTCCTACTTGTTCTTGTTCTTCTTTTTCTTCTTGTTCTTCTTCCTTCTTATTTTCTTCAGGTATATGTCCATAGATAGGATCATCAGGTTCAACTTCACATATCTCAATAAGTCTGTGCATATCTTCATCAACTTTCACATTAGGACTTTCAATAATAATCCTTAATATTTTGTTAAAGCATCTGTATTCCTTGCTAGTGGTAGAGTATCCAAGAAATATTCCTTCATAACATCTAGCATCAAAATTTCCAATATTTCAATCATCTCTTTTAATATAGCATTTGCTTCCAAATACCTTAAAATATTTCATAGTAGGAATCTTACCAGTCCATAACTCAAAAGGTGTCTTTGCGTTGTTGTGTTTGATCTAAAATCTATTAAGAACATAAATAACAATATGTATCACTTCTCTCCAATATACATCTGGTACATTAGATTCTTTCATCATAGTTCTAGCAGCTTCCTGTACTATTTTATTTTTCCTTTCAACTACTCCATTTTGTTGCAGGGTCCTCAGAGCAGAATACTATCTTTTTATGCCATGCATCTCACATAGTGCATTAAATTCACCAGAAGTGAATTCACCACCTCTATCTGATCTTAAACATTTGATTTTCATATTTACTTCATTCTCCACTCTTGCTTTGAATACCTTAAACCTATCCAGGGCCTGATTCTTTTCTCTGAGAAAAGCAACCCATGTCATTTGAGTGTAATCATCAATAAGCAACTTGAAATATCTATCACCATTCAAGCTTTAGGTCTTATTCAGACCACAAATATCAGCATGTACCAACTCTAGCATATCAGTAGTAGAATATTCTTTTCCTTTAAAGCTACATCTTGTCTGCTTCCCTAGTTGACAACTTCTACATATAGTATTAGCAGGTCTTGTGATTCTAGGTAGTCCTTGAATTATCTCCTTCTTATTGATCTTGACCAGGTTATAAAAATTGACATGTCCCATTCTTCGGTGCCATAACCAAATTTCACTAATCTGAGATACAATACAATGACCATCAACTCCTTTTAGTTGATAGATGTTTCCATGAGTTCTTCCAACAACAATTATATCTCCATTTCTAAATCGTTTCCTGATTTCACAGGTATTGTTCTGAAACACAAGATTAAAGTCATTGCTACACATCTAACCAACACTTAGAAGATTATGCCTCAAACCCTTCACATAATATACATAATCAGTGCTATGCACTCCATCAAAACTAATTGAACCTTTACCACAAATCTTAGCTCCTGAATCATCACCGAACATGACTAAACCACCATCATATTTTTCAAGTTTAGTGAACTTACTCTTATCTCTGGTCATGTGATTTGAACATCCACTGTCAATTACCCAGTAGTCTTCATCCTGTCTTGCATGAAATGTGGTAACTAGAGTACCTTCCATCCTATTCTTCTTAACTTCTAGAGCCCTTTTGCTTACACACTTTCTAGAGTTAGTGGATACAGATTTATTTTCCAAAGCTAAGAATAAGCATTCACTATCATCAACCTCATTTTTAGATTCATCATTAGAAATACCTGCCTCTTCCTTAACATACTACAACTTCTTATACTTCTTATCCTTCCCATCCTTATCCTTATAATCCTTGTTCTTTTTATGTGCAACCCTATTCAGACATCTTGAAACATAATGACCAAAATTACCACAAATAAAACATTTGAAGGGAAATATACCTTTATACTTTCTCGTACCTTTCTTCAACTTTTGGGTGAAGTTAGCTTCCAACTCATCAACATCATCACTATCTAGTTCCTCCTAAATCTTCATTGCCTTAAATTTCATTTCTATCTTTTCTTCTATCTTGTCATCTTTTCAAAACTTTCACAATTCAAATGCTTGTAGGGTGCCGAAAAAGTGTTCCAAGGTGTACTTCTTAGGGTCATATGTTTCTTCAATCACTGAGATCCTATTTCTGTAGCAATCTGGTAGGGTGACTAGGATCTTCTCTATTATGTCTGCATCTTCTAGCTTTCCTCCTTTATTTCTAACCTCATTTACAATTTGTTCAACCCTGTG
This sequence comes from Sequoia sempervirens, assembly GCA_007258455.2. Classification (NCBI taxonomy): domain Eukaryota; kingdom Viridiplantae; phylum Streptophyta; class Pinopsida; order Cupressales; family Cupressaceae; genus Sequoia; species Sequoia sempervirens. The sequence continues at coordinate 313,954,818 of VDFB02353493.1, read as the reverse complement.
AAGGAAACTTGTAAATTATTCACCATTTTTCATTTTCAAGTTCACAAATCTATGTTTTACTACTAGTCTCTTTGTCAATTTCACTTTTTCATTCCCTTCACACATGTCTTCCATCTTCTTCCAGACTTCATAGGTAGTATCCAAAGAACTAACCTTGTTTCTCTCATTTTTAGATAGACCACTACAAATCGCATACTTCACCCTCTCATTTGTTTCATAAGCAGAGATCTCATTTGCAGTATGAACACCACTGGACGGAAGTGTATACTTATTCTCAATAGCCTTCCAGGTCTTGAAACCAAGAGAGATAATATATCCTCTCATATATCCCTTCAAATCTTTCTAGTTAGTTCCATCAAACATAGGGATCAAAAAATTGTGTTCCATCAGATATTTCTTAAGTGGTTAAGCTCAACAACAAGGAACCACAAGCTCTGATACCAATTGTTAAATAGGTGCAGGACAACTGAGAGGGGGGGGAATCAGTTGTCACACAAATCTAAACTCAAAAATTTATCACTTATGAAATCTTCAACCACACTATTCTGTTATTAAATATGAGCATGAAACATAGATAGCAAAAAGTAAATCAACACAGTGAACACTAGATTTTTACGTGGAAAACCCAATAAGGGAAAAACCACAGTGAGGGTTAACTCACAATATAAATATTATAAATTGAATACAAAGGCTCACTACCAAGGGTTCATTGCCCGAAAGAGGACTCACTGTCTAAGTACAAAGACTCACTACCTACAAAGGACTCATTTTCCAACAGGGAGGCTCATTGCCTACAAATGCAAAAGAGAACAAAAGATCCACCGCAACAATTAAATCACATTTGCAGGATTATAGAAACCTTCAATTCAATGCTTTTAGCACACTGAAAAACTGCTCTCACAACTCACTCATACACACTTTCGTCACTTTGCATCACACTATCATACAATTCTTCACAACCTTAGAAACATTTACCAAGGTCAGCCATAATACATCATTTCATAAATTTAAAATAGGTCAGAAACTCTAAATTCCTATGGTGGAAAGGAATACGATTGGACCAATAAAAACATAAAAATAATATTTTTGAATCTACTACACACTTCCTCAATTTAAATTTTATTCTTTGAATGAAGTGTAAGCTTTAGGTAGACGAAACCTAATGAAAACACAAATTATCAATGATGCACACACTTCACAACATGAATATGACACATGGACGATGCAAAATGCTTTATTATGTATGAGAATACATATCAGAGTCTTCCAGATACATCTATAGCAAAAAAACCAAGCTTCAAACACTGAACTCATTTCACCAGACAATCGAGACTGTGTAGACACACAAAAATACTAAAACATGATTTATGGATCACCAAACTCCAAACCTTTTCACCAAAGCATATGAAATACCTTCACAAGGAATCTCCCAAATCTGCACGATCTGAAACAAAAAAGTGAAGAAATTTGGAGCAAACATATTTTTCCCAGTCCATAGAATACTAACACTGCTGGTAGAACACATATATCGGTGGACACAACTTCTACATACCATCTCACCAGAAACTGAAACTTAGACTATATCATCGTCGAACCACCATCAACACGCCTTTAGATCCACATAGGAATATGATCAACACATGAGAAATGCAGAGCACATACCAGAGCACACACTAAACACTTCCAACACTCTGAGTTCTTTTCTTCATTAATTTTCTCAAAAGCAATTGGAAACTCATCAAACCAACATATCTGCAATGCCATAAAGATAGCTCATATACACACAACATCTCAACAACATCTCAACCATACATGTACAATCTGCAACATACTTAATAGTGTTGACTTTAGTGACAACATTAATGACAACACCACCAAACTAGCTCATATCTGCAACAATTTGTAAACTGAAAAAGGAATTGTATGAATTGAAACAAGCTCCCAAAGCATGGTATGCTTGATTGGACATATATTTGACACAACAAAATTTTAATAAGGGCTCTGTATACAACAATCTTTATTTCAAGATGGAAGGAAACATAAAGTTGATAGTGGTAGTATATGTTGATGATATCATTTTTGGAGGAAATGAAGGTTTGTGTAAAAGATTTGTAGAGAAATTGAAAAAATATTTTGAAATGTCCATGATTGGTGAGTTGAATTTATTTCTTGGTCTTCAAGTGAATCAAATTGATAAGGGGATATTCATTTCACAATTGAACTATGTTAAAGAGTTGTTGAAGAAGTTTGGAATGGATGACTCCAAGCTGGTTAGTACTCCTATGGTGACTAGGCGTAAGCTGAGTACAGATGAATCTAGTAAAGTTGATTAGAGCAAGTAAAAAACTATGATTCATGGATTGATGTATCTTATTGCTACCAGACTAGATATCATGCATGTAGTATGTTTAGTTTCCATATTTGAAGCAAAACTTAAAGAAGAACATGTTACAACTCTAAAGAGGATATTCAAATATCTTAAAGGCACACTGGATTATGGCTTAGGGCATCCTAAGGATACTGATTTCACTTTAAGTGCTTATACCAATGCAAATTTGGCTGGTTGTGTGGATGACTGGAAGAGTACTAGTGGAGGTGCATTCTTTCTTGGTGGAAGATTGGTTTTAGGGTTAAGTAAGAAGTAGGATTCAATTTCTTTATCCATTGCAAAAGTAGAGTATATTGCTGCAACATCTTGTTGCACATAGGTTTTGTGGATGAAGCAAACATTGGAGTGATATGTGATGATCCTATACCTATCTTCTATGATAATACAAGTGTTATGAAAATTTCAAAGAATCTAGTAATTGATTCGAGAAAAAAACATATATCTATTAGATATCATTTCCTGAGAGACAAGGTATTGAGAATAAATATAGGTTGGAGTACGTGTCTACAAAGGAACAAATTGCAAATATATTTACTAAGGATCTTCCGAAGGATACTTTTGAGTATCTCAAGGAGAAGTTGGGGGTCATTGGCCCTTTGAACTAGGTGCACATAGAGGTGCATCAATCCAATGAATCCATAGATTCTTCATTTATCTAGATTGATGAATGGGTCTACTCTGCAAGGGGAGTAGAAAGTTTTCATTGTTGCAGTATGAAGTGGGTGCACTCCTAAGGGAGAGTGATCAGAGTGTTTGGCATTTTCCATTAATGTCAAAGGAGGAGAAAGAGTCATGTGAAGAATAGTAGAAGAGGAAGAGAAGGTCTTTTCCTGGAATATTGAGTATGCAGGAATATTGTGCAGGTTGTCTAATCTAGAAAATAAAGGAGATTGTTGTCTTTGGTGGTTTTTCACATCATGTGTTGCCATCAATGAAAAAGAGGGAGATTATTGAAAGTATGATAAAGTTTGGTGGTGTTGTCATTAATGTTGTCATTGATGTCAACATAGTATAGGATGTTGCAGATTGTGCATGTATAGTTGAGATGTTGTGAGTACATGGAGCTATCTTTATGGTGTTGCAAATGTGATGAAATGATGGGTTACCAAGTGCTTTTGAGAAAATTAATAAAGAGTGAAGTCAGAGTTATGTTTGTGTTCAGAATGTGCTCTGGTATATGCTCCATGTTTCTTCTATGTTGATCCTATGCTTGTGTGGATCTCAAAGGTTGTTTTTGGGCATATGTTGGTGACATCTCCTAGTTTTGTAGCTTCTGGTTTGATGGAGTGTGAAAGTTGTGTTCACCGGTGTGTGAACTGGTTTGATAGAGTTGTTAGTGTATGGACTAGGAGAAATTTTTATGCTCTATAGTTCTCTGCTGAGTTGTTTCTATTCTTGGAAATCTGACAAAAGGCTTGTTAAGGTGATATCTGTATTATAGAAAAGGGGTTCGTGGTTTGGTGTTCCGAAAGAAAAGTTCTAGAGCTTTTATGTGTGTCTACGCACTCTAGTTAGACTAATGAGAAGTGTTCCAAGTTTGAAGTTTGTTTCAGCTAATGCAAATGAATCTAATGGTATCCTACATATGCTTTCATGTGTGGTGTAGCATGTTATGTGACCCACATGATAATGTTATTGATGTGGAAGCGTGTACTTCAAAGTTTATTTGTGTTTTCATTAAGTTTGGCCGACCTGGTGTTTACACTTCATATGAAGGATTAATAATTAATTGAGGAAGTGTGTGATTGCTCCAAGATGTTGCTTTTGGTCTTGGTTAAGTGTTTTATTGGTCCACTCCAATTCTTTTCCACTGCGGGAATGTTGAGCTTCTGACCTAATTTAAATTTATAAAATGAAGCATATGTAGTTGACCTTGGAGAAAGTTTCTAAGGTTGAAGAGGGTATAAATACAAGTTGAGATGTTGCAAATGTGTCAATCAAGTATGCCACAAGTTTGAAGAGAAAAGTTGTGTGAGAGTGAATTGAGGCAGCAATACTTTAATGTGTTCGATTCCTGAAAGCAGTGAGTAGACAATGTCTACAATTCTTCTAATCAAGGCTATGAATGTGTGTAATCCTTTATGGTGGATCTTTTGTAATATTTTATATATGTAGGTAGTGAGCCTTTGTATTTGGGTAGTGAGCCTCTTGTATTTGGTTTGATATTACTTTATATTGTGAGTTAATCCTCACTATAGTTTTTCTTTCATTGGATTTTCCATGTAAAATATGGTGTTCATTGTGTTTATTTTTCTTTCTGTTATATGCATTTCATGCACATACTTAATAACAAAATTAAGTGGATAAGAAATTGACAAGTGTTTGAGTTTTGAGTTTGTATTTGGTGACAACTAATTCACCCCCCTCTTAGTTGTCTTGTGCCTTTCAACAAAACCCCATTTTTTTAATCAAACCTTAATAATAAATGAAGTATGAATGAAATGAAACATGAAATATAAGATGATACAATAGAACCTTGTTTGAAACCTTGTAGGTATGCAAACAAGCATGAAGTGGCCTCAATGGATGTAGATCTTGATCATGATTCTTGATGAAAGATAATTCCTTTGAATACTTTAATTGATCTTGAACAACACATCACAACGTTAGCTTAAAACCACATGCATGATGCATCAAACCTTTGACATGATGAAATAGATCTTGATTGCTACAATAATCTTCTACAAATCTATCCTTGAATTCCTTCTTTAATACTCTTGAATACTCTATAATGCCCTTGTGAAATCCGAGGATGCTTGACTCAAAATTCCTAGGTGAAACTAAGTGAAATAGCATTGTATTTATACCTTTTTATACCTAATTTCTCAAAATTACAACACTACAAGTTGACATCAAACCTAGGATAATAAAATCCCACTAAGAATTTGATTTAAAATAGGTCCAAGTTAAAGTGGATCTCATATGCCAGTTGGGGCGTATGAGTCCCATTGTCTTAAACATAAGACCCAAACTTCAAGAAGTGTCTTTTTCAATGTGAAATTTGAAATCAAGTCCCAAGACCTAGGTGGGACCCATATTTCCAAGGTGGTGTATGAGTCCCAAATCACCAAATCTAGAACACACAACCTCAAACATTGAATTATGATTGGTTATTTGATAAGTGTCGGGATTATCCTTAGAAAAATGCATTTAATAAGGCTTGTGAATGCAAACTAGGACCAATTAAGGCATAAAGAAGCAAAATTTTAATTAAAAGGGCCCAAAAATTAATGTGAATATGTAAAAAATATTACAACACTAAATTAAGGCATCACTTCGCTCATTTTTTCAATTATTCCCAAATTAAGTGAGGAAAAGGGATACTTTTTCCATCACTACATTTAGCCCCCACTTTAGTGAGAGAATGAACTTGCTTCAAACTCATACTAAAGTAGACATTCAAGAGGGGTCTAAGTGTACCAATGTGGATGGTATAGAATGACAAAGATAAGGGGGTGGTCAAGCCCCCAGGATCCAATATCCTACGTCAAACCAACAAAAACAAACAGGAACACAAAAAAGGTGTATGACATGCAACATTAAGATACACAAACATATAATGTTAATGAATTAAAGAAGAAGGAAAGGAAAAAGAGGGTGGGTCAAGTCTTGATAGTATTTCTAACATGATATGGACTAGGTCTAAGTTATTTTTCAAAAAAATGTTTATAAGTGGAACAAGATATCCACCATGCAAACCAAAAACATGCTCACAAGGGCTAGTGAAACATCAGGTCATCCACTAGGTGAGCCCCCAGGAAGGTGAGACACATACACACGTGGCCGGTATGTGCTCACACACACAAGAAAGTGGCTATGAGAAAGTCACGCCTAAGTTTGGCTCCCTGTATGCTAACCATACCAAAGCTATGTACCTCTTGATAAATTTGATAAGGCACCAAAAAATGAAACTTTGAGCTTATGAACAACATGCAAGTAAAAATTTGTTCAAAGGGACTTTTCTTAGTTCATGTAAGGTCTCTTCTTAGGGAAAATCATGCTTAATGTCTCCAAGAGAGGACACATCAAAGAAATATCACACTCTCATAGGAAATCAAACCCAATGACACCACCAAGAAAAGGACGCATCACAAGAATAAAGAAAATCCGACAGTGAAACACAAGTATTGATGTATGCCCCCACTTTAAAGTAGTTGTTAACACCATTACTATGATAAATTTCTTTAAAGTAGAAGAATACATGAGAGCTTATTTGTAAAGCGATATGCCAAGTCATATGTTCCTAAATGGAACTACATCATGAAAAAAGGGTTTCCCCCAAAATGTAACAACTAAAGATAACTCAGTACATCACATGTGAGCCAACTTAAGGCATGCCATCCATGTCCCATGCTTGCTCTTATATATACATGGAAGGCAGTCAACTAGCCAAAAGAGATAACGACAAGTGCCATATGAGGACAAGGCTACCTAACCCCTTTGCCCCAACTTAGTGCAAGACAAGGGTGAGCCAAGGTGATTGATGAAAAACTTGGAAATCAGTATCAATTAGAGGAACTAGGCGCCTCAACACAAGGAAGAGCACCAAAATCCTTAAGATGTTGAATTTGATTACTCAAAGCCTTACATTCATTTGTAGAATGACCATAAAATCTATGATATGCACAAAATGAACTCTTGTAGTAAAATTTCTTTCATGTTCTTGGAGGGAGAGATATCAAACAATATTGGATGAGTCTCAATAAGATACCCTCTTGATCAATAGTAGAGGATGTTCCTTTATTTTGTGACAAAGATATCTCTTGCTTAGTACAATATGCCATACTTACAAAAGGCTCTTTAGATTGCAATTTTTTTTTCTCTCCTTGAAAGGAGGTTGTAAAACCCAACGAACTCCAATTGTTAGTGTTTTGCATGTTGAAATTGATATTAAGTGAATATTTATTTGTTTCTTTCATTTATTTTGAAGGAAAATGACAAAGACCATTAGTGTTTATCAGTTCAGGATGCACTAATGTTAAAGTTGGCTTAGAATAATCCTTTGTATGAGTGGTAAAATCGAGTGAAGGCTTGTTTGTTTCTTTCGAGGGACAATAGCCAATACCATTAGTCATTTATTATGTGTTAGGCTCTATAGGGACATAGATAACTTGTTATCTAGCACCACATCCTTTTCCACTATAGCCAATTTGTTTCATAAGCTTATAACCTTTCCCATAAAGTTTCTCAATTTCTTTTTGGTTTGGTGGTTTTGGATTAGTCTATTTCATCAAAGTTTGTTGTATAGCTTGTGTTTTCTTCTAGAGTGGATGAAGTAGATGCTTGTAAGTTTTCTTCCAAATTTTGTGTTGACATTGAAATAATGGAAATAGTACACCCCACCTTTGAGGAATATAGCACAAGGGTAGGGTTCTTATTTCACACTTGCTACACTCAAGAACACCTTAGAGATTTCAATCTAAATGTGGAGGGGGAGAAAGAGATCTTGAAATAAGTTACCCTAGGGTTGGATTATAGACTAATGAGGGGTTCACCACCTAGTTAGGACTTGGAAAGAAAAATGAAATGCAAGATGAAATACTTAACCCTAATATGATGTAATCTTTCATTAAATGACTTAGAAAGTGTGAAAATTGGAACAAAAAGCCACAAGATGAAATGTGTGCACCTGGAAACCTAAAGAAGGTAAGAATGAGTTTTAAAATAGTGAAAAACCTAAAATTTTGACCTACTCAGACTCATATGCCAGTCTAGGTGTATCAACCATAGATCAAGGTTTCTGCACATGAACATGTTTCTAGAAAAAGGGTATTTGAATTTGCAAAAATCTTGAAAAATGTCTATAGTGGGACTCATATGCCACTTCTAGTGTATCAATCCCATTCTATTTTTTTGAGAATTATGGTTTGAGTTTTCTCTTGAATATCTACTCTTTCTCCTTGACCTGATTTCTAGATCTGAAACTGCTGATTTCAAACCTGTAGGTGACTTTTTGTGAAGATGAAAACCTTGCAAATGTGAGGACAACTCCAAAAAATTTCTCTGAGCTTGTAAAATAATCTTCAAGGGATCTTCAAGATCCAAGACACCTATATCTACAATCACACATGTAGAGAGAGGAAAACTTGTTGATTTGTTAGTAAATGGGGGTTTTCCTTGGTCAAATCCCTTTAAGGTAATTAAACCAAATTATGAGAATGAAATAAGGAGATGAAACATAAAACATTAAACATGAACAATGATACCTTGAATGATGTATTGTAAATATAAAATCTAACATGAAATGTCCATGAAGGATGCAGATCTAGACCTCAAAAATGAGTGTAAAACAATGCTTAATCTTGGATCTTCAATGCTACATCACAACACTAGCTCAACAAACAAATTTATGCTTAATGATCTTGACTTGATGATGGATCTTGAATTTCTACAACAATTGATGAATAATTCTACTCTTGAATTCCTTAGAAGTGATCTTGAATGCTCACTTGATGATCTTGTAAAGTCTTGGAATGCTTAACTCTTGAGTGCTTGACTTGATATCATGAATGCTTATGTTAAATAATGATTTGAGACCTCATTTATATTGGAAATCCATCTAATATCCCATTAATTGGATCCCATAGGCTGACATTCATGAAATTTGAACTTAAAATCCAAATTTCCTACTCAAAACCAAAAAAATAGGAAAAATGGGACTCATACACCATCTGTGTTGTATGGGTCCCACCTTGGTGGGACTCATATTCCCAAGGTGGTGTATGGGTCCCACAAGGGTTTTTTGGAGAGAGAAAATGTCAGGGTGCTAAGAAATTAGATTTATTTATTGATATTGTCAAGATTTTGATTGAAATATGCCTTGGGATGCACAATATAGGCTCTTAGGGTCCTATTAATGATGATATAAAGGTCATATATTAGTATTGTATTTAACCTCATAATAAAGTATATAGTGTTGGTAATATTATTATTATAGTTACCATCAATATATTACTAATATTAGACTCAAGTTGGAATCAATTATAATAAATATAACACTAAGACTACTTGTCAATATATTATGAATGTTAAAAATGATAACCCTAAATTTGTAAGCAATATGTCAAACTCCAAGTAAATTTTGTTGACTCAATCAAAATTGATAAATCAAATATTGGAAACTTGTAACCTTGTATCTTAGAGCCAACCATATGCTCATTAAAGGGTCTATGTGATGGACTCTGTGCACATGAATTCATTTTCCTTCCACTCTCCCTTCTCTCAAGTGATGTGTCAATAGTGGAGTTGCATGAGAAAATTTACCTGATGTGTATAGTTTGTTCCTATGGGAATGCATGGTTAACAATTGTTAGCATTTTTATAGCTTTGTTCAAAAGATTTTATGGTTGTGTTTTTTTCCCTTTGAGCAAAATTTAGGGCATGATAATTGTAACCTCCAACATCCATACTATTGTTGGTATGTGGAGCTTGATTAGTCTTTGGAGTTTAAATTTTTGTCACTTTTCCCATCATGGTTTCCCCAAAATTAATTAATGGGTGACTTCAAGTGAGGTAGATCCCCTCCTACAAGGTCCAACAAAACCACCCCCTTGATGGAGGCCTAGGGGCGAAGCCCACGACAAAGATCTAAGGGCTCAAGGGTAGCACTCTTGAAGCAAAAATTCCCTATATTTTAGAAGAAATTTATTATTAATCCCCAATGCAATTTAGTTAAAATGATTATGAAACTACTTGCAATACCTATTAATTTATTCTTGTGTGGAAATGAAGGGTCATAGTTTTATGAACAATGAACACCAAGGTGTGCATAGGAATCAAAACAATTATGTGAAGTTGCTATAAGTTGCATGGTGTAGTGGGAAGATTATCGCAGGTTCTATGGAAACTTGAGCAGTGAAAATTATGCACGTATTTTTTTTGCACATGTAGTTGTTTGCTACAAGTTTATTGTTTGTATTTCACTAGAAATTGAATAATAAAATGGATTTATATTGATGGAATATGTAGCCAAGTGTACCATAGAAAAATGGATCTTTGGACATTTTCTTGGTCATTCAGGTCTTTTTCCTATGATGCTTGGCTTATTTTTCTTAGATTTAATGTTGCAATGTGACTTATACATTCACATTAGGTCTTGAATATTCAAATTATTAAGACTTTATGATGTCTTGTGAAGGTGTTGTGAAGTGTTGTAACACATTTCTACACATTTCTAGACTCTTCTTCTTATAATTCATCTAAATATTCCTTTTTTATCCTTTACCAAGTCTTATTTTGAAGTGTTGTAAAGTCTTGTAACAAAATTTCATGCTTTTCTAGACTTTTCACCACTAATTACACCTTTCTTATGCTTTATTTGGCCCCTTTATGCACTTATAGGCTTTAATTAAGTGTCTTTGAATATAGACCCAACAAACAACATTAAAGACAAATTAACTCTTGACACTCACTTGCATGCATTGAGTGGGACCCATTCGCCATGGGTGGCGAATGAGTCCCTCTTGGCACAAAATTCAAAATAAATTCAAATTTATTTTAGGTATTTATTCATTAAGACCTTAGGTCATCCTGTGATGTATTTTCAGGAAATAAGTGCATAAGTGTGTATAAATAAGTGTTTTTCTATCCATTTCAACCCCCATTCATTCGTGCATTCAATCCATTATAGCATTCAAGTATTCTAGCATCGTTAATCATTCAATCAAGCAATTATCAAGCATCTTGGAGCATCCATTGACATATCTTCAGACTTTTACAACAAGGGTTTGGTGAGTTTATGATACTTGCATGCTATTTGTTCATCATTCCTTTCTCATTTCATTTCTTTATTAAGGGTTTGATTACCAAAGTGGGATTTGACCAAGGAAAATCCCTATACTCTAACACTTAACCATTTTCCCCCTCTTTGCATGTGTGTTTGCAGGTCTTGTAGGTAGATTTTTCAAAGAGATAGGTGTTTTAAAGTGGTCAACAAGTCAACATAATCCCTAATTGAAGCTTGGAGACATCATTCAACCCATTTTCTTTAGATTTGGTTTTGTCAACCCGACAAGAAGACATGTGTAGATCTTGACCCACAAAGTTGACTTTAGAATTTATAGATTTTTGTAGGTGGACTTCTTCACCATCAGTGGAAAATGAGTCCCACTTCCAAGCTGTAAAAAGTGATTTATGAGGATTTTAGTTCCTGGCATACCAAAACCTGTTTCAATAGAATTTACCTCAACCTGGATTGATTCACCATCTGTGGTGAATGAGTCCTAGTGGTATTTAACAATGATTTTTGAAACATTGCAAAACATTCCAACATCAATATTCTACCTCCAGATGCACTCCATTCAATTTCATTAAGTTTTGTTTTCATTTGTGCATATTTCTAGTTCATTTATGCATATCACACTTTATTTTCAAACACTTCTTATTTCTTAGGTTTTGCATAAATAATCAGTCTATTTCTTTATTCCATTGCACCTAGATCATTGCATTTAGGCATATTTTCATTGTACTTACATTAGTTTGAGTGAACCACTTAGATTTTGTGTAGGATCTTTCTCTCTCCTTTATGTGAAAATCCCTAATTGAGCAAGAGAGTCATAACATCCTAAACCACAAAAAAAATTGGTTCATTTTGGTGAACTTGCATATTGAAAATTATCTTTCTAATTTTCATCCGCATTTACATCCTAGGACTCATTGCATTATCTTTTTCATTATTTTTGCATCCTAGGGCTTACAACATTACATTAGTGAATATCTTATATAGATTTCATTTTTGCACTTCAAAATATTTAAAGTACTAAAATTGTCCATTTGCATCCTAGTTTGGCATCAGAAAAGCATAAAATTAATTTTAAATTTTCTGAAAAATCACAAAAAATTCCACCCCTGGACTCATTCGCCACCCTAGGTGAATCAATCTAGTTGCTCTTTCTACACAACAATATCTGTCATTTTCATAGTATTTTCTGCATTTCTATTCTCTATTACTACATTCCTATTTTAGTTTACAAAATTTCTATTATTTCAATTTTATTATTCCTACTTTGGATTGCATTTGCATCCACCCCACCTTTTGTGGTATTTGTATGAGTGTTTGGTGCCCTATTAATAATAATTTAGTGAGGCAAAGTTCTTGATCCACGGCTTCTCCTGATAGCACATTCATTGTGGACCTTGGGTTATCTAGAGCTCCTACTCCTGGTATTGACAATGGTGCATTAGGCATGGATGCTACCACAAGTACACCTTTTTCTTCCCCTACAATCTATGTTGAAACATACATTACCTTCCACAAGAGAAAGTAGTTAACATTCATGAGGACTTAGCACATCTCCAACATAACTTGTTTCTTGAAAACATTTCAACCACTGCCATTCCCGCTATAGACAACATCCATAGAATACTTGAAAGTGATGAAGGATTAGATGTTATAGTGAAGAATTTTTGCCTCAGTCATTTTCATTTTTGACTTACATAAATGTTTTTAGTTTCAAGTGTACCCGCGCTCAAGTAGAATCATCAAAAAGATGTGTAATGTGCCATGTGGTGGTTGCGTAGCTTTCATCTTTCATCTTCTTTTTAGGAGAGAGTTTGGGACATGTGTTGACTTGCCGAGCATTTTCTTAGGAGCTATATTCATGAGCTTAGAAGTTTCTTCCTTGTTGACACATCACCTCTTCGTTGTGGGTAGTTTTAATCTCCTACAGAGTGATCTGATTGGCGAGTTTGTCAGAGCTAGCTAGTCCGTTTCTTTTCTTGTTTTTTGGGATGGAATTTTTGAGGTGGTACCTTGGGGTGATGTGATTGGTCAACTGGGCCTTTTTCCAAGCTTTTTTTTTTTAGTATTTGATCATTTAAGGGCTTCTATCTGTAAAGGTTTTTTTTTCCTTAGTCATTTTATTTTGGTTTGCATCAATGTCTACAGTGTCGGGTGTGCCTGTGCTCAAATAAATTAGCGAAAAGGTGTGCAATATGCCAAGTGGTGGTTGTACAACTTCTACCTTTTATCTCCCTTTCAGGAGAAGGATCAGGATATGTGTTTTCTTTTCAAAAATTTTCTTGGGAGCTATATTTTCAAGCTCAGGAGTTTTCGCCCTGCTGACATGTCATCTCTTTGTCATAGGTTATCTGCACCACTCATAGAGATATCTAAATGAGGAGTTTATCCGAGCTGGCTGGCCTTTCTTTTCTTCTCTCAATTTTTGGGACAAATTTTTTGAGACAGTATCTTGGAGTGATGTGATCAATCAATTCTATCTATTTCCAAGCTGTTGTTCCTAGGATCTGATCACATTTGGGTTTCTATCTTTGCTAAAATATCTAGAGGATATTAATGCAGTAGCTAAAGAGTTAATGCAAATATTTTTTGTGGCCTAACCAAGGGTCTATGATCGGATCATGTGCTATCAACTGTTAGCACCTAGCAGTAATTACTTCTAGGCTGAGGTAGTGTTTTTTTTCTTTAGCAACTATAAAAGGGGGGCGAAAACACAGGAAAAGGAGGATTTTTCTAGGAGGAAGTGTTTTCTTTGTTGAAAAAGTGTTTCTTTTTAGTTTTTTCTTAAATTTTTAAGAACTATTTTTCAGAAGCAAGTTATAGAACTACTCTATTCTAGAAAATTATATCTATTAAGGTTTAAACTACTATTGGATTGGCATCTGACCTTTGTTTCAAAGTTTAGTTTTGATTAAAGTACAAACTATTAAGGGGAATTTATTGAGATTGTGCATGTATGGCCTTTTTCAAGCTTTCTTTCTTTATATTGTAATTTTGAATGAAACACTGTGTCTTGCAAGCTATATTCTGGTAGTTTCAATAGTGGATTTCTATGCTTTATGCTTGTGTGATGGAATAGCAATTTAGGAGAATTGGACTATGTCATTGGACTTTTCCTATTTTTCTAAAAAAATGTTATTTTGTTGTGCTATGCTGTATTAGGAGACAAAGTCTTATAATTTCTAAAATATTGTTCTTTTACTCTAAGGAATCTGTATGTTTGATCAGATGTCAATGAACACTACCTGTGGAAAGATCTAAAAGTCTGCATTGTGCTTAAAGTTAGCCTTTGTTGTTTGTTCTCTTTCCAACAATGAGGGGTTGTGGCATTTTGTGTCCTTTATATCAATCATAAGAATAACTTGGGTTTGAAATGTTGTAAAATATTTGATGCTTCACCTTTTATGTTTTATATTTACATTTCCTTTCTCTCTTTTCTCAAAACCACAAAAGAAGAGTCAAATTTCTATAAAAAACCTAGAGGTATTTAGTGAGACGCAATTTGTCCCCCACTCGCTAAATTTCCCATAAGACTGTCAGAGAGGCGCAAGCTTTGATGATCAATAGTTCTTTTTCTAGCACGCCCAGTGGGACCGAAGTTTTTCCAAATTCCTCATTAGAAGTAAAAAATATCCATTAAATCAGGCTAAGGAAGGAAAATGAAAGTTTCATGCCCAAATTCCAAACGAGAGCTTCCTCGAGAGGTCACTTCCAATACTCTTAGTTACCTACCTCAAATCCTAGAAGGAGAAGAACTATAGGTTTTGTATCACCTGTAAGGAGTAATAGAGTGAGAAGTCATAGCCTAGTTTCTAGAGCCTTATCTACTCCATCTGGAGGCTTAAATTTCTAGATAAGATTGCTTGTATATCTGATTCATGGGAATTTTTTCCCCATGGCTCATGTACCTCCTCTGACTCCTAGAAATTTTGTAACATGGGACAATGGTAGTCCACTACAACCACCAACACCCCTAGATGTATGGCCCACCATACTTTCTAATGCCCTTAAGGCTATTCAAAGATTCTCTAGGGAGGATTTCAAAACCCCTTCCGAACACCTTCAAGATATAGTAGAGGTATGTAGGGTACACAACATATCGGAGGAGAACATTGCTCTAAGACTGTTAACCACCTCTTTTAAGGGAAAGGCTCAAGATTGGTATAGATCTCTGGCATCGGGTTCCATTCTTTCTTGGGACCAGCTCGAACAATGCCTATTCAAACGATTCTCTAAAAAGGGAGACCATTCCTTATTGTTGTAACAACTAATTACCATCAAGAGGGCCCCACATGAAGCCATGAGTGATTTCAATACCAAATTCCACAAGACCTAGAAAAGGATCCCTGTGACTACTCAACCTCAGGCCATGATGGCATTCATGTTCTATTTGAAGGCTATCAATCTGGACATCGCAGCTATGATAGCCTCGATGGGAGGGAACCTCCTATCCGACACATACAAGGTGACGGTACACACATAGAATAACTTGATCAATACTGGGAAACTTCTGCCTCGGTTACCAATTCTGATATTTGTAGAAATCTTTGATGGCCATTAGGAGGAAGCGAACCCAAGCACTCCTGCCACACAATTGAAGTTGGTGATCATGTAGCCTACAAATGAGTATCCTACCTCTCAAGCAAGCACATCAGGTCTCTTGTCAATGGCGGTGGATATCATTGATATAAAATAACTGATGTGGAATTTTGCTAATGAATTAGTCATTATCAAATGATGACAAGCGACACCTACGAAAATGACCACTTAGGTCTATGGCGGAGGAAAGTCGCCTTATCAATAAATTTCATATCAAGGATTCTACAGAGGAGGAGGTCAATAAGTGTCGTCAACAAATTAGATAGTTCTGGTGACTATGCCATTACAAAGGGTCAAGGGTAGTCTAAATAAGGAAATTGTCCCAAGCTAGAACAATTTGGTGGAGGACAAAAATGTCTAGTGCTTCTCGTGCAATGATAGCCATATGCCTTGAAATTATCAAAGGGGAAATATGCAACAAAAGGTGGCAGAACAAAGGAGTAAGGGTATGTTCCCAAATGTGGATGAATATGGGTTACTTGAAATGGAGAATGCTCATTTTAGGGTACAAATGCAAGGGATGTCTTTTGAACAAGAATTAGACATTTTACCTGACCAGGCTCTTTTCTCATTGTTGAAGATGAGGCCATGTTTGAAAAAAAGGCCCTAACAATTGGAATTCCACAAGTGCAGTCAGATTACAATACAAGATCAAAAAGAAGGCTCACAGGGGAATATGTACAACAAGCTATGCCATCTCCATAGCCACATCAACTGTTCCCCTTGAAGAAGTAGGCTTCGTTGCCCATCGTCTGACCTTGTTCACAACCACATAACCTACCATCAGCGGAGAAGGAGGAAAATAAAGCATCGAGCCCAACCATGATGGAACAGTTTATCCTAAAAACAAAAGAAATACCACTATTTAAGCCAAAGGCCCAAATAGTTGGGACACTTAACATGGTGGAGAAATTGAAGAAGGCACCTTCCAATGTGTCATTATGGGACACTATATCAATTCCCGAGCAAAAAAACCTACTTCAAGAAGCATTAAAGATGGAGGAGCAAAATATGCAGGTGAGCGCGACTTAGTTGAGTAATTAGAGTGGAAATGATGGATCTGTGTTTCCCCTTTAGGCTCCAAAATCAATGACTTATGAAAATAATGTGGATAGCATTAAAGAGAAATGGGTAAGTAGAATAATTCTTATAGTAGGAGACAAATTGTTGCATAATAATATGATTGATTTGGGAGCTAGTGCAACTGTTATGCTGAAACAAGTGGGAGATGCTTTAAAACTTAAGTGTGAACCCCTTGAAAAGGGAATTACGCAACTCAATGGAAAGAAAGTCCTGACCATTGGTTGGATAAGGGATCTATCCCTGAACCTCTTTTCCTTCCCAAGCTAGACACTCACTCAGGAAGTAGTAATAATAGACATTCCACTAGTTTTCAGAACATGTCTATCAAGATATTTCACTAGCAAACTTGGAGGATACCTGGCACTTGATTGGTCCCACTTGATATTAAGAACCAAACATGGAGAAAAGATGAAGATTCTATCTGAATCCTTGGATCCTAAACATATTGTGGATGACACAAATCTATACTTCAGAGTTGCTAATACCATGACTTTTCAGTAGGAGAGATATTGTGTGGAAATTCCCAGAGAGGAAGAAGATACAAACGAGTGGATTTCAGAAGAAGAGATACTACTCAATCAGTCCACTAATTCTAATCCATTTGGAAACTTTTGTGCTATAGGGCTAAGTGCCTCTGTGATTTTTGATGGAGATCAGGCCTTTCTAAAACTAATGAAGAGTTTGGAGGAGCTTGACGACCTATCTGATAAACATGTATGTACGACACCTTTTGATGGTGTCAAGTGCAAATTTGGCCCAAAGTAGGTGTCCAATTAATATTTTCGATGGGATTAGAATACCTTAGAGCTTTTTTTTTTTAGTCTCCATGTTTTTTGAGGATACTGGATATGAAAGGTTTGTCCATGGATTGAATCCAACAGAACAAATAGGTGCAAGTAAGAAACAAGCTATCAGAAATTCAGAATTGATAGTAAGCCATATTTGTAGGAAAGCAACCATAATAGATACAAGGATAAGATATCAAGTACATAATGTAAGGGACTCATCAAAAAATTTGAAGCTTTCGGTATGCAAGGGAATCCCTAACCTCAAGATGGTATCATCTATCAAACATTTTTTATCGGGACACATTCATAATCAATTTCTGATCCAACAAAGAAAATATTCTTCGTAGTTTCAAAGGATTGTAATAAGTTTAGTTTCAGAAAAGATGAAAGATCAACAGTTGGTAGGAGGGCCTCTTATAGGAATAAAAGAAGGATGAAGGAATTATGCTGCAAGTATGATATCAAAGGATACGAGCTGGGTATAGTCCAACTGGTGTTTTCCTTAGATGAAGAACCCAAGTCTGTTGGGTAGGAACAAAGGATAATTCGCCAAAAGGTTGAAGCCCTAGCAACACAAGATTTCACCAAATGGGACAAGATAGAGGACATATGTCCTATCAAATTTTCCACCTAATTATTAAACCTAGTCCCAGTCTGGGAAAGGGATAGGGATATCCAACTTTGTGTTGGTTTTCAAGACCGAGGAGGGATTTTGCTGAATGATCGTTATTCCCTGGCATTGATGCGATAGTTCTCCCAGGCTCTAACTAGGACAAAGATCTCATTATTGACACATGATTCCCCAAGGAATGATGAAGTTTTCATAATTGAATTTGACCGAGTAAGGACGACGTCTACCGACAAGTGGGAAACATTTGTACACTCAAGAATGAAATTTTTTGTGATGGTTTGGAGCTCAAAATTAAACATAAGATCTTTTTCGGGTAAATCTAGCCTTGTTTGAGGATTCGTACTATTTTTCATGAGAATTGTGACCCCGTTTTCCCTGATGATTAAAAAGAAAGTGTCTTTTCAACAAACTCCCAAGGGCACAGTGGTTATCAAACAGCTAGAGAAGAGTGAGGAAGAAAATGGAGAACATCCCATTACACTCCCTTTGACAAAGCAAAGGAGAACCGATGTGCAGGAACATATCACAAAAGGAAAATTTGATAAGATTTTAAGGAAGCTAAAAGCTAGGCTGGGTCTACCTAAAACCATTACACCTGCCAATGCCCAAGGTCTGATGGAATCACAAGGGTCAAATTTTGTTACCAAATATGAGGTTTTTCTGAAGACTTCATCATATTGTCATATGCAAGAGGGAAGTTTAACTAAATCAACCAACAAGAGCCTAACTAGGTCAATCAAATGTGTTGAGTTGGATACTCAAAGAGATTGGAACAATCATAGACAACTCGCCCTATTTATAAATCAAGTTACCCTCAAATCAACTCTAAAGCTTTTTGGGTATAAATTGATTTATGAAAGTTCAGAAAAAACCTTGAGGCTAAAACAAGATAGAGAAAAGGCCCATGGAGCTACAACTAACCATCATCAAATAATTAAACGATGTTTTGATGAAGAAATTTTTTACCCAAACTTTAGAAAAGAAGTTTTAGTGCTAAGGTACTATAGAATCACTGTGGAGCCAGGACGACCTATTAATTTCAAAGTGTTGTGGAAAGGACCTTTTGAAAAAAACACATGCAAAAGAAAGAAAGTGTACGGACTCAAGGAGATGTTTTTAGATGTATCGGTGAATAGTATTTATCTAAGAATTTTCTATTAAAATGCATAGTTCTTTTAAAAACATTAACAATTATGTACCATATGTAAATTTTTTGTAATTATTTCAAAGTTGTTAAAAATAAGCCTAGAATAACACGAGAAATAAAAGCTATACTATGTTATGTTTATCAACAAAATTTATAACATAGTATGTGGCTCAAGGCTTAGAATATTACAAAAGGCTCTCTCGAGAAAAACCCATAAGGGGAAGCAAGCAAAAGTTGTTAAAAGGGAGGTGATGACCAGATAGATAGTAAATGGCCACCTCCAACATCGCAAAAAGGGACTCGTAATCAAGTTATGCTTCTCCTCTTTTTTCTTCTTCTTCTTCTTCTTCTTCTTTTCATCTGATAGTTTGCAAACAGGGACAAAACACACAAAACATGCAGGCCACACAGTCCAGACCTAGGGTCTACTCGCTGCGAAGTTGCACCATGAAACAAAAGTGCTTTTTCTAGGAAATCCTCATAACCTTTTCCACGTCGTACTCCCACAGAAGGAAAGTGGCCACTAGCTGAGAGGAATAGGGTGCATCCCCATGTCCATGGTGCAAAATTCAGTAAGCAAGGGCAACTAGGGCACATCCACTCCAAATTCCACGTGCCTACGAAGGTCCATGGTGCTTGGAATGCCAACGAATGAAATGGCCACTCGCACTATCTCACCAAACCCTTCGATCAAAGAGGTGTCAAACATCTTCTGACACAGTGCAATTATCATGGGCTTGGCCACACCTAGGTCCAGCAATGAGGCCATGAATTGGGAGAGAACGTTACAGTTACTCCAGAGTTGGTTCTCATCGGTAATGTAGTTCGTGCCAACAACCCACTTGAATGCAGTCATGATTAGGGGGTCACAATTCTTCACTAGGAACTTGATACGGGCATTAATGATCTCTCCCACAGAGAAGTTCTATGGTCTCTACAGAAGGAGCCAAATAGGAGTACCCAAACCAACATAAATCATGATGAAGTAGTGGATTATGGTAGAAAAAGAGTAGGCAGAGGGCCAACTAAGTTAGAGGACTATATGTTTGAATGAATGTAACAAAAGGTGGTGTAGCTATATATAGAAAAAGCTAACTGGGAACTTCACCAATGGGATGTATATTTTTGGCCTAATAGTAACAAAAAATCTTGAGATAAAATATAGCAAGGTGAGAAAATCATACAGAGGATCTAATGGAATACCTTGAATAATAAATTTGGGCATTGAGGAGTAACTGCCCTCATATACTGATGGTTGATGCATGTCCTTTTCCATCATCAGTGCCAACCAATTCACTAATGGAAAAGACATGGATTAATATGCTAAGGCTCTAAAAAATTAATGAAGACGTCTTCAAAATCACCTTGTGTCATCTCAGCACACTCCATATGATGAAAAGCACACCTTCCAATGTAATGAATTAAAACAAAGAAGAGTTGGCGGAAGGAATGCACTAATTCCATGTTTGTGGATTTTTTGCCATTCCTAAGGGATACATATCTCCCATCCACACGTATTACCCCAGTGGTAGTATTTAATGAGCCATTGATAGTAGCGAACTCATAGTTGCATGCAAAGCCCTGAAATTAATTGCACTCAAAAGCAGGTTATATTTTAGAAAGGAAAAACTATTGTTGTGACCAGAGAATTTTTGTATCATTTACAAAAAATCATGGTGGAAGCATCTACCTCTGATAGGCAGACCAAAGTACTAAACATAAGACCTGGTTACATAGATATATTTGGGTACTACTCATTTGCCAATGCCCCAGCTCTAGAAGAATGACCATTTGAATGCTACATGAAGCTCCAATCTGACAAACGCATCTTGAAGGAGGTAGTTCAAGGTATAACCGATAATGTTTATGACCCTAAGTTATTCACCAACCCTAAAAATCTTAGGGAAGGTGCTTTTTAGAGGATGTTGGGACATGAGTCTATAGAGGGTTTTGCATTTCGGCTTTGGAATAGTGGCATACCACAGTTTGTGCTACCTACTATACATCCATTCCTTGAGCTGGTTGATGCAAGTGCAAAGAGGTTTAACAAAAATATGAAGGCTATTGAGGTCCATCAGGTCAAGATCACTATTTTGGCCAAAGCTATACAAGATATGCTATGTATCCCTATGGGCTGGGGTGCCAACCTTTTCAATGAAGAACAAATGGATGTCCTAGGGGAAGATATGTTTAGGAAGACAAGTTTTTATGAGGATGAAACAAAGGAAATGCCACAAAGAGGATAGATTCGCTAGCCTCTGTCATGAAGAAAATTCAAGAAGGATACATAGTCTGTGTTCTTAATGTTGGCCTGGGTTTTTGGGCTCGACGATGATGAAGAGGTTAACCCTTTCTAGTTTTCTCGAGGCCTTGTGCTCAAAAGAGAAAGGGTGTAGAGGCACTACAATTTTGCTAAAGTGATGGATGGGAATATGAAGCTGTTGTTGAGAAACTATAGTGTGGAGTCCAAATTCAGGTATTTTTGTGTCCTAGTTCATTTATTGTTACATCAAAATTTTGAGTGGCTAGGAAGGAATGTGCTAGCATCTAGGATAGATGAGAGAGGCTATATCTAGCCAATTTATGTGTGGACCCCTATGTTTTCAAAAATAGGAGATTATTATTAGTTTGCAAATTATTTTCTGAGACCAATGTTGCAAGATTTATTACCTCACCCTGTCGGCCATTTTTCTTAGGAGGTTGTGGAATGGATAGGACATCCACCTATCTCGGTGGATTACTTTGTCGATGAAGATTTCACATTCGTTAGGTTTCATGGTTTTTCGACTCGCTAGATTTGTGACATACTAAACTTTTGCATTAGAGGCTTGTCGACAATTGTCCACTGTTGATAGAATTTATGGTGCTGGGAGGAATAAGGGAATTTTTTTTATCTTCCTTTATGATTGCAAAGAGCTGAGTAATACTGAGCAAGTGAAAGGCTGAGGATGAGATCACAAATATTTTGGTGGTTCTAGGTTTGGTCCTCATTTGTGACAAATGGAATTGTAACCTGCATGGGTGTTTTAGTCTAAGGAATGAATTTAGGGAGTATTTCCAAAGGAGGAGAAACCTTGCTTAAGAGATTGTGGAGATATACATCGACCTGGACCATATACTAGAGGAATGAACAAAATGGCTATGTTTTTATGAGCCACATGCACAATATAGAAGGAATCTCCCAATGAGCAAATCTCTTAGTACATAGTTGAGGCATAAGGGACGGTTGGAAAGAAAGAAGAAAGATTTCTAGAGGTTCCGACAAGAGATGAGGAATATGGATGCTTTGTTTGGCAGCTTCCAGCTTGATGAAGAGTTTGAGGATGTATATGATAAGGAAGCTAATTCTGACAATAGCAATCTTGAGATAAGCCATGAAGTTGAGGAGGAACAAGTTCCACTCCTAATTCCTAGACCTTAAGAACTTGAAAATTGAAGAGATTTGGGGCTAGGGGGTCCACAAGCCCCATTCGCATCCCAAGCCCAAAGCAAAGGAAAGGAAACTTGACAATCCCCAAGAAAATCCTTAGTGGCCGAGTTGATGTCCAAATGTTGGAGGACTCTTCCAGAAGGAGATCGAAATGTGCTGGCTCTAATCATGTGAAGTGGAGGAGGATCCAAGACTTAAGTACCCCTGATATACTAGTCTGTCAGGAAGAAGAAGTGGAGTCTGCCTTGCGAAATGTTTCATCGACTATGGCTCAGGTAAGTTTTTCTCCCTCTCTTCTTCCTATTTTTGTGTCTCTAGTACAACCCCGGTCTTTTCTTGTTGAAAGTAATGTCCCATCTTCGGTTCCTGAACTAGTAATGATGAATACAACCCATGCCATTGAAAATGAATCCGCTAAAAATTTTCTGGACATTGAAAGAGCATTATCCACTGCGGCTCCTGTTGTGTCATTAGTTGCTTTGTCTAAAGCCCCCATTGGAACCACCAAAACTATGGCTTTTCTAGTTACTCTCGGGCCGTCTACTTTTGGGAAATCACCTCTCCATTAGCATTTTTCTGCATTTACCCCTATTGTTTCTTCCCCTGCTCCTTTTGGCATTCCACCTTTTTCTATGATCACGCTACCTTTTGCATCTCCTCACACTCACATATTTGAAGTCTCTCTTACCATCACCCTTTTGAACTGCCACATAGTGCTCCCATTGTAGCTCAAAGTGTTGATGTCCCTCTAACTCTTCAAGGTCATTTCAATGCCACCAAACATGCCTAAAAGACCAGGAAACTGAAAAATGTTGTCAAAGAGTGCTGAAAGGCCTACCACCAAGAAGATTGAAGCTTGTTTTAATGAAGAGAAAAACTCCCTACTTATCACCATAATGAGGCCACTTGTTTCCAAGCCTGAAGGGAAAATGCAGATGGAAGACTATGACAGTCATGCCATGGGCCTGGATTTGAGTGAAACTTGCCCACACGATAAAATGGTCCTAGCTAAAACCACACAAAAGGTGGTATATGTTGATTATGAACAGTTGGACAAGCAATTAAGGAAGAATGAAGTTGGGTTGGAAAATGTGAAAGGGATAGTGAGCAGGCTATAGAATTAGGTCTGAGACAAAGATGTTGAAATGACCCACATAAAAAAAATTCAAGGCCAACAAGGAGACATGTCTAGATTGCTTGCAGATGCCCGTAATGATAAAGTTTAACTTTATGCTGAAAATGAAAAATTAGAGAAAGAGTTAAGTGATGCCAGATCTTGCAATATCGATGATCTTTGAAGAATCCAGATTGAGGTAGAGAAGTCAAGACAAGAAGTCAGAAGACTAAGCTCTCAGTCAGAAAATGTCCTTCGAGAGAAGGGTCAAATAGAAGAAAACACCAGAGTAAGAGAGGCTCATTTGAATTAGGAGTTAACTGCTGCAAAAGGATCTAGCTCCCTCCCTACAATGAGAAGGTTGGTAGCTATGCATTGGGAGCAAATAGTGGTTGGTGTGTGTGTACTAGGGCCTGCCGTATAGTTTTCAAGGGACGTGGAGGAACTAAATGCCAAAGCTGGCCCCATGGCTGACCACTTCATACAAACATGTTCACCCCAAGTGGCAGAATCCTAAAGTTTTATCTCCAAATTGAGCATCACCACCGATCAGGTTCTTAGAAGAGAAGGAATTCTTGATCGAAGGGTCACTTCTGTCAAAGCCAAAGAGATCATCAACTACCACATGGTTGCGGTAAAATGCAAGGATCACCAGATGATGTTGAATAAAAGGGACATCGAGATCAAAAGGGACTTGGCCATCCTAGTTGGTTTCGGGTTTCCTTCTCTTCTCTCCCTAGATGAAGATGCACTAACAATGGGGCAAATCAATGAGGCAATCCAATGTAAGATCCAAATCATTGTTGAAATTCCAAGCTCTAGTGTTGTACCCACGGTGGATGATGTTGAGTACAAAATCTACCCTCTTTCTCGACTCTATTATCACCTGGGTGTTGTTGATGTGTTTTTTATGCACTTCTCAACATAGGTAATGCATAAATGCACTACCTCTCTTGAAAGGAAACCTCCAACGAACAAGTTGCTGAAATTTTCCCCAAGGTCTCCTGGGTGTCAGGTCATGATTTGCATGGAATTCCTCAGTTGATGTTTGATGTGATTTTGCTGGTAATCATAGGGAAGACTTACGTAGCTGGATGCTGAATGGATCTTAAATTTTAAAGTTTCTGAGATGGGAGTTACGATGCAATTTTCTGTAGGTTCGAACAACAATCTGAAACTTTAGTGTTTTCTTTAATTTTGGCTTTACAATGTGTAATGAACCTTAGCACGGGTTATTTCTTTAAAAAAAAAAAAAAGAGCATGGAAGAGAGAAGGTTCTTGGATCTGCAACTAACTATGAACAATAATCATGGAGTTCCTGTTGTGGAAAACTTCCTTCAAATAAAATTTCACTTAATCAGAAATCTCACAGTCTCATGAAATTTGTGCTATCTTCTAAGGCCTATAGATATTTTACCATTCATTCACCATATACATGCATGAAAAAAGATAAAAATGAGGAGAAAATTTGAATTGAAGCCTAGACTAACTTTACACAACCATCTACCAACAACAAACAACAAAAACTATGGACTAGGAAGGCATCTACACAATAGAAATTTTCATAACTACGGAAGAACATTACCAAAATATATCTAAGCATTTAAATATAACTTAAAATAGCTATGTAAATCTAAACAAAGCATCTAACAATGGAGATTGAACCATGAAACATGTGAAGAAATTAGAAAATACACCAAGTCAATATATTTTCATTATAAATTTCGGCAGCATGTCTTTACAACAACTCAACTCCCTTTCGAAATGAGAGGAGACCCCCTATTTATAGTGCCCAAAAAGTAGAATGACTGGCCAAAATTCAATCTCATTGTGTGGCCAAGATCCACTACAAACTAGGGTTCTACCTACCCCCAAATATATTACAATTTAAAATACAATTTTGTCCACATCCCTATTTCGTCCTCTAGTGACAACACTGTAGCATTTTGTCTTTAGCTGATTGCTCTTTTACTATAGCTATTCCTTTAGGAGCTCTTCACAGACAATAGGGTCACCCTCCAGCTTCTTCAAAGTTGCATACTCTATGAATTTCAAAATCATCGGCTGGAGTTTGTCAACCTCTATGATCTTGGACCGTAGCATCTGATAACTCTATTCTTTTGAGTTGTCCTCAAGCTTCCTCTAGCCTTCATCATACTTTGCAGTGTGATCTTTGAATAGCTTTGATTGGGCAAGGGAATGG